>VWZT01004638.1:123495-135343 GCA_013397055.1 Pachycephala philippinensis
GCGGAGGGGGGAGGGCATCACCCACTTTGGTGCTTTTCTTCAGCTGCAAACAGCCCGGGTTCCCCTTGGCTGCCACTCCGACCCCATCTCTGCTGTCTAACCCTAGTTAATCCCCAACCCTAAGACAGTGCAGCCCCCTCTCTCCTCCTTCCCTCTGTAAAGCCAGAGGAAAATTGGGATTCTTGTCCTCACACCCCTTTGCCGGTGGTAACTCCGCTCAATGCCTGGTGGTTCCCAGTGCCAGGCACGGGCTGATCCGCTCGGGCATCTCCGCAGGGCACAGCCAGTGGGTCGGGGGTGTGTGAAGCACAGTGACTCCAACTGAGGTGCGCTGGTGTTGCTCGTGGGGCTCTCACGCTCCCTGGAAGGCTCCCAGCTCTCTAGGTCGTCCTCCCAGGCTTTGGCGGCTGCTCTCAGAAGAGCCCAAGGCTCTTTGCACCGTCAAACTGAGCAGCAGCATCACCTCCCCATTGCTTCAGCATCGGAGGCAACCACAGTAATCTCCCGCTGATGCTCTCCCCGGGACCGTGGGTGCCACAGGAATGCGAGTGGGTGGGCGTTCAGCTGCCTACGGGGCCACGTGTGACCTGCCCACGGCGCTGCCCCGCCGCGCGGGAGCCTGTTCGCTCGTCCCCTCTCCTCGGGGCAGCGCTGTGGGGGCAGCAGTGGGATGTGCCCCGAGCAACCACTGTGAAACAGCTGGCACAGACCTGGCTCCTGGCTCCAGATGCCAACCCCTGGGCACGGCTGAGCTGGTGGTGACGCAGGGACAAACGCTCAGGGAAGGGGCCGGGAAGGATGCTGCTGGGGGTGCCTTGTGGGAGCATCAGGAAAGAGAGATGGAAATAGAACAGCAGCAGAGACCTTTCAACTCTGCAGCTGGCCCCCCCTCTCGAGTCCCTTGCTCAGGCCAGACTGTTAAACAGGCTCCTGCTTTCCCCCGCCAGCAGCCAGAGCAGGGCAGCTCACACGTGCCACCTCCCACTCCTGCAGGAGCCCCCTAGACATGTTTCTCCCCAGCACATATTTTGTGATCACGAGTGTTAGAAATGGATATGACAGACAAGGAGGCATTGTCGGGGCAGCCAAGCACCAGGGCGTTAGACGCGGGCAGGACAAAGGCTGTTGTGTTTCTTCCATGACAATGAGTGGTGCGGGCTTACACAGGGGCAGAGCGGCTTTCCAAGGAGCCCTTCTCCTGCCGAGGGTGCCTCTGCTCTCCTGGAGTGAGGGGAACCCAACTGCTGATGGTGCTGGTGTGCCTGGGCTTGTGGGTGATGTTCTGTGCTCCACCTGCAGGAACCAGCCCCTGAACACGTTCCCTGTTTCACCCCACAGGTGCTCGGTTTACTGGTGTGGTCCCTTATCGCTGCCACAACGTACCACCTGCACGCGGCGTACGGCTGGGTGATGTTTGTGTCCCTCTTCTTCTGGATTCTAACACTCCTTTTCTTCGTGACTTACCTCCTGCAGCTTCATGAGAAGTTCTACATGATCCCCTGGCCCCTCGTGGTGCGTAGCCGAGAGGGAGTGAGGGGGGATCCCAAGAGGGAAACATTTTGGAAAGATAGTCTGGGAAGGCTTCAGGCTCTTCTGGGCTGATGGAACAAAGTCCCCTGCACTTCGCACAGTGACATTGTTTCATTCTGCTCCTCAATTGCTTAGAAGAGGCAGTTGTGGTGTCATCCAAAAAACCTCCCAGCACAACCTGAGAAGCATTTAATGTGATCTTAACCAGATGTTTGTTCCCAGTGTGCGAGGCTGGACCCTTTGCCTCTGGTTCTCCTGGGGAATGGGGAGGAATGTGAACCTGAGCCTTTTGCTCCTGTCTCATCCCAGCAGGCACGAGCCTGAGACCAGACCTCACGACCTCCTCTTTGCTTTCCCCAGCTGATGATCTACAACGCCGTGGCCACCGTGCTGTACATCACCGCCTTCGTGACGTGCGCGGCCGCCGTGCAGCCGACGTCCTGGCGGCAGTGGGACTACAACCGCAGAGCCGCCGCCTCCGTGAGTACCGGCGGGCAGGGGAGGGCCGAGGGGCTGGGGCAGCCACCGTGGTCACACGTGGGGTGTGCTCCTCTTCCAGTTCTTCGCCTGTGTCACGATGATCACCTACGGGGTGAGCACCTTCTTCAGCTTCCGCGCCTGGAAAGGGCTCGGCAGCAACGCAGCCACCAGCCAAGTGACTGACCACGCGTAAGGAGTGGACAGCAAAGGCCAGCCACGGGCCACCCCGCGCCAGCTTGTGCCAGGTTTGGTGGCTCAGAGCCTCGTGTGCCACCAGGACTCGTTTTGGGACCAGCCTGTGCTGGCAGCAGCGGTCAGCACTGGGTCATGTGGATGCTGACCTGTGGTTTCTGATGATGCTTCCAGCTGATGTGCCCACAGCACAACCCCACCGGCATCGCCACCGGGGGGGACACGGACTCGCTGGGGCTCCTGCTCATCCCCAGGGGTGATCTGGATCCTCGCTGGAGCAGCTCCACTGAGGGGCTCAGCCAATTTGGCACAGTCCAATACTAAAATTCACTAACCCAAGCCCAGGGTCCCCTCTCTGCTCATTCACAGCTACAGTATAAGCAATTGCAATTAACAGGATGCAGAAACAGGGGCAGAGCTGGAAGATGGGAGGCGAAGCAAAGGGAAGCAGTCATAACTGCTCTTGTACTGATTTCTAACAATTTGAATATAAATTTTATGCTTTAAATAAAAACATTCCTAAATCCAGCACTGGAGTCTGTCATGAGAAAACTTGTGAGGAGGCAGCACATACAGCACGGTGGGGACAGCAGAGATGTCACTGCAGAAGTGACTGTCCCTTCCCACTCCATGTGGGTTTGAGCCCATGTGGGCTATGGAAGGAACAAGTCCACAGGGTTCACTCTCACTGCTTTATGCACACACATGCTCAGAGTGTGCATCCAAGACCACAAGAACACGAACGAGGTGCCAAGGCTTTGATCACTCCCTCTTCCTGGCTCAGCACCACACACTCCGGAGTTCACTTAATTAACCAGCCAGTCAGTTTTGCCCATTAGCTGCAGGTGGTTTTCAGAAATTACAATCAAGTCTGCAACGCTCTGGTAACACAGGCAGGACCAGTGCCTCGGGAGACGGAAGAACCACGCTGCTCTCCCGTGCTGCAGACCACAAATTCACCTTTTGGGTGTTTGTCAGAATGAGAAGTGATGCCCAGCCAGGCAGAGCAGCTTTTCCTTTCACACCCTCCTTGTACAAGGTAGTAAAAGTAGATTCAGTGAGTTCAAAAGCTGGTACAAGGTAACCTACACTGCAAATCTTACTGCATGCTCTGCATGGGAGAAGTTTTACCAGGTTGTCTGCAGAGGCAGGCTCAGGAAATGAAACTGCGTTGATGGAAGGTGAGAACTGAAAAGGAACTGAACACATGGCACTGGCCCATGACAGATCTGCCTTTATTTGGTTGTCAGTGAGTAAATCAAGGGTAAAATTTCCACAAATATGAATATATAGACATACATATAAATCAGGAACAGTAAGAAAATAAAAAAATAAAAGTAATAAAAATTAACATGGGAGGTCACTATTGAATTCCACAGTCTAAAGAGAAAGTTTACTTATAAACACTGATAAAGGATACCAGTCTCAGCCTTCCAAACTCTGACACATTCCAAATTAATTTAGTTAGCATTTCTCCAGATTCAACTACATCACCAGGCAACTGCGGCTGCACAATCTGCATCTCTGGGAAGAATGTGACCAAGAAAACGATGTGCTGTTCCTATAAAGCAGCTGATGGCTGATCAGCATGAATTCTGCCTTGGCACCTTGTAAACTACTTCCCTGCACACACTGACTTCTCAGTGAAAACCACAGCCCTGAGAACTGAGCACCTTTTACTGCCTGAGGCCAGGCTGGATGGGATTGTGAGCAACCTGGTCTGGTGGAAGGTGTCCCTGCCCATGGCAGGGGGTTAAACTGGATGATTTCCAGTTAAACAATGGTGCTGCAAGAACAGAAGGAATAAGCTGTTCTCTGTGTTCAGCAGACAGGACAAAGAACAACGAGCTCAAACTGCAGCTCAGACACTTTATATCAGAGTGCAAAAAGCTCCCTGCAGCAGCAGCAGCAGCTGGGCACTGCAGAAAACTGCCCAGACAAACCACGGCAGCTTCTAAGAAGATCCTGGCAGACACGTTAGGAGAAGTTTGGGTAGAGCTGGGAAAGGGAATGCTGCCCCTCATAGTCTCTTCCATCCACTTTGTAAAAGGGTACAAAAATTCCAGAAAGCTTTGATTTCACCCCCTGGAGAGGGGCCCACGGTCCTGGCCCTGCCCCACCGCACACCCACCGCCCTCACAGCCACCGCGGAGCCGAGTCCCCGCCCCTCTGTCCCGGCCGTCTCTCGGGAATCGCTGCCTTTCACCTCCGAAATTTGAATAGACCTTGCTTAAAATACAACAGAACTCCCTTCAGTATTACTTGTTTAATGGTTTAATGAAGTCACCACTAACGCACTGCTTAAATCCAGACTTCGACCTTCTTTCTCCTAGAAACATGGAAAAAAAAAAAAAAGAAATCCATGACTCCACGCTGTTTTGGAATAAGCATTTCACAAAATGAAACAGGCAATGCATTCTCTCTTTGATGCATCAAATCAATCGAAAATTACGTGTTACTTGAGCATCTGTGATTGAATGTGAACCCAATAAGATTGTGCAGGAATCCCTGGGGTGAGGGGGCTGTCTGTCCATTTCAAAGCAGAGTCTTGCTCCCATCTGGTTGGGAATGCTGTGCCGGTGGCTCAGGGACCTACTGAAATCTGGCTCCTGTCATTTGCCTCTCAGGAGACCCCAATCTGCAAATCCCAGCTGAAACTCCTCCTGCTGCTCATACATGGACTGACTCTTCCTCTTCAGCCTGTCCCCATTTCCACAAAATTCACAGGGATGGGGAAGGGGCAGAGGCATAACCACAACTGTGACTCTTTTGCTCCTTGTCAAACAGGACTGGACAGACACCGGAGAGCACTGATTTTCATTTTGCTAGGAAAAACCTCATCCAAAAACCTTAGCACTTTCGTTTATCTCCAGCTGGCAAAGAGAGGAGGAGAAAACAAATGAAAGAGGCTTAAAAAGCTAATTTTGGATAGACTAGGGATAAAAAATAAAAAAAAGATACTATAGAATCAGAATGGCCAAGGCGGGGAGGGATCTCTGGAGGCCATCTGGGCCAAACCCCACACTCCAGCAGGGCCACTCAGGACCGCGTCCAGACAACTTTAGAGTATCTCCAAGGATGGAGACTCCACAACCTCTCTAGGCCTGTGACAATGCTCAGAGACCTTCACAGTGAAAAAGTGTTCCCTTCTGTTCATTTGGAAAACAGGGTTCACCGATGCAGGAAGTGTGGTGTTCCTGAAGAGCTGCTCCACATCATGCCAGCTTCATTCATGTTTTTCAGAAATTATTAAATGTGCAGTTGGAATTTAAAAAGCCACTCAGTGAAGTAATTTTTCTTTTGACTCTGGTACAGCCTTTGATTAAATACTGTGACCTACTGTAGTAACTCTGCCTTCGGCACACTCAGGTGGAGCTACACAAAACCAACAGCCACTGTACCAATGAAAATAAACAGTGTGATATACTCACAGCTCTGTATTCCAAGAACATTTCTTTGAAAGCCAGAAAGTCTGTAAACGTGAGAAGCAGATCAAATATATCACCTGGCATTTCATCTTTGTGTTGTCTACAGAGAAAAGAAGTTGGTGAGTGGGAAAATTGTGTGAGAAAAAAGCATTATTTTAAAATGGTACAAGGTCAAAAAGGACAAGTAGAACAATATCAATATTTAAACAAGAATGTTATTGCAGGTTATCAAATAGCAAAACTGCAGCCAAATATTACCATGCAGTATTTCCAATCCAACTACATTATTACATTTATCTAAATCCAAGACCTAAGAGTATCACATCAGTCCTTGAAAACCAAACCT
The DNA here is from genome assembly GCA_013397055.1 of Pachycephala philippinensis. NCBI lineage: Eukaryota > Metazoa > Chordata > Aves > Passeriformes > Pachycephala > Pachycephala philippinensis. Next base: position 129,472 of record VWZT01004638.1, read on the forward strand.
GTTTATTTAAGAAGCATTACAAACTAAACAGATTCAAATATTTTAAGATACTCAGCTCCAATTACACTTGATTTTCTTATTCAAGGGCAAAACCAGTGATATTTCAAAAACAATCTCTTCATGAAGCTGGTTAAGCTAAAATGACCCAGTGCAAAAGCTGAACACAAATCAAACTCTTCTCTGAATGCTCCATACAAAAATTGCAATAAAAGAATTTAACCACATGACTGAAACACCACCAGGCTACTGAAGTGGCTGGAAGAGATAAACGAGACCCGACCTTTTAAAGGTCAGGCTTCGAAGTGACAAGAAGTATGAAAATCCTCCAGTACTCTCATTCAAATTTCTCTTCCTACCCCTTGGAACCCAATATATTTTCACATGACAATTCAGAAATTTAGAGTAGCAGGACATGCTGAAGGCAAGAAAAGTGGTCAGCCACTGCCTGTATGAACACCTCTTTTTCTAAGTTAAAGTGGAACCAGTGTCTAAAGGGAGAACAGTCAAACCTAAGCTTTAATCTAGATAAAAAGAACTGAGAGGCACATAAGCCACCCCTCAACCAAAAGCAAAGCAGTGACTTACTGCAATGAAACTGTGAAAGCAACCATATCAAACCCACGAATCCGATCAAGCAACTTCTCTTCAATGTATTTCTCTACTAAAGAGATCTGAAAAAAACCCAGACAAACCACCCCAGTAAGATCACAACAGATTTCAGAAGGAGATTTCAAACAGCATCCTTACACTGACACCTTCTTGACACTCTGCATGATCCTCAGTGGGCACAACTGCAGATTCCTCAGTGGGTGTTGCTGGTTCTGTTCTCACACCAGCCCTGAGGCACAGAGTTGCACACTTTTTGCTGGAGATATTGGTGAGAACACACACTGACTATTTGTGTCTAGGGAAAAATGATTTTCAACTAAGTTAATGGTAGCGAATAGTAAACTGGTTTAGTTTCTTGATTATGCTTTGAATGAAGGATGTGTTTGAATTATCCAATACAAGATATAATACGACTGGAAAAGAAGAAACTTTGTTTGCACACATGCTAAATACATTATTTACTACAGCAATAGGCTAAATTTCTATTCAAGAGAGTCACACACCTTCCAAAATACCTCTAGAAAATTTTGTGTGAAACATGAGAAAGGAACCTAAAGCTTCAGAAAAAACCTTTCTTGTTCGCAGATCATGGCTGTACTTCTGAAGGAGACAGGAATCATGTTGGGACCTGCTCCACATAAGGCCAGTATTTTATAAAGGGAGAACTATATAAACATAAAAAAAGCAGTACGTATGAAAAATAGGAAAAGGTATCTTACATATTCATTAAAAATGTCAGTGTAGACGAGCTTGTTTTCTTCTGAGTCATCAAACTCCTGGTAGTGCTTCTCCAAAAAATTCCTCTGTATTAACTGGAAATCATCATCTGGGCCACAACAGAAATGCAGCACAGAGTTACGAGTTGGGTCATTCTTTCTGTAACACAAACCCCACATTCACTGGTCCTCTGCTTCCCTGCTGTAACCACAGAGCCCTGCACACGTGCAGAGTTCATCACATCAGCACCGCAGCTGCTGCCAAATCACCACTTCTGACCCATCTGTGAGAGGACAGAGGCTGCTGGTGAGATATTACCAAAACAGTCCTCCTGCTCTACATTTATTAATAAGTTATTTATTCTGAACCTCTTTTTGTTCTGGTTCTAAAGTCAGCAAAACATCTGTATTTTTTATTAAGTGAATACTTCTTCCTACAAGAACTCAAAATAAGTTTTTTTCTTTGAATCTAAAAATATTAGTGAAAGTCCCAGATTAACTTTCAATTGCCAAAGAATTTTTTTCCAGTTGTGGAAGAAAAGAAGAGTAAAAATAAACATGGTAGGTCACCATGGAATTCCACAGAACAGGTCTAAATATAAAGTTTACTTATAAACACTGGTAAAGGACACCAGTCTCAGCTTTCCAAACTCTGACACATTCCAAATTAGTGTTGTTAGCATTTCCCCAGATTCAACTACATCACCAGGCAACTGAGGCTGCACAATCTGCATGTCTCTGGAAGAATGTGACCAAGCAAATGATGTGCTGCTCCTCTAAAGCAGCTGATGGTTGATCAGCATGAATTCTGCCTTGGCACCTTGTAAACTACTTCCCTGCACACACTGACTTCTCAGTGAAAACCACAGCCCTGAGAACTGAGCACCTTTCACTGCCTAAGGCCAGGCTGGATGGGATTGTGAGCAACCTGGTCTGGTGGAAGGTGTCCCTGCCCACGGCAGGGGGATTGAGTGATCTCTAAGGTCCATTCCAACCCAAAACATTCTGTGATTCTATGACCATCTTCGCACTTTAAGGCTGGATACAAAGAAATAAGGTTCCCCATTCTTGTAGCTTTCAGTGCTGGAATGGAACCAACTCTCAGTCTGCAGCTCAGGCACTTTGTATCAGAATGCAAAAGGCTCCCTGCAGCAGCAACTGGGCACTGCAAAAAACTGTCCAAACCATGGTGGCTTTTAAGAAGATCCTGACAGACACGTTAGGATAAGTTTGGGCAGAGCTGGGTAAGGGAGGGTATCTTTCACAGTGTTTTCCATAAAAATCCCAGAAAGCTTTGACTTCTCTGTGAGATGCACAAGCATCTTTACAGTTTCTCTAAGAAGCAGTATACTGCAGTGATGTGGAGAATAATTTTCAAGAGTCATAAGCACCCAGAACACTTTTATATATATTTTTCCTACACTACCAGGTTAGGGATTCATGGGAAGAAAGGAAGGAAAGCTTCCATGAAGCAGGCAGGAGCTATTTTAGCTCTGTTGGCAATTTAACAGAAGAGCAGCTGGCAACATGTTTAGCAGCCCTGTTGTTGTCTGTACCTACTTGCAGATCTTACCCATTATGATATCCTCCAGATAGCCAACAACTAAATCAAACTCATCAGAAGTGGTGGACCTGAAAGCAAATCAAGACAGGAGTGCATAAATACATATTTTGACCACAGCAGAAATTAAAGTTAAAATTTAAAAGTGTTAACAAAAGCTTAAGTAGAAATAAACCCAGTAATTACAAGATAACTGAAAAACTTTCTAGTTTCAACCTACAAAATAATCCACAGCACTGATGAGAACACTGCTCCATGGAGATTCTCATCAGGCCTCTACTCTATTCCCTCCCAGTAAGGTGCCTAATTGCAAGAAAGAATAAATGTTGTTTTACTGGCATTACTGTCAAGGTAATTCTAGTTCTGGTGCAAAAGAATGTAAAGAGTGTAATTAGAACAGCAAATTAAGCCTTTTCCAACCCACAAATCCCAGCTGCTACCAGATTCCCTTCTCTTTCCTGCATTAACTGCACATGGTGATCACAGAACTGTAGACACTGTAGAGAATATTTTGAAATACTTGGTCTTGTGGAACAACTTAAACTGAATGTATACCAAACTATTACATAACTGAAGAACTTAAATATTTTTCTTATGCAAGAAACATCCTTTTGTGCTCCAAATAAATGGGATAATCTGCTAAGGTTATTCTATCATGAGCAAATATTAAACACCATTATGGATCTGAATTCAAACAGGGAAGAAACCTTTGGTACAAGCATCAGGAGTCTGGATCTACTATTGTGCAACTTGTTCAGACACAGTAAATAATCCACAGGATGTCTTTGGCATTCACAGCTCATCTTTAGTGAGCTTTAGGGAGATGAACTCTTCCTATATTCTCCAAGAGATGAAAGACAAGCTCTTCTCACTCGAGGGAAACAAGTCTCAAAGAAACAGGGACATTTGTCCTCAAGAAAAAAATTAGCTTTGATCAGTGAAAGCACCATTTAAATTCAATTGAATGTCTCTTTCTCATCAGTAAACAGAGCAGGATAGCCCTTCAGACTTAAGTTTTGAAAAACTCATTGAAGTTACTTTGCTATTAGAGACTGCTCCAGTGAAATTAATCCAATAGTGGTTTAGCCGACAGTTTAACTATAATCAGGCTCGCTCTGATCAGGAAAAATTAAGAGATCTTTGATTTAAAAAGGCGTCTGCTCAGCGAGCAATATCCTAGCAACAACATTCCTGATCCTGGGAGACCAGCGGAGCCAAAGCAAGGCCCGGAAGAGCCCACGAGAGGGCGGCACAGGGCCGGGAGCGGGGCTGGCCCGGCCGAGGGGACACACCCGGGCAGCTCACCTGGGCTCGGTGCTTCCCACTGACTTCCCTACGGGTAATTTCCACTCTTTTTTCCCCTCCAAATAAATGCCACTGCTAGTTTTATAGCTTATCCTAACAGCAACAGAAAAATTGTTAATTTAAACCCTGGTTTAAGTCCGTGCAAATAATGGAATTCTACCTGTTCCAAAAGACACCAGTTCCATCTCTTTATACAACACATGTGCTTCCACACACCTACAGAGACGTGCTCACCAACCCTGTGGTGTAATTCCCTGTCACCTCGTCATACCCAGTTTGGGCCAGCACAGCCTGTGCTGCTGAGGCACGCGGCTGTTTGTGAGAGTCTGGGGCTGAAAGAGTTAAATCCATGCATGACAGAGGCACAGTCACACATCCCCTTCTGCCACAACTCTTAGGAGAAGAGTATGGCAGACACTTGCGGGGTGAAGCAGCATCTAGCATCTGCCAGTGTGAAACCTGGTTGAGATCACCTGTGAATGGTCTCAGGTTTAGAAGGAGAGCACTCAAACACAGCGCAAGAGTCTCAGAATAAACGACATAAGACAACAAACGCTCTTGAAAAGAAGTTCTGAATTTAAAATGAACACCAGAAAAAGCAATTTCCAGCCTTATAGTGCTTGCTCTGATCCCTCAGCAGAGGTACCCAGTGCTACACTGACCACGGCAATATTTAGTTTGACTTCACCTAAATTCTGCACTGTTATTCCATCTTGCAGCTTTGCATTCTGCACCTTTGTTCTCCTGAGGCAGAATCTACTAATCAGCATGGTGTAAATTCATTCGTGTAATTATATTCCTATTAAGATATTTTAATTAGCAATTAGCTTATTGAAAATCTGACACATGAGGAGGTAGCATACTCACGTGGCTACACCCAAACTTTCTCCATCAGAAGTCTCCATTGCTCCTGCCTAGCCAGCGTGGAAGAGACAGCTGTTAGTGGTTATTTCTTCTTTTTGACCAAAGTGCTAAGGAATAACATGACTTAGTGTTAATACAAATTCAATTGCTAAATTGCCATACATTTCCCATAGAGCAAATCAGGAGATACTTAATTCTTAAACATAGGAATTCCAACATCATGTTCTTCCAAAGTTATTGCTACTACTTTTCTGTAATAATCCAAATTCTCTGGAAACTTTTTCTACCTAGTCAGAGAACAGGTTCAAAATGCAACCAGTCCCTATAAAGGCGTTTCGGGTCACCGCTACATCTTTTTTCCTGAAACATCTATGACTATTACAGAAACGAAGCCAGGTAAGACGAAGGTGCCACCCTGCTTCAGTGTGTCCCAGACCAGGCTGGCAGGCCAGGCTTTGGATAGCGATCCCAGGGGCTGTGTCCCGGCCGGACGCTCGGCCCGTGGCTGTGAGCAGATGCCGACCNCCCCGCCACCCCCTCTGGGCGGCACCCCCCGCCGGCCCTCGGACCGCGCCGGGGCATCCCCGCGATGCTCCTGCCCCGCACGGCAGGAGCTGAGCGCGTCCCTCGCCTCCCCATCCTCACTCCCGGCGGGGGGCAAAGCCCCTTCAGCCCTGTCCCTCCTCAGGCACCCAGCCCGCCTCACTCCCCCTCCTCAAAGGGACCCAGGGGAGCGGGCCGTCACGCTCCCTCTCCACAAAGCGCCCCGGCAGTGCCATTCCCCCGTTCCCGGGACCGCGGCCCCGTGTCCCCTCTG
>VWZT01004638.1:135487-171243 GCA_013397055.1 Pachycephala philippinensis
GGGGGGGACAGGGACACCGCTTTATTTGCTTGGTAATGGCGTTGGCAAAGCGGGTTTCTCATCAGAGAGCAAAGCTCTGAGGGTTAGGGACAGCGCCCAGCTGCTGCAGCCCAGCGACCAGCGGGATGACGTGCGCCGCTCCGGCACGAATGTCCCACCCCAGCACATACACGCGCACCGCTCTCATCAGAAAAGGAATTCAAGAACAACAAACAGCCTTCAGGATGTTTTTATTGTTGAATGGACAACTTTGCTACAATTCATTTCGCCCTGTGAGGGCCTGTGGAGTCACCACCTCCCATCCCTGTCCCCAAAGCCACAAGGGGTGCAGGGGGTGAGGGTGGCACCGCACTGGTCATGGAGTACCCAGCTTGACAAAGCTGCCCCCGGCGTGGATGGCGGCAGAAAGCCAGTCAAAGTGTACAGTTTTCCCTTTGTGAAATGAACAGGACAGTTCTCTTTAACACAGCTCCCTCCTCCACCACCGTTGGCTTCCTCTGCCCAGCACCAGCTGTATGGAAGACGGTCTGGGGCAAAATTTTCCAAAGCATTCACATCTTTTCCACAAAGAACACAGGCACTTAAGTCCCATGTCCACAAAGGCAGAGAGGCTCTAAGGTCACCTTCATTCCAAGGGGACACCAGATGCTTAGAAGCCATTGTGGACGTGGGCCTGAAGACCTTAATCTCATACAGCAGTTGATACGAATTAGGAGTCCTAGGCACTTCTGAAAATTTTACCTCAGTTAATCCTGGCCAGGGAAACCAAAGCCCTGAAGTTACTAGACTCTATTAAGGCAGAGTTCAAAATGGTTCTGTCCCACCTCTTCCCTAAAGTATGATTTGTAACTTTGTACTTTTAGGGATAAAAACTCATAATTACATTTGGAAGCACTTAAAACTTCATTTCAAGTGATTCTGAATTCCTAACACCCTTGTGGCAGTGATGGTGGTCACATTTGCTCATTGAACACCGAGCTGGAAGGGACTCAGCCCTGACTGAAAACATGGATACAGCAAAACATTGTAAAGTACAGTCAGCGAGGAAATGAGATCCCTGTGGCACAGATTTGCCAGTCTGACTTTAATCAAACCGGGCATCCAAGGTGGAAGAGAATCCACATTTTAGCAAAAACACTAACCAGCACTCTGCTTCTGGATCCAGTCTACATTTGGACAAAGGTCAACATGAAAATGATGGACAGAACTTTCCTAATTCACACGTCTGGATGAAGTTCAGCACCCTTGAGTTTGCAAAGGCAGAAGGTGAAAGGAGTTGCTAGAGAGCTCGATTCTGGGACCTGTGTGCAGAGATTCCAGCTCCTACTGAGGGCAGTAGGAAGCCAGAGCACTCAGCAGGAAGAAGCAGTCTCAGCTCTGCTTTGTTAGTGCTTCATAGTACAATAAAGATAATAAATGATTTTAAAAATAAGTTATGCCACACCACGAGAATTCACTACAACAGCCTCTGCTGCTGAATCACTGCCAAGAAGTGGGATGGTTTTGGTGTAAGTTGTGTGTGAATTAGTAAAGTTCTACTATACAGACAGATAATTTTAAAAAATCAACCGGTGCAAGACTTGGAAGAGACCGAGTCATATCCTCAGTTGGTGCAAAATAAGCAGAACCCCACAGATTTTTGTGCTACTTCACTGACACCAGCTGTGAACCCTGATTCCTTGTAGAAACCTAGTAAAAGTCAAGAGCTGCCTACTGAAGTGCATCCTTAACATACAAACGTCACAAATGTGTAATTAAAGTGGAGCAGAGATTCCCACTGTATGATCCCTACCAAAAATAGGAAGTGTGGCCCCAAACCTGCTCAGAGCAGGACTGACACGTGGCAAGCAAGGTGCATTTTTAAGGAGTTAAGAATAAGACTGAAATTGCTATCCAAATAACCTTGTTTTAAATAAACTGGTCCAGAATTCTCCTGTAATATTTTAAGATATATTCACTTTGGAAAAATTGAGCTAACTTTCAAAAACAACACTGATTAAAAAAGATGTTCGATGATACCTTAAAAAATACCCAGAATATCAAATTAATTCCAGTCCAGCATTATAATTAGTTAAGAATACCTCCTGAAAATTATAACCTCACAAAAAAATGTGGGTACTGAAGTTAAAAGCATCAGAAACATTATGTACTTGAAAATATCACTGATCTTTTAACGTTTAAAAACAAATCAGAACATTCTTTGGAATCACCAAGTTATTAAAACCTGTGAGTTTCTCTACAGTCTCCACACTGTCTTTTCAAATCAGTCTGTGTACAGATTCAGTCTTTGAGCAGTTTAATATCGGAAAATACAGAGTCTCTGACCAGCAGGAGGCTACATTAAACAGGAAAACATTGGCATTCTTTTTTTAGTACTGACTTCTGCCAAAAATAGAGACTTTTGAGCACAAGACAGCACAGCCCTGTTTTAGGAAATACTTATTTTCTCTTCTTTTCTAAAATGCATTGTATGTGTACTTCCAGTGCAAATTTTTTCAGCACTTGCGACAGGCGAGAAGGAAAAGGGGAAGAAGAGACAACTCCCTCTGCTCTTGCTCGGAGGAACCAATAGCCATAGCTCCTGACTGCTGAAACCAGCTCCCATTGCTGGCAGCTGGAAATAGCTTATTAAAGATTTCAGTTTTAAGATAAACAGATTACAGGTTAGCATGAAATCTGGCCGTGGCTATGGTTCTATGTGCATAAAGATTGGTTAGAGATGCTTTCCCCTTTCAGTATTGGTTGGAGTTCATTAAAAACAAGTCTGTGGTATTTCTCCACGTGTCATGAAATGTGAGAGATCTGTCTGACTCGGGTTTGTATTTCCTGTCGACACAAAGGGCAGGTCTCCAGTTGCAAGGCACACTCCATGCACAGGTCACTGAAGGAGAAGAAAAATCAGTTAAAGCCTGCTTTTACAGTATGAAAAACTAATCAACAGCAACAAAATAATACAAGCACTAAGCAGTTTAGTCAGCCTGCCAGAGGCACAGTCAAGTTAAGTCCCTCAGTGTGGAGATTAGGCATTTCAAGTCAGGTGTTGTGGATCCATTTACAAGCTTTGAGAGGAGCTCCTGCTGCTCAGCATCTCCCAGACCTGCAGCTGCTCCTGCAGTTCGTCGGGATCCCACTTCCCTGTGCTCATTAATCCTACCACTCACTCTGGGCTGGAGAGCAGCAGCCCCAGTGTCCTGCAGCAACTTCTCCACTTCTTACTGGCACACACCAGGCACATCCTTTTGACTTTCCAGCATCTAGACACATGGCAAGACTGCTTCCATGAGTGCTCTAAAACCCCAAGGAATTGGACTTAACTGGATTCATTTCCTAGTAGGCTGCTTAAAGGCAGCAAAGTGCTATTATGGTATAACTCATGCTGCTGTCCCATTTTCAGCTTTTAGAGGAATTTGTTACTTGAGACAATCCATTTGTTGAACATTTCATGAGTATGTGAGTATATTATGAATTTTCTGCTCTCCTCACGTGATCTGATTTCGCAGCACCAGTATCAAGTACTAATCAGTAAAGCCTTTGACATCAGGGAATTAAGACTCAGCAGCCCAGGGCAGCACACAGATGTAGCCTCAGTACTTCCCCAAACACACACACAGTTAGGGGTTCAATCTGTTCATGTCTATGATGGGGGGAACAGTGGGAATACTGTGTTTAACCTCTACACATCACATCCTTAAAAGGTGGGAAGGTTATTTCCTTTATCCTGGGGAGTCAGTCAAGATGAGCAGGGACTACATATGGCCTCATCTAAGCTGAATGTCACACACATTTTCCTATTTCTTAGGTTTTGGGGTTTTTTTAAGGTTTTACCTGTGTCCACATGGCCTGAGTTCTGTGTCTGCTACCTCATCACAGCAAAGCGTGCAGCAGTTCTCTCTGATACTCACTTGCTTCAGCAAAGCCAGGCGCCTGTGTCTGAAGGGAGAGAGATAGACCCCCCCCAAAAATTAGTTTGACTCAAAGCAATAGATTCAAAACTATTCTGAGAATTGCCAACATAACACTTGCCTGTGCTACACCACACTGCTGATAAACATCAATCACAACTTCCCACAAAAAAAAGCTTAACACACCCAGAGACCTGCAAAACAGTCTTTGCTTCCCTATTCTGGTCTGTTAGAAAGGGACAATGAGGGGATTAAGTAACAATTCTCCTAGTTCCCACAGCCAAACATTTAAAGAAATTGTTCTTTTGTACCTGGTTACTTCTGGGCATTAAGAAAAAAAACCCAAACAAATAAACCTCACAAACCCATGTATCAACAATATACAGAAACCCTATAATGCTCTAACACAGTTTAAAAGAATAAAAATTGAAAATTAAGTCAACAGCCCAGTATGGCAACAGCCACAAGGGAGAGCAAACAGATAAAAAACCCTCATTTGATGAAATGAGACATTTCCCATCTAGAACACACACCACCCCTCAAAACTGCTCAATGGCAGAGTGATGTGTCTTGCCCCAACACCAGATGCACTAAATTCAGCACAACTCTGCATGAGTTTGTTAAATCCTGTGATGGATAATTAGAGTCCACTCATATAGGCCTGTGCCTTATCTCCTATCACTTTTAAGATGCTCAAAGCTATCTTTTAATTTAGGATTGGCTTATTTCCAAGCAGTTCAGGCTGTAAAGGCAGGGATGATCTTTGTTTGCACAAAGAACAACAGTGTCCAACCTTGAATGGAGCCTTTCAGTGCTATTGCATAATGAATAGCCTGTAACACAGGAGGCCAAGTTTCACCAGTCAGGCATCAACAGGAAACCAGTCTCCCCCAGTTTGTCTCTCATCTTTTGGCACAATCGTGTAACAGCTCTCACAGCTATTGCCTGAACATTGCAAGAGCAGTGCCAGAACAACACCGATCCCATCTGAGCACCAGCTAGAAACTGCAAACCCCTCATCCAGTGTGGGACACTACTAAGAGGGAAGAACATTTAATTTGAAAAGGGAGGGTGACAAATTTGTACCTAATAGATTATCTTAAATCAGACTCTCACTTAAAGCACCTGCAGTCACAAGCAGGAGTAATTTACTCTGGCTATATGTAAGCACAAAAAGATTTTGCAAGTTGCATTTGATTTTCTCTGCATAAATATAATATCCTGAGCCTCAGACTTTGCCAATGTGTGACTCCGACTCAGAAGTAAGGGTTTTCTTTTCTTTTTAAACACTAAGGTCCTTACCTCAAATGCACTTGATCAAAGCTAGATAATTCAAAACCAGTCTCTGAATTTTATTACAGCCAGGGGTACCCCTCCAACAACCTCGCCCCCACTTAATTAGTTGCAACTTCAGATTATTTCAGTCACATACATCAGCACCAGTCTGAGGGCCATCTTCAGACAAAGCTGGAAATCCAGGGTACATACCAGAATACACTGTATCTGTTACTGTTTGTGTTCCAGTAAGTTATTTTATTACTAATAACTTAAAACAGATGAGCTATTAGTTTTCATTCCTGGCAGAAGTTTGGTAAAAGCTAAAGAAGAATGTATTCAGACCCGTTTCTATCTGGTTTGAATTATATTTAGGTGGGAAAACACTTCTAAATTTGAATAACCTTTGTCAGTACTATCACTCACAAATGGGGAAGTTTTCATCAGGATCAGAAAAGGACAATTTCAAGACTTACAATCATTCAGCACCTCCATGCTGCCAACACCACAAATTAGGTCAATTTTAAATAGGACATCTTTTTTTAATTAACACTATACCTCCTCAATCAATCTAATAATCCTTAGATGGCAGAAGATACTTTTACTAAAACAGCTTACTGTGTGTTTTTAATTTTAATTTAGCTTAATATTACAAAATATATTTTAATTTAATGGATTTTGGTTGCATATCTCCTGCCCTACTGATGAAATTGCACTGGAGCCTATTGCCTCATCCTTTTAGAAGAGGGACCTATGGAAGTATGACCCTATAAGAAATTAATTTTGCTGAGTACAAGGCAGCACTTTGCAAATCAGAAGCGAAACATTTTTTTCCCTTCATGCAAACACACATGGTGAGAGGATTACCTGGGCAAAATGATCTTCTCTTCTGCTGTCAGAAAGGCATGATCATTGAAGGTACTAAACTTCATTGGTGGGGGGTACTTGAAGGGTTTTGCCCCAAAGTTGAACTCACATTGTTGATAGGACATGAAACTTGCTGCAGCAAAAAAGCCCGATCTGCAACATGATGAACAGGCATTTTAGAATGACTTAAATAATAGCAGAGCTTTCCAGACATGTTACTATTACCATTTGAAAATACACCCTGAGACAGAGACAAGTTTAATACCAGTGTTTTGCAGCTAATTGGGAGAACATCAAGTTGCAGCTGCACATACTTACCTTGTTTAGTTCTCAACTCCTGAATTTACTATCAGGATTTATCTGAATTTCTTACTGAGTCAGCCAATAAAGGCTGTCTACTGTACAACTAGGAGTAGTCACACTTTCAAAACCACAAGTATCACCTCTTTCAAATTTACTGAAAGGGCCAAAGTTCAGTAATATCCCAAGTTCTAAGAAGTAATCAAGTTTATCAATTACATACTCCAAGAACAGAGCACTAAAAGCTGAATAAAGATACTCAGCAACTCTTTAAACCAAAGTACTCTTTGCCTGCATCTTGAACTTTATTTTGAGGAGAAAACATGGATGAAATTATTAGCATGGCAGGATTAACTGACAAAGTAATGTTTAATTAAGCTGCATAGGAAGCTGCTTTCTCAAGTATTACACCAGCTTATCTTTTCCGAAGTAAAAGGCTGAACTTCCCTATGAGAGTTAGAGGAGTTCACCATATGTTAATTTTAACAACAGTTGGCAAAATAAGCCCAACACCTGCCTGCAATGCTACCAAGAGACATCCTCTGATGAATATTCAGTGTGCTGCTCCAGGAGCTGGCCCCAGTGAACAGCAGTCAGTTAACAAGCCCTCTCCAACATTTACGAGATAGGCTTTATTTTTCAGAAGAAAAATTCCTCAGGCATCAGAAAATTGTTCATCTTTGCTACAGCCTCATTCTATTTTAATGCTATGCTAATTTGACAGTATAAAGCACTGAGCTGAACCTACCTTTGTAAAGTCCAAAGTACTTATTTTGGACTCTGAAATCCACCTGTAAAATTATATCCTTCTTACTGATTTCTAAGCAACTTTCAACGGGGAAACTTGCTTAATGATGGCTTCAGGTAAGTAAATATGAATTTACATCTCAAATTGGAAACTCTTCATATAATTAAAACAATTATCCACAGAGGTCATGTCCTTCCAAATGAGCAGATACTTACACAGCAGATGAAAATACTTGTTTCTCAGCAGGAAGCTGGTTTCCATTTAAATAGAAGATCATTTGCTTTTCTTGCAAGTCTAGTAGAAATCCTATTGTGTCTCCTTACATGCAAAACAAAAATAATTTAAAGATTTCATTTCTGTTAAATGCCAACAGCTGAAACAGTTATTGTTTCAAGTATCACATATGTCACTCTGAGTTGTCTTACTTAAAAGGAACTGTTTGCAAAAGCACAAAAGAAGAAACATTGATATAGACAGCAACTAAAAAAAAACCAAAATCAACCCAAACCAAAACCAAAAAACCCAAGAGAAAATAGTAAAAAAAATTAAGTATTTTAGTCTGCCAGAGCATTAATACTATGTAGTTGTAGAAGTATTGCAGAGTATTTGCCAAAGCCAGAAGAAAGCTGCACTCTGTCACTCCTTGGCTATTTTACACCTGTTGAAGATAGACTTTAGCAAGTGGGTGTTCTGAGGAGAAATTTCCAATATGCTTGTGCTATTTATTTTTCAGAGGTGTTTTAATTTAGCCATCCTTGGGGGAAAATTTTAATAGAAGAGAAGGCGGCACAGTTCACACAAGCATGGCATGCACAGAATCCTACCAAGATTTCAAAGCTGAGATCAAGAACAGAACTTTGCTGTCCAAGTAGTTATCCAAGAATTTAAAGTAAGCAAGACAGCGCAACTCCTCCTTAAAAAAGAAAAAAAAAAAAGTCTAATTCAGAGATCAAGGTTTTTTCCCTTCTCTAAAACAACTCTTTCAACCCAGAAAGGAAGATTTCAGCCCTGTTGTGTACGACTACAGACATGTGGGAAAAAGTCTAATGATTAAATGTGCAATGTTAATTGGAGCTATGATTTTTACTCTGCATTTGAAAAGAAAAAGCGTTTAACCAACAAGAGCCTCTTTACACAGACTGGGGAACAAGACTGTAGTGCCCACTGTGCTCGTTTAAACCACTGTTAAAGACACAGTAATTATTAAACATTTATGATCATCAGGACTAGGCAGTAACTGCTTTGTTCACACCTATGAACAGACACCTGCAAGGGGAAAAAACCCTGTGCAGAAATCCAGTTCGGATAAACAGCAGAAGATAGACTGAATACCTTCTTTCCAACAGGGATGGGAATGTGGTTTACTTCTGGCATTATACCAAATCAGCTGCCGGCAGCCATCGTATGCACAGGAGTATTCATCGTCCCCGATGCCATAACCTTCCTTTAAAAGAGAGCAGAACATTTCAGCCTGCAGCCATTCCTCACACAGAGGGGCTAAAGTGTATTTTCATTCCCCTAAACCACTCTTCCAAGAGCAGGATGGGTTTCTCCCTCCCCCATGAAGGTAATTTTTTTTCTTCAAACTAATCTTAGTTTCATTTTCACATCAAAAGGGAATTTGTTGGGGTAAGAGGGAAGGGAGAAGGGGATTTTGTTTCCGAAGTGTCTTCCATTCTCTGTGACCTCAAATCACTCCTGTCTGTTAAAGTATTTAAAAATCAGAAGGCTAGTACCCAAATAGGTTAAATTTTTGCATCTTAAAAAGTCACCACAGAATAATAACCACTCTCTTATCTTAAAGTCCCAGTACCAAACTTGTAATGCCTTCCCCCACAAGATATCCATGTGCCACCAGAACCCACAGCACACAAAGAGAACAAACACACAGCCCCTTCACCTAATTTGTTGCATGTTGTGTCCCTTTCAGTGCCAGCCTCCCTCAAATTGTGAAAACATTATCAAGTGATACTCCTAAGGTCCAAGGCAAACACAAAACTAAAGAGTTTCAGAGTGGGAGAAAAATCTGTCACGTAGCAGAGCCCAACCATGAAACCCAAAAGCATTATGGAAGGTAAGTAACTTCCTCGTGCTCAGCATGGTTTGTCTGGAGTGCAAATACCAGACATCATCTGATTACACAAGCCTCCCATGTCCCAAATTAAAGCTAAGCCCAGCTAATGGGTGTTTAATGTCATATTTAGGACTAGTCTTTTTGTTACAGATGCTGTAAATAAAGAGCATATGGCTTCTGAGGCCTGTGTTTGTGACATAGCCAGAGGATAATGTCCCTGTATTTCAGGCACACACCTGATGAATAAGAGCAGCATTTGGCCACCAATAAAACAGCTGAAGCAATAGAAGAATCATCCTACTCAGAGATGTCACATCTCCCATTTTCATACCTTGTACAGGACACACTCACAGAAAAATGCACATACACGAAGCTCCTTAACAGTAAGTGGGGAAAAAAAAAATCTTTTAAGCCTCTTAGCAGGCTAAAGGCAGACACATGGCCTTTTATTTCAGACAGTTTCTGTAACACTCAATGCCTAAAAGGACTGTGCCCAGCACAGGTCTGCATGGTATTTTTGTACATTTGGTGTTTTTTTCTTTTGTGTGGTATTTATTCTTTTTTTTTTTTAACTTAAATCACACTTCAATTCCATGCTAAAAATGTGGGACTGGACTTTGGATGTGACACAGATATATATGCATGTTATATATCAGCAGAAGACAATGCTACTTCCATGAATAATTACAAGAAATGGAGCAAGACCTCTGAACTCACAGGAACACTTAAGTTAAATGGTGAGAGAAGCTACCCTTGCATTCCCATTGGGTTTCTTGCCACTAGTGTTTGTTTAATCTCCTTAATGTATTTCTCTCATACCCCCACAATCAATATTTACTCACATGTATGTATTTGGCCTATCTTCATGTTACCTTCTGTATTTGACTCAGCTGTAGAATGACTTTTTCTATAATAATCAGAAATGAGCAGTTTTAACTGCTTATCTCTACATTAAATATATAATTCCTCTCCTAAAATAAATTCCAAGTGGGAACAGAAAATCATGCAATTACAACAGCAAAGAAGGGCTACAGGTGAATTTTTCACTCAAACTTAGCCAGTAGAAGTGTCAACTTAAAATTCCACCACTGTTTCCATTCTCAGCACTAGGCTAGGCCTAACATACCTTTTGTCCTAAAATTCTAGCTTGCACTTCAGTGAACTTTAATGGTCATTTGGAAGGCTGATAATATGGAAAACTAAATCTAAGCTGAAGTAGAAAAGTTTTTTGGGTAATAATCATTACTCTTTCTTATTATGGAAATATTGAAACAAGTTATACTATAGAATAAGAAGCATACAAAGTTTCTAACAGCCATGCAGAGTTACCAGGAAGATTTAAGAAGGAAGAAGACCTAGTGACATCTCCATGGTGACTGACATGTTTGGACTTCGTGTGCACGTAGCCCATTTTGCTTTAATGCCAGCAAGTACATAATCTTAGAAGTAAATAGTAGGAAGAAGAATACTTAGAACTAAGAATAAGATATAAAATTATCTGGATGAGAAAGACAGTAAAGCAAACTATAAAATAAGACAGGGTACTTGTTCTGTACTCAGAAAAGGCAAGAAGGCAGAGGGTTTAATCTTTTTGTAATCCTTATTTTTAATTACAAAGAAGCTTTTGCACTCCCAGATTGTACCATATTGTTGCTACCAGCAAGTCCAATGATACCATGTTATCCCAGAGTGAATTTTAATTATTTCCCTTGTGAAATTTAATTTAATAGGAAAATGTGTTAGAGAGGATGATGAAATGGCTGCTTGGTGACCTGTGTGAAAGACAGTGCATGAGAAACTGCTGTTCCTAGTGTCTTACAGTTTACTTCCAAAAGCAGACAGGAACTACTGTTATCTAAAGAATTTCCAAGAGATTATGCTATGAGAAATAAGTTCCTTATAGTTTCCAGACAACAGCCAGCAGATAACAAGCTGTCTCTGCTGCAGCTCTGGATGACTTGGGTGAACAGTGCCAGTCTGTAGCAATGACAATACTGACTTCTCTTGTACCACCAAATTCAGCAAAAACAGCTCTTTGTGGACACAGAAAAATTGAAGGAAACAAGCAAGTGCTCAGTTACAACCACAGAACAACCAGAGCTATGTTCATAGATGTTGTAAGAAGAAAAATACTGATGTTACATCACCAGCTCGATGACATTACGGGTACTCACATGGTTGAGAAATTTGCTGTCTTTGGTTGCCCATCCTATCTGCATCACTCCTGAAGTAATGACTGTAACTTCATAGTACCAGACTCCAGAATCGACACAGAATGTGCATCGTACGCTTTCAAAGGACGAGGCATCACATCGTGCCTACCAAAACCAAACAGAAATTCAGTGTCTACAAAATTAGCATTCAAACAAACATCTTTCTTCCCTGGATCAAGTTCCTTGCATATAAGAATAGACCAACATAATTTTACAGGCACTGCAGACAGAAAGTGACCTCTCTTTATAGCAGTAGTTGTCACACAAACTAGTGAGTAGGCAAGACTGAAAATTGTTCAGTGGTTAAGCCACAGGCAAAAAAAAAAAAAAAAAAAAGAAGAAAGCTGACAGAAACAATTTAAAGATTTAAAGACTAAGATGACCAAGACAGGAAAACCTAAATCATTGGTTATTAACTGATTCCAGGTATGAAGGACAAGGAGGCATTCAATGTTAATTCATGAAAATTCATCTCTAAGTAGTCAAACAAGTTTTTAGAAGGAGTTACAGAGGAAGGAAGAAAAACCATGTGGCTGAGACAAAAATCTGACTGCTATAAGCTGTTCAAGATGACACAGGACAAACAATAGAATGATACTTTGACTAAAATTGTTCACAAAGTAAGTGAAAAGCCATCTGACTCTTAAGAATCCTCTTCACTTCCCTGAAGCTTTGGGGCACAGGTACAGGCATTACTTTAGTGTGAACATTTCTACAATTGAGATCAGTGTAGTGATGTTACAACCCTCTGATGACAAAGCAAGTTTTCTGTACAAAGCTGGCAGACAACTTGGATTCATTCTAGAAAAATCACAAGAGCAAGTGCAAAGCAAAACCTGCCTTTTTCTTCAGCCTCTCTTTCAGATTGAAAACTTGAAAAGACTTCCTACCTCTAATCCATGTGGTGAAATCTTCAGGTATTCGCTGACATCGTTACTGTTCAGCATAGCTCTAATGTTGGTCAAGTCAACCTTCTCATATGTAAACTGCCTTCCTTCTTTTAAAACTGAAAAAAACCCCAAACCCAACCAGTTTTAGTTACTGCTGCTGCAAAACTTGATTTTAAACACTACATACACTGATAATCAGTCTCCCTAGGATCCAGGTAATTTTTGGCATAACTGAATGAAACACTGAGATTTTGCCTGCGTGAAAACAGTTTCCAATACACTGTGTGTTAAAAACCCTCTAAACATGAAAGCACAACCTGTGCCTCTGACTAGAGCTCCCACAATCTAATTAGAACTTGCAGGAAACCCACAGGCAAATGGAAGGCATCCAAGTTCACACCAAGATGCCACTGTTTCAGGATTTACTTTTGTATTTGTATGTTCAGTAGGGAGAGTTTTTCTGATTCATTACAGTGGAAACAGATTTGGGGATAGAGAAGAAGGGGAAAACAAAGATTTAAAGGTTTTTACCATCTCATTTTTAGGTGATGAACTTTAACTGAGCCAAAGCAGCTCTCTCTCTCCCTGCCTGCCCTTTCTACATGGAAGGATCAGAAGTATTTCTCTCAGCAGGTGTCAAATTGCTGACACATACATGTTAATTTACAAGTCAAAGATCTTATCTTAGGACCCTTCATATAACCCAAACTTGCTACAACACTTACACAGACATTTACTAAAAACATGACATTGGCTTTCCATAAGCTGACTAAAGCCCCTAAAGCCCAACAGACCTTTTACCCAATTTTATCTAAAAGGCATTAGAAAATACAAGGTCATTAGAGTGGCTGCACCTTTGAAATCATAACTAAACAAGCAAATTCAATCATTTTTAGTCATCCAAAAGATAGACCTTTGTAGTGCTTTGCCAAACACTTTTTACTTTTGATCACAAAAATCAAAAAGTATATTTACTTTAAAAAGTCTTTAGTAATTCTTTGAGCCAGTGCACCAGTGGGGAATGACCACAGGAGTGGCCATCACCAGGACATGTCAGCAATCCAGATGTTCCACAGAGACAGAGCTGCACTGTTGAGTCACTCAGCACATTTGCTGAAGTGTGGGTTACAAGAAATTAGTGCAAAGAAGAATTTTCATTGCAGCTCCAACTTGCAGAGTACAAACCACTTCCTTTCAAAAACATTTTCCTTGCTAAAATTTTCTTTCCATACAATTACGCTGGATATATTTGCTGGGGTGTGGTTTTTTGGTTTTGTTTTCTTTTTCAAGGAGATATTACAAATGCAGTCAGGTACACTAAGTGCTGTCAGTAGCCCAAAACAATAATAAAAAAATGAACACAAAGCAGTCCTCCATCTCTTTGGAGGAGTGATTACTATTAAATGAATCCATCACTTTGTTATACCTACACAGATTGTCTAAACTCCACTGGGCACAGAATCCAACCTGGCGTTTTAAGTAGTCTGGATTATCTGTCCATTTCTCCAGCAAGATCAGTTGGTCACTAATGCACGATTCAGAAACTGTCATTTTATTTTCACCTACAATTTAAGAGGAAAAAGAATAATTGCTATAAATTAGGGATAAGTTTAGTTAAAAATAGTAACATCCTAAAAATGCTGTAGAACTCTCTACACACATCTAAACCTCAGTATTACAATCAGCATGAAATTGTTTCCCCCAAGCAGATGTGGAATTATCTTCATTCAGATTTACCACTTCCCAGCACAGAGCTGCATCATCAAGAGACTGATCACGGCTGTTCTCCATCTCTCCCACACTGATTTATTTCTTTTCAAGTAACAAAGGTCTCATGTCATAAGTCATTATGTAGTAATTTCTAAGATGAGAAGGACTGAGTTTCAGCAAATCTCTTAAGGATTCTTGGATGAGGGTGTCATTAACGCAAAAAATATTTTTTCCTGCCTACAAATGCCCAATCCTAACTGTTGTCCAGCTCTAATACAGATTTATGTCAGTGACAAAGGCCTCGTGTCACACATCCTTCTATAGCAATTTTTAACAGGGAAAATAAGTTTCAGCAAGTATCTCAAGGGTTTTCAGGGTTAGAGGGATGTCACCACAGCAATAAATACCAATGCAGACTCTCATGCTCACAAGTGATCAGGTAAAGCAAGTGACAATCATGCAGCAGAAGCCACAGTGTTAAGAGTGGTACCAGGCCAATACTCACTTGTTTGTGCAAACTTCTCCAGTGCTATTAGTGCAAAAAGCATCACTGTCGGGTGGGACTGGAAGTTCTAAACATGAGCAGAAAGAAAAAATTAATAAATACCCAGCAGAGACAGACAGAGTTGCAAGTCTGTCATAGAAGGTTTTAGGTTCAAAGAAGCATCCGAAGCTCCTGTATCCCACCCTCCTGTGGAGAACTGGTTCAAATAGATCAGGCTACCCAGAGCCTTGTTCCATTGACTTCTAATTATCTCCAAAGATGGAGATCCCACAGGCTCTGGAATCCCAGTTTTCTGTAACATACACTATCCATATTTAGCAGACATGCCTCCAACTTTTCACAATAATAATAATAACAAGAATAAAAAATTGCATTATAATTGCTATGTATGGATACACACAGAAAGATCAAAGACACTTACCAAGCTGTGAAGTAAATATTCCAATATGCCTGGGCTGAGTAAGCCTATGCTCGCAGGACCTGTAAGAACATCAGGAATGAAAACCCTCCATGGGAACTACCACCTACCCATCACCACAGATCTTTTAAACACAAGGTAACAACTTAAAGAACACCAAAGAACTTCACAGCAAAACTATAATATAAAACAATTATCGTTGTTCCCAGTAAAATACTTGGTGCACATTTAATAATTACACAGTTACTGGCACATTAGTCCTGTTCAATTCACTGCTCTAGGTGGGTATAGAGTTCTAGCCACGCTATACTGAGATTTTGCAGTAAGACTCCAGCAGCCTCCAGCATTTTCATGCTCATTGCTTTTGAAAAACTACTGTCTTCCCTTTACTTCCAGAGTCAATGTGTAAAGGCCAGCTCCATTTATCAGTAGCTCAAAATAAGCAAAACTAAGCACCTGATATGGCCAACTTGATAGTTAATTACACAGCTTACAGCAGCACCAGAGCAAGCAGCCAATTTAAAATGGAAAAGCCCTGAAATAGTGTCCACTTAAACAAGAGAGAGACGCGAGGGAATCAAACTCTGGCATCTACAAACTCTTAAAAAATTGCAGTGGGATCCAACACTTCATTAACAGATTTGTTGCCTGAGCTGACACAATGAGATCTGTGTCCACTAAGATGAAAGTAGATACAGTATCTCATTTTGATTTAGTATAACACAGTAGAAGTACTACAGTACAAAAATACTTCCAGACCTCATTCTGTACCTGTTTTTTTCACAGAAATACAGTAATTGGGTTTTAATAACCATTAGGTGACACCAATCACTTTTTCCCCTCTATTTCCTGTCAACTTTCAAAAAAGGAGCAAAAAAAACTAGATACAAAACAGATCATCAGCATGAAGGAAACTTAATCATGAGTTTCCAACAGTGTACTAGGAATAACAGGGAATAAAAATTCTATATGAAAAGTCACCTTAAAATAGAATCTCAGCAATTTTCTTTTAAGCAACATAGAAGAGAATCTTTTCAGCTATCTACAATAGAATAAGACGTGTCTACTGGAAAAAGCATTTTTCTTTTTTATTTCTATACAGCCTCCAAGACCACGAACTCAATACTTCTGCCTGTACTCTTGAGAATGTGTCCTCAGTAATTCACAGCCAGAGTGGGTCTGCAGAAGAGACTGATTACCAGTGCTAAGGCAATAGAACATAAGCAGTGATCCTCAATCACTAACCACCCATCAGAAGGATTTGTGAATGGCTCATTCAGACATTTGAATCAACCAGATTCTGTCATGCCTGGCACCCCCTCGATGCAGAACATTATTCAGTTCTAAGAAAACACTCCTGACCTAGTCTGCATCTGTGGGTGCTAAAGCAGAAGGTGTTGTAGAGAGCCAAATGCCAGCTGTGAGGAGAACCCCAGGGCTTTACCTGCTAATTTCTCTGCCAAGCAGCCGAGCACTGCAGTCGTGTTCCGGTGCTTGGCAGGGTGACAAGCATCCTGGCAAGCAGCAGCTCCACTTAAGTTTAATATTTCAGTTAACTTCTGTAATGCGTCCTGCAAAAGAAAAATCAGAAATCTCTTCCATCTTACTGACAGATACAGTTTCCCCCTAACTCAGTATCATTCAACAGGTTGTTTTTACACATTACTAAATCCAGCATCATATTACAGACAGCATGAAGTGGTTATCTTCTAAGATAAGATGATAACAAAGGACAGATGAGAAGAAAAGTTCAACAGACCCAAGAGTTGTAACTTTAAAACTACCACCAGATTGTTGGCCATTGTGATCAACAGCTCAGGACACTTCTGGACATACCTAAGTGAGCTCCCCATGACAATAGGAACCAATTAGCACACATGGCACCACTGCCATCTGATCTATTTCCAGTGTCCTAAAACTGACACCATTTTCAAAAGAAAGGGACTGTTTCAAATTTTAGAATTCAGCACTAAAGAGACATGCTCCCCCCAAAAAGCCAACATTCCCATCATAAATTTAGGATGCTGTCAGCTTTACAGGATGTCATAAACCGTGTTCTTGAGAGCCTAAATGGTTTTCTGTAGTCACACAAATTTAGGAAGTAACCAATGAGGGTAATAAATCTAAAATGTCATGCTTTGACTTGCTTTGTTCAGCCAGTATGGTATAAATAAAATTCAAGATAGGTCTAGAGCATACTCTGCATTTTCAGAGTAGTTAGGGGTTAATCTAGAGCCAGAACAAATCATCCCACAGGGAGAACCCCACCCTAAGAAGTTCCAAATCCTCCTCAGCTTTCCAGACTTCATGAAAGTTTCAGCTGATTCAGATTGAAACTGCAAAATCTCAGGCAAGGATCTAATTAAAATAGAAGAACTCCTCATATTGAAGTCATCAGCAGCCATTTGGAAGAAAAATGAGCGTGGCTCAAGTTGAAGAGATGTGTTTTTCTGAACTGTGTTCTGAGCCACACTCAAATCAGTTGACTGTGCTAGAGTCTGAGGTCTGTACCAAGATCACACTGAAAAGTAGTTATGCTCTTAAAAGGAAAGCCACAAAAACAGAACTGATGAACAGGACTGAGCTAAGTGGAAAGAACAGAGAAAGAAGAAAATGACTGAGCTACAGACTTGGGATGGAAAAGACTCACTAAAATTAGACTCTTGACATGCTCTTGATACTGCTTTTAGCCATTATTAGAACTGTCAGAGAGATCAACTATTTTGAGTTAAATAAAGACTTTATAGAATAAACAGTTTACTGCACTGCCCTTTTAACTTCATGGACTTTATAGCCTGCAATAACAGAAAATGAAATACAGCCTGCTGCTGTTCTCCAGCTGTCATGGAAGTGAGGCACTGACTTAAAATCCTTAAGACAAAAAACTTAAAACTTATCTTGTATAGGAAGAAAATGAACAGCAGCACACACTTTACCAGGCTGCATGTGGCCAGCAGACCCCACAGCTGCAGCTCCTTGTGCTGTAAAGAAACTACACAGGAAAAACCACTGTGCACCCCAGAAAAAAAGGCACCTCACTCCTTTTGTCTTGATAAGGTCAACTATTGTATAGCAAACTTCTTTAAAGTACCCAAATAGAAGTCAGGTAGGTTTTGAAAAACAAATAATTTGATTGCCAAGTACATTGTAGAGCCAAACAAAAATCCAAAATCACTCTTCCTATGGTGCATTTGCAGTGGTCTCCATTTCCTGATTTCTTTTTCAAAGCAGACAAAGTTTCTAGTCATAGTTTTGTTTTCAAAATAATTCAGTAGTCTATATGACAGTCATAATACATTTCCCTTGTTTAAAAGTCTCAGATAAGTTTAATCAATAGCCTAGAGGAAACAAACCCACTTCAGGTAGTTTGAGAGCTTGACCAATTCTCCAGCCACTGATGCAACCAGCATCACAACCATCATCATAAACATTTATATCCCTAACAACAACAATGAAGGACTAAAATTGGCAGCATCAGGAGCTTGAGAAATGAAAGCTGCAATGATGTGATCATCAATTTCTGAAGAAACGAGATCATGACAAACAGTTGAAGACAGACAAGTTCTCTGTAGAAACATTATGTTTAGCATCCTAAACACCTGAGGCTTTCACTTACACACCTGCACCGACACAGTATGAACACGTCAGGTCATCTTTCCATCCAAAATCAGATTAGTGCCAATAAAACAAAAGTATTCTCATTTGTCAAAGCCACATATAGATAATTCATTGTTTAAAAAATGTCATTTGTTTAGCTTAACACACCCATTTGTGCTGCATTCCTCACGTGCAGGGCAGGAACAATTTCAACAGTGACTTGTAAACGTGCAGCTTTGCAAATGAGAGAACAGAAGTGCAGAACTGGTGCAGCTTTTGCAGCCCCTGCACACCCTCCCTGCACAGTGTAAGCACCACACGGCAGGAAAGAGTGGCAAGAAAAGCAGCCAAAACCCAAATGTCTCTTGTTCCTTCCCCATGAACCAAATTTTCCTTTTTTTTTTTTTTTGGGAATGCTCCTAGCATTAATTAGCATTTAGACACCAAGTCACCCCAAATTACTCGAAGTTGAATGTTATACCCATTTTCTGAACCACTATCAGTCTTGCATCGCTGGTGAAACCCACCCAAAGAGATGATGGGTGTGGCAACCACGAATAACTGACATTCAGCCACAGATAAATACATCTGCTTTCGACTCACTTTCGTTGGCAGCGGACATTCATCAAGTAGCAGCGTTATAACAGCTGGTCCCAGGGGATCTTCTAATGGAATAACTCTAATTAAAGATTGGACAACTTCCAACCAGCCTTCATCTGTCAACCACAAAACAGAAGTCACACTCAGAATTAACACTGCAACCCAGAAGTGTTCAGAAATACATCCCTAAATGTAAACTGAAAAATCCTCAGAATTACCCAGTGAGCCTAGAGACATTGGGAAAAAGAGTTTGCTTTTTACACCACTGCCTTAGTTTGCAGTAGGTTAGAAGTCTAAATTCAAGAAAGGAAAAGTTTACAGCAGCTTGGGTAACAGTGAACACCTCTGCTGTTTGTAGAATAGTCTTGCCCAGGCCAGAGCATCCTTTAGTTCCCACTGCTATTAGGAAGGAATACTCATGGTGGTATGGACAAGTACTTTGCTCTAGTGTGATACTCAAGAGTTCAGCATCCAATGTCAACTCTTAAGTGTTAAATGCTGCATACACAATGACACTGAGGAAATATTTCTTTTAACCAGAATCAAATCCCTCTTCCTGAGTTCCCTGAAGTAACATGAGGCTCAGAGAAACTCCATGGGTTTTTCTCATGCCTGCTGATCTAAAGAACTTTTGTTTTCCTAAGGAACAGCTCTCACTGTTGAATGAGTAGATAAGGGCTTTTACTTGCAAGCAGGCAACAATCCACATAGAAGATGTTAAACTACTCTTAAAGTAAACAGATTTGGAGTTACAAGAAAATAGCTCCCTTAGCAGTGGAAATAAAGACAGTCTGTATCTGTATACAGGTGAGTGATGCAGAAGGAGCAGCACTCCTTTCAACAACAACACAACAGTAACACATTGGGGTTCGAGTTCTCTTAGCACATTCCCCTGAAAAACATTTTATTGAATTGCTGTAATATCTAACCAGGCTGATTAATTTACTTTAATACAGAAATATTATTTCCTAATACCAGTACCACCACTACTAAGTAGAGAGATAAAAATTCACCTAAACCAGAAGTCTGCTTCAAGTCTTAAGCTGGGAGAATTTCTCCTACTGTAGCAAAGATAAAACAGCCCTTGCCACAAACATGGCTTGTCTTGCAGGAGCACTTAGGGAGAGGGTTGGGACAAATACATCAGTAAAGCAGAGGTCTAAGGTCAGCAAGACCCAAAGCTAGAGGAACTGGAGCACGTGGGCTCGGCCCATGTCTATGTACACATATAGGCTGTTCCTGCTCAGCTGCAAACAGCCATTCTTTGTGGCTTACGGTTTAATGCCACTACAATGTGTTTGGGGCCATCCATTGGCTGCTTCTGGAGAGTTCATGTGGGAAGTTTAACTGAATTCAAAAAAACTTCAGGCCAATGCAATGAGCTCAGTGAAGCTCTGAAGGGCAGAGTTGTGTTCTGGCTCCCACATCCCCAGAGCTACACCACATCCTAACACACCCTGCTGGGGTGTATTTTTTTTTTTTTGCAAAGAAAAGAGGGGCTTGGGGTTTGTTCTGTTTCTTTTGCTTGTGAGTCACAACTGAAATGCCCAACGTAATGCCTTGATACCTGTTTCTGCCATTTCATGCAACGTGATCATTGAATAAGGAGGCTCCTGGTCACTGAAAGAGATATTACACAGGTCAAAACTTACGCAGAATCATCAACGTAATACACTGAATAAAATGATTATACACAGACAGAAAACAAATCCAGTAACCATTTAACAAAAGGAAGTTACACAGGCTGCATATTGCTAATGTCATTTTCAGATCTGAAACACAGATGGGATTTGAGCTTCTCTCTTGCTCAACATCAACATCTGCATGTCTGCAGCAGCTGACGAGGAAATTGTGATCCACATCTGCATGTCTAAAAGCTGAACATAATGCTTAGGCTTGGTGCTGTTCATTAGCAGGTTCCTTGTAGCACATAATGAGGCACTGCATGTCAGAGGTCACAAAGTGAACCCAGAGCAGTGCACAAGGGGCATTGCTTCAACAGGATTTTTTTCTCAGAAATTGTCTGCTAAATATATAAATATTAAAAAAACACCACAAAATTTAAAGGGAAGACACCTAACAGCATCATAGTCTTCAAGCAGGAGCTGTTAAAAGAAATAGTTACATCAATTTAACAGAAAATATTTAACCCGACCCCCTTTCCAACAAGAAAACCACAAAAAGTTCAGTAGATCAGCTCCTCAGTCCAGTTTGCTGAAGTAAGGACACAAAGCTATGGACACATCTGTGTATCTGAGCAGGCACTGCCAGTGAAAGTACCTAAAGCAAGACCCCAAAGTCCTGTTCAGTAAGCACCTCCAGGTCCAGAAAAAGCTTATCCACCAGCATGTCCTAAAATACTTTATTCAGTGCTCCTCAGGCACTGCGAACTAGCCCCAGCCTTAGACTTTATGTTTCATGCTCAATTTATATCACACAGCTCTGAAAATAAATTGGAAATGTGAAATACAGAGGAATTTTAGAAAATTTCATCAGACATTATTACGAAGATAATAAAACTACCTAGTTTGAGAGATTAATCATAAAGAAGAGAAAAATCTCAGCTTTGATGTAATATATATGATGTAAATACATGTCCTTTTTTTTCTCCTTACAAAAAGGTGAACATATGCTTAAATATTTCCACAAGAAAATGGTAAGGTGACGTTTATCCCATTTTTATATTGCCACAACATTTAAAACAAATAGTTGAGTTGTTTTTTTAACTAGAGACATCTTCACCTTTCTTCTGGAAAGTAAGCTGTTCAGAAGGAAAAAGAAGCGCAGTACTGCAGCCAGAATTACATCAGGAGAAAGGATAGAGTGACTTAAAGAAAGGAGGAAAAAACCCAACAAAAATCCCAACCGTAAGTACAAGTAAACGCTTTGATAAAAAAGAATGCAATTTTTATCTGCAAGATTTCTGATTTTGTCGTAGATAGCAGATGTTCACAGTACTGGCACTGAGCAAAGAACAGTCCTGTCCCACTGATTTGCCATTTTAACCACTTAATTTCCAAGCATTCCCTCCAGGACACACCTTCCTCATTTTGAAACAAAACACCCATTTCGGTAATTTCTTAATTTGCAAGGCAGCTTTTTATATAAGCTCCAAAATTTAGAACTTATCCTTCTGAGTTTATGAAATTAAACTTCTAGAAAGCAGAGACCTCTAGATAGGACAGAAAAAAAAAATCCACTGTCAGATATGTTTTAGGTTAGAACTTGGAGATTTGATAAAACCAAACAACAACAAGAAGGAAAAAAATGAACCCAAAGGAAAAAACAAATAGCAAACAGGGAAAGCAACTATTCATTGCTTATCACAGTGTATTTCACTATAGTCTGCATAAAACCCCCTGTAAAAATACAGTAGCTTCAGGAATTTGTCAGAAACAGGACTCCAGGGGCAGTGAAATAACTATGCTTATTGTCCCTCAGTAGCATAGGAAAGTGCTTACAAGATTACAAAACTGACTGCAAGACCCACAGGAACAGGATCAACTGTGCACAAAAGTGTTGTGAAACAGCTTAGGGAGCTGAACCTGGGGGAAAGGGGACAGCATGTCAGACTGGGCAGAGACTTTAAAAAACGTTTGCCATGATTTTAACTTCATGATTTGAAGACAGAGCACAAAATAAAACCTGTTAAAAAACCAACCAAACACACACCTTAGACTTAAATGTTCAGTGCTAGTATTTTCATTTAAAGCCTTTGACAGCAGGAAAGCAAACTCCTCCTCTGCAGGCACATTCCAGAGTTGATGCAGGTATATTAATCAAGGCTCACTTATTCTGAGCCTCATCCACCTTAAACTTAAACCCCAGCTGTCAGGTTGGAATAGTGTTTTTCCTTCAGTTCTGGTCTTTCCAGTACCTAGCCTGCACCTAACCCAAATGGTGATGAGCTAACCTAACCTATCACTTTAAAGGTCCTTTTAAAGCTTTGTAGAAAGCAACACAAAATCAAAAAAAGACCAAAAAAAAAGGATAAGGCCATAAATATCCCCCACACCCTTAATGGATGCTTTGAGCATGCAAGGAATGCAATACTGGGATTGTGAGTTGGGCAGTCACAACATGTAATCTTTAAAAAGTAGTCAGACTTATAACTGGAAAGAAAACCTCAGTCTGTTTATCCAGGCTAACAAAGATCAAAGCTCCCTATTTTGCTTCACCATTTCCAAAGAAGTAAAATACAGCCTGCAAACAGAAAATTTGCACAACAACCAATTTTTAGGACAGAAGTTCCCAGACTCTGGAGTGTTTATTGCTTCCTAAACTGTGTATCTGTGCCAGGTAAGAAATCCTGAGCACACTCCTCATCCCACATGGGTGTAGGCCCATACAGGAACTGTGAGAAAGCTCCTCAGCTCCTGGAAGAGTCTGTACCTGGGCACTCAGGAGCTACTTCTATTACCTAGGAAAGGTGCTCCTCTCCTAAGCCTCCAGATGGAAACACGCAGCTGCTTCAGGGAGGGTCAGGTGTAGATCGGTGAAAGGCTGGAGCCACAGTTTGAGAGAAGACAAGAACATTTTCATTCATGTTGAATTATTCCTTGAGGAGGTACTTACTTATCTACCAACGTCCGAATTACAGCCAGTGTGTCAAGTACCAGCCCATCCACATTCTGTTTTTTCCTTCTTGGTTCATGAGGTCCTCGGCCCCTCCTGGGTGGACGGACAGGGTCCCTTGGGTGGCTTCTTGCTTCAGGGATGTGGTGTGCTCTGCTGTTCTCCGTTTGCCGGCCCTGAGAGTCCACGTTGTCCTCGGCCCCGCTGTCGTCACGGCAAACACACGAGTTTCCCATGCTGCCAGCCCCCAAGGCTCCCAGGAAACGGGGAATGTGGTGCTCTAGAGTCAACAGCAGACCTTGGAAAAGGCTTCTGCTAGCATAGAACACAACCAAAGCAACTACAATCATCTAGGAAGTGTTAAGAGAAATGTTTGTGTGATCCTGGATTGTGATCTTTTTGCATTATAAACGTTGCTACCAGCTGGAATGAGTGGGAAGTTGGAGACTTAGTTGCCGACAGAATCACTTAAAGCACACGTTGGTCATCCAGAAGGAGGTCTGAAAAAGCAAACCCAGAACAAGAGTCAGTGTTACTACTGCTAGAGAACAACAGAAGAATTCCTGTTTTAGTAAACAGAATCAGTTTTGGTGGATAAAGCAACTAAGAAACACAAGGCTTTACCTGAAGTCTATTGTGGGGAAAGGGAAAGGAAGGAAGAGGAGGAGGAGGAAGTTCCCCTGCTAAGGAGCTCTCGCCCACGCACCATTCCTTTCTACACTACCTACTGCTTCCCAGCTCCTTCATGGATTTTGGATGCAGAGGAACAAGTTTGTCAGTAAATCTTGCACACTGCTACCGTTTAAATACTACGTATCAACAAACCAGTTTCATTTACCCTTTACAGAGACGTATGGCTTACGCCACCCCAATAAAGGCTGTATACTTAAGGCTCTCATTTCACATCAGGAACATTTCCAGACTATAAAATAGACAAAATGGTAAAGAACTAATCTTACAGTTATGGTTTGACTTAACAAACAATAGATTTAACAGATTTTAACCCTTTAGTCCACCTGTGCACAAACACACATTTTTGGAACGTGCCTACATCTCCCGCATTCTCACCTAAAGCAGCACCAACGCTGAACTAAACAGGAATTATAGACACCATTTTAATGCCTTACAAACCTAACTGGGATTTTGAAATGGGTGTTGTGTGCTTGTTTGGATCTAGCGTCAAACCAGTCTTCCCTTTTTGTGAACAAAGACTAATTCAATCATTTTTCTGTTCTTCATTCAAATGGTTTGGATCACATACAGGCCCAGTAGCAACTGAGACCACAGGGCAGTCTCTCCCAATCATTAACTTGAAAATGCAAGAGAAAAAGGATTCAAAGCCCCATTTCATAACAAGTTATGTTTCAAGCCATAGGGCATATTTCTGTAGAACCTTACATCAAGTCTCAGGTAAAATAAAACCCTACGAAAGATATAATTTCACTGCTTATACACTTCAAGCATGGCCAAATAAATAAGTAACTTTACTTCCTTTTAAGAATCAAATTTACCATTTACACTAGAAGTTATGGTGAATACCCTGTAATAGGTTATTACTATTCTTCGATTATTAATCAAAGATTAATTAACAATTATTAACAAGATAATTAATAATCTCATCAACAGCAGACACGTAGCACCCTAAATTCAAAAGAAAGTCAAAGAGAGCTGACACCTTTCAAATATGGAAAGCCCCCACCATCAGAGCCAACTGGCAGCTCTGCAATTGCTGACTGCCCTTTGGGACAAGATCACAACAACATTTGGGAAGCCAGACACTGGTCAAATGAGCAAGTCTTGGGATGTCAGCTGTCACTGGAAAAGCACCACAACCAAGCTCTCACAGGCTCTTCTGTGGTTTGAAGCACATCATCTTTTAGCACAGTGAAATGTTCAGTATTAAGAAATTAACTGGAGGCTAACTAAGGAAAAAAAAAATCAGTTCCTCAAGGGATATTAATTGGAAAAAAACCCCAGGATCTTGACTTCTTGTTCAAGAAATTGCTAAACCACAGATCATTAAAAGGGTTTCAGCATCACATCATGCTTGCTTTATGCCCTAAGTGGTTTGGCCATCAGGCTCAGAGCCCTTCCATCTGAGCCAATACAGCTGTCACCTTCTCAGGCAGAGAGTCACAAGCAGATCAGAGATGCCAGTGCAGATTGCAAGGACCTCAAACAGAATTGTCTAAGTTTCCAACTTCAAATGACTTTCTTGATTTTAAAAAGAACTAGTTATGTTAAATGCAAAACATGTCTTCCTAGAGAATATGTATTTATTTATGAATCTGGGTCATTTAAGGGCATTTTAGCAAGATAATACTAAAATGTAAAACTGTCACAGATTTAGAATCTGAATAAAGTTGTTCTGTAACCTATGGAAATGTTAACATAGTGAATCTATCTTGTCATCAAAACAAGAATGGAAAAGCTATATTTTAGAGATTAGCAATGAGTAAGAACCTGCCTAAAGAAACAAAAATAGACATATGTCAACATTAAAGCTGATTATTGAAACCTAAGTTTTTCTGGCTGACAACTTAAAGCATGATTAAAAACAAGTAATTATGATTAACTCACCTGTAAGTTTGCTTGGTTCAGGAATAGCTGGGAGTGCTCACAAAGTGCTGTAGCAGAAGTGGATTGTTCTCCTCCAGGGCACAAAGTCGTATCTGGAAAAGGCAGTGCTCCGTGAGCCTTTATGGTGGGCAGTGAGTCATTACTGACTCTGCTGTCACTTCTAGGAACTACGCTGAGGAGTCCCTGAGGACAGATGGAAAAGAAAGAGAATTCACTTGGAAACTGCATCTAAGGTAGACGTACTCCACCTCCTCCCTACACCTGCCATGACATCAAGCCGTGCTGTTATTTCCAGCTGTATCCAGCCTTTACAGAGGGAATTCTTTCAAGGCTTCAAAACCCAGTTTGTCATCTACAAGCTTTAGGACTAGACGTGGATACGGAAAACCCAACCTGTTTTTACAGCCTTGGTATTCCAGATACCATAGCACCAAGTGCAGAGCAGTGACCAACTCCTCACCTCAAATTACTCCTTACAGGAGGAAGAAGAGAAGCAATAATATCTGCTCCAGATCACCCTCAAGGAGACACAGCAGAAAATAAAAGTACACTATAAAAGTTGATTAGATAACAGGAAGAGAGAAATGACAGGACAAACTCCCCTTATTTAGTAAAGAGCTGGGTTTGACAGCATTCACTTGGCTCTTGCTCACCATCACGTACAAGGAGCTCATTGTCAACCCTCAAACAAACTGAAAGGCTAAATAAATTAGGAACACAAGGTAAGCAGAGATTGCTACAGATCTGCTCACAAACCAGCTTGTCTGGATAGAGCTTGAATGCAGGAAGAAAGGTTCTGAAGTGCAAACGAAAACAATAAAAATACAAGTTTTTATTCTATAAGAAGTAGCTGGTACTGATACTTCTCACCAAACAGCACAAAATGCCAATGCCTGACCCCTCCTCTACAGCAGAGAGCCCCTGTAGGGCACCCACTGAATTGCTGCCCGACCACAACTTGCCTTCAACAAAGCCCCAGGATCAGATGCTGCTGGAGCAGGACACCTTCCCTGCACGGGAGAAAAGCAGCTGCCAGCTGCAGCCTCCCGTGCCCCCACACACCTCCACTGGATGGGTCACTGGGACCATCCCCACCACAGAAAGGAGCTGCTCTCCTGGCAGGTTCAAGCACGTGCATGGATGCACAAAGGAGTTAGGAGCTCCACAGGGTGACCAACCTGCCATGGAAGTCCAAGAGGGAAAGATGAAATCATCATCCATTGAAAGGGATGCTATGGGAGGGCAGATGCCCAGCCTGCCCCAGAGAGGCCTCCCCTGGATCATCCGACCAAGCACACCAGTGGAGGAGTTGGCTCCAAGTGGCACTGGGATCATTTCTCTGCAATGTGCAGCTCAAGAGTCAGTGATTCATCCCCTCAAATATTCGGTTACAGCCAACCATAATACTGCCTCATGATGGAAAATGCCTCTTCGTTCCATGAAATGGAGTGCACTGCCAAGCAAACAAAAAACCCCTCATGCACACAAAAGAGGAGGGTTTCAGCTACCAAAAACACTTTTCCAGTTTCTGCCACCACTACAAGAGTATGACCAGTGATTTCTCCTCTT
This sequence comes from Pachycephala philippinensis, assembly GCA_013397055.1. Classification (NCBI taxonomy): domain Eukaryota; kingdom Metazoa; phylum Chordata; class Aves; order Passeriformes; genus Pachycephala; species Pachycephala philippinensis. The sequence goes on from VWZT01004638.1 coordinate 163,311, forward strand.
GAGCAGAATAACACAGGAGCTCAAGTCAACAAACCACACAGTAAAGTTGACAGTTTTTCAAAAGCAAAACTGTGAGAGTTTTGGCTAGCAGTTTCCTATTAAGGAGATAAAATAATTAGAAATATTTCCTCAGCATTTCTTTCCCAAAGAAATGATGCTCCTAAAAAGGAAGAGATGGAAATACTTGTGATGCCAGTCAGATGAAAGTTCAAACTAGAAGGAAACACAGCTATGAATCACTGCAAGATAATCAACTTTGATACAAGAATAAGAGGAAGAAGAAGCCTGTTTGCAAAACAAGCTTTTACATTAAGGAGAATTTTCAGCTTTGAAATGATGGGGATAGTAGTGAAAACCAGGAATTTCCAGTAAATTACATACAACTAGAATGTGAAATGGAGACTTTCTCAGGAGGTCCCATTGACATGCAAGGTCAACCTCCCACCTGTAAGACTTGTGCAACTAAAGAGAAGGAGCTGCTGGGTGTCCAGCGTGGCACCACGCAGTGCACGCAGTCAGGGGACCGCAGGCCTAGGGAGGAGCCAGTAAATACCCTGCTGCTTCTTTTGCAGTGGTAACCAACCACCATATTGTGTAATCTGAAGCAACCCCCTAATTCAATTCTATTTTCTTTAAAAATACCTTGGAGGGTTAAGACTAGTGTCAAAACTCCATGGGAGCAGCCTTTACTGGCATGCAGCATTTCACAAAGCCATTGCCACAGTTGGTTGCTTTCTTGCTGCTGTAGCAAGAGCACCCTAAACCGAAAGCAGACTGACCTCGAGCATGCCAGTTTCACAGAAAGTGAGACTCATCATGTCTCAAAGCTTTCCAGCTCCTGCACAAGTGCTCATCAGTGAAAACCCCCAGGGTTGTACAAGGTTTATGCAAACAATTGGGCTTTAACCCTGGTGTCTTCTCCAGGTAATTAATCTTTGTCACAAACACATAGGAGCTGGAGGATCTGATCTCTTGCTTGACTTGATGTGGTAACAGCAGAAGCAGAAAGAAGCAGACAGTAACTACCACCACAGTTTCTTTTTCTGTAGACTCACTGTGAAAGTCAGATTTTATAGTCACTTGCACATTGTGCTACTTTGTCTTTTCACTTCCTTTAAACCCCTTTTTTAAGCTGGTACAGGAACACTAAAATTGCAACATGGATTTAAAGTGAACTTCACTTTCTCTCTTAAATGAGTGTCTCCAGAGCAGGCCTGTTAGGGATTCCTCCCCGCACAGTTTTTCCCTTACCTCTGGGTACAGAGACACTAGTGCTCAGGACACGTCAGGCATCTCTTCCTGAAAGGGAAACTGAAGCATTTACCACCTTCTGAGCTTCCCCATCTCAGAGGTCATCATTTGTCATCTCACAATCATTTAGGTGGAACTGTCCTTTGTACTACAGAAAACCTCAACTTTGCTTCACATCTAAACCAGCGGCTGGTATCGATCATGCTTCCTGCTTCTCAGCTCCCCGAGCCACAGATGGATCATTAAATTTCTTATCAGAGACAGAGCTTAAGTTATGCTTTGAGGCAGATGAAAGCACTTCTGAGATAATGATCTTGTATAGAGATAGTGGTATCTGACAGCCCAGTGGAGTTGAACAAGAGGTGCCTCCAGCAGGGTGACGTGGCCTGGCAGAGCTGAACAAGCTGAGCAGCTGCCCAAGGAGCAGACTATAATGCACTGCTTCAGAAGTGGCAGGAAGATAAAGATAACACCCTGTAGATGGCAAGGAACACTAATCCTATAAACTTCAGGGATACAAGCACATGAAATAAAATCGATTAGCTATACCCTATTAAGTTTTGGCACAGACATTCATTTGGAGGCTTATAAATAACTCTTTCAATTAATTCAAGTTAATCTTCCTTGCTGCCCAGAAAGTTAAAGGCGTTATCAACAATACAATTCTGACAAAAGCATTCATGATACCAGGATTCAAAATTAAATAAAAAACCCCACCAAAAAAAACCAAAACCTCTCCCAAAAAATCCACAAGAAATTCCAGAACAGACAATGCTGGGAGGAAAGTGACTCTTTGAATAGCAAGCAGACATGTAGAATGGCAAAGAAACCACACACACACACAAAAAATAAAGGCTTTTTTAAAGCTTTATCTAGTAAAATTTACAGTAGTCCATTTCATAAAGGATAAGGCTTTATCTATATCAGTATCCAGAAACCAATGAAAAAGTTCTCTTCAGTCACATGGAGATCAACTCCTTGTAAACTGCAATACTTAAAAGCCCCTAGTACTTGAGCAAAATATAAACCACAAAAGCATTTTGAGGGGCAAGTCCAGAGACTGAGCAGCTCAGTCACATTGTAGTCCTGCCCTGGGAACTAGAACTAGGGCTAGCACAGGGGCATCCAAGTCATCACGCTGTGGGCACCAGGAAGATGCTACAAGGAGGGAGTGCTGGAAGCAGGGGCAGATTCTTGTCAGCAAACCACGAGCTTCATGTAACTGAGCCAAAACAGTGGCAACCCAGAGGTTGGCTGTTTCTTGTCTAAACTAATCTTAGTGCTTTTGTTTCTTCTAACTCAGAGCTGGGCTTGTTTTCAGAAGAACACTGGGTGCAGAACTACTTTGTAGAAGGCAGAATGGTCTCCTGCTGTAGAGCACAGAACGAAGCCCAGCTACACGGCATGACTAAGCTGTTATGAATGCGTAAAATTCACACGTCCAAAAACTGTTTTCAGTGTAAAATTTTGATAACATTGCTGAAAAACTCAGCGATGCCTCAGTTGGAAGCCTGCATTGTCAGCTGTCTGACAACTGCCTCAGCAAGCAAGGCACAGAGCAGACGTCTAGAAACAGGCTGAAGAAAGTTCCATTTCTTGATAATCGAAGCAGCATCAGAAGATGGCCTGATCATCCAGTGGCCAGAGCCAAGAGCCACCTTTGTGGCCTTCTCTGCCAGCCATGGAAAGCTGGCTGCTCTTCACTAGACAAAGTTCAGGACTGTACTGGCAGAGCAGGAAATGTCCTTCCAACTCTTTTTCCTCCTGTCCGTGGATACAGTGACAGCTGCTCAAGAGACTGTCATCTGAGTCCAATACAACATGTAGGTCACTAGGTTAGCAAACCTGCCTCGGAAGCACTCATGGAAAGCACAATTCCTGAACTACCTGGGGCTCCCAGAGCTGAAGAATACCTGATGCACAGCTCTGGGCAGGTTACTGGAACCCCCTTATCTCACTTAATTAAAGCAACAAAAAACCCACCCACACAAGAACTCAGCTTCATTTCTCCCCATTTGTCTCTTCTGATTCTGCCTTCAGGACCTTTCCCTTCTGCCCTCTACAAGTCTGCAGCAAAGCACACTGCAGCAGAGATCCCAGGGTGGATTAGCCAGCCACGTGTAACAAGTGTTTCTGCCGGGTCTCACGGGTGTCCTGCTCCAACCACTGAGCTGTGGTACTTTCTTACAGTGGTTTAGGGCCTTTGCCAGTACAAAGAAACCCAGAGGAAGTTGGTCAATATGCTGTGGCAAAGGAGGGGAAGGGGCCTGACTGCCCAAGAGACGGCTCGGACAAGTGCGGGTGGGTTAGGAAGTGGGAGGACGATGAGCACGTACGTGTCTCACCAGGCAGTCTAAATATGGTTTAAACAAGACTGCGCACCCAGTTTAGTCAAAAAAGGCAGAAAGTTCAAAAACTATTTAAGAGGCTTTCAAAATCCTGTAATAGTACCAGGAACACAAAGTCTCAGTCACCTGGGGTTTCTGCTAAATAACTTTCTGAGGAATTTCAGGAGAATTAAGATTAAATTGTTTTGATAATTACATTTAAACACCACTTCACTAAATCTTACAAAGGGGTAATGCTCTAAAGAGAGAATAACTCACCTATCATTATTTTTTTCTTTAATCTTTTATTTCAGGACTGATACATTAACAAGAGTTTGAGTGCAAACACACTCTATTCTTCATTCACCATTAGCTGAATGTTTTTAAAAGCAGGGAGAACAATTCTAAGCCTGCTCTATGCCAGACAGCTTTGCTTTTAGGAAAAAAAAAAAAAAGGCATCAGCAGGTTGCTGGATTTTCTTTTTTCAGTATGACTTTCTAGCATGTCCCACTGTCTGCGGGAAGGTGTAAGATACACACGAACAGTGCAGCCTCCTGGCTCCTAGTTCACCAGCTGCCCTCTAACCTATGATTCAAGCTGTAATTGTATCTGTTTGTGCACATGCACTGAAGCCAGCAATCCAAAAACCCATGCCAACACTTCAGACCAAAATGTCCTCAACTCTTGTCCTTCTCCTCACATCTAACAAAACACCGAGATAATCAGATACTTAGAGCAAAAGGGAAGCATTTTTTACAGCAAAAAAAAAGGCCTAGGAAGGGAGAAAATTAATTACAGTTGTGTTTCAAATGCTTAGAAACCACCACTTCCCTAAGGGGAGAAATTTACTAGGAAAAAGATGGATTTCTTGTTACTGCTCATGGCAACTCACTGAATTCCATCTCATAAACATACCTTAAAAATCAAGGAGCAGCACCTCATCCCAGACTTTGGACTGCCAGGTATCCCGACTGCATGGGCAAAGCCCACCAAGTACACAAAGTTCCCATGGCACAGCTGTGCTTCCAAAGCACAAGTTTGGTCACAGTAATGGTAGATCAAGGGCAGGTAATTACAAGCGCTGCTGAAGAGAGATCGTGATGCATTGGTCAGTCACGCAACCTCATGAGTCATGTGTGAACATTTGACTTTTATTAGACCTCAGCAACATAATGAAGAATAGAAAAGGAAATAAAGATCATGCTGGCACAGCCACTGCCCTGCAATGCCAACTTTACAGTTACCACACACAGACCAGGAAAATAAAATATATTGCGAGGACACAAGGAAATACAAAGCATGTGAGATACTTGAAAGACGAGGAATCCCAGCACAGCACCACTGCCTGCACTGCTCTAAAATGAATGAATAAATTCAAAGTCTACTGAGCAATCATAAGTTCAACAGAGGAAAAAAAACCCACAAAAACCAGTTTGAAATGCTGAACACAACATATTGATAACAGAGCAGAACAGGACAAATATCATGACATTAGCTGGCCTTCACTTTACTACAAGGTGACAGCATTTTAAGTTGCTGCCTCTTTGCTGAGAGGGAAACCACGCAGTGTACATGATAAGCCTTGCTCCACTTTGTGAGGATATCACCACATAACTACATGACCAACAGAGAACACTTCCAAACACAGCACATTGCCAGGTAGGGGAGATAATGATATGAAAGGAAATTTGAATGAAGAAACCTAAACAGTTACAGGCCAGTAAGTGTTCCATGACAAATCACTGCCTTTATGACTAACTTACTGCTTATGCTACTAAATGTCTTCCTGTTATTCCTTAATTTTAACCAACAAGAAAAAAGCTTGAGGAAAATTGACTCTGATTCCACCCTATGGGCAGAATATGAGCGATGTCTCACTTTACAGGAGGGAACCAAAACATTGTAAGTGATCTATTTCAGTCCTATCCATTAGACTCACAGCAAATGAAATGCACTGCGAGCCAAGACCTCCTATGTGAAAACACTGATAATGTTCCAAGGGAGAGCACTGCAGGATTGTGCAGAAAACCATCATGTCCCTCTAAGAGGAAAAAAAAGAACATCAAGAAAAGCACGGAATAATGTATCAGTGAGAGTACAAGGGATCCACTGAGTGATCCCCAAATTATGAGGCCACAGAGTAGGATACCACAGTGGCTACCATGAAGTGTTGCAGTCAAACTCCATGTATAGGAGGCTGAAAGTAAATAAAAAGGAAAGTTAAAAGACCTCAGGGAAACCAATAAGCCCACCTCCACGAAAGCACACAGTGGTATCACAGCTGATAAGGGAGGTGTGTGGACAAGCTGGATTAGATCTATCAGCAATCTAAGAGTGGGTAAACAACCAAGGCTAAGCTAATAAACAATCAGCATCAGCAAGAGTTATGACAAGAGCTGTGCAGAATGCAAAACACAGCACTAAAATACCCTGGAGGAGCTTCCTACTCAAGTGATGGACAGGGGAAGCTGAAACTTTCAGTTAGCAGGAACCTCAAGAGAACGTCTGGATGAAAAGCGGAGAGACAAGAAGTGATCACGCAACTACAATTGTGCTTCACTCATCTGAAAAAGAACACACCACGGGAAATTCACAATCTGTTCAAGCAGACATATAAATAGGAACAAACAGCAGAGATTGGGGCACAAAGCAATAACAGCAATGTCCTAAAGGGAGGGACAGAGGAATGGGTGCCAGGAGGAGAAGGGGCCTCTTTTGCTGAGTGGACTTCGGCAGAGAACAAAGACACAGGCAAAAGCGCTTACAGAAGAATGGGCCAGATTTAGATCAAAGAACAGATCAATTCTGTGCATTTGGATAAATGCAAAACAAAACCACATTTAACAGCATCACAGACTCTTAAAATAATATGACAAGTTTTGAGAATGCACAGTCCTCCGGAAATCCACAGTCAAACACAGGAATCCAAGAGGAGACAAGATGCAAGGGAATATTTCAGATGGCTCATAGGTGATGAGAACATTCACTGTTTAAAAATCTGTATAGTTTAGCAAGAAAATAGCAAAAATTTTAATACCAGGAAGTAAACAAGGGAAAGTCACAGTACACAAGTGGATGTCGGTTTCCACATGACAACAACCTCACAGCAGTGATGGATGTACAGAAAATTAGTAGAGAAGCAGAACTGAGCTGAGGACCAGCATGAGAAAACAACACCAAAACAAATACATGCATTCAATGCAAGACAAAGGACAGAAAAACTAAAATCCTGAGGCAAAGCTAGTGCTAAGTAGAAAAGAAAAATCTCTTATATTGAAGAAAACAAACACTGACGCAGACATAAAATGAAAAAGAAAAAAACCCACCAAACACACCAGCATTCAGAAAACAGAGCAGGCTGAATAAATTTAGGATAGAAAAGGCAGCTCTTATGTCTGTGTTTCTCCATGGACCAAAGTTTCACTGTGTAAGAAAAACGGATAACGCCAGCTGAGCACCAAAATGAGCTCTGGGCTCAGGGATGAGAGTTTGCAATAACAAAACTGAAAATGAAAAGTAAAGTGACTATAGTAATTTTCGGGACCTACATTAAGATTGCACCCAGAAGGGACACTGCACCTACTGCTACACAGCAGGACATATAAAAAACCAGCAGTTCCTAAAAAGAGGGGGGGTCAATGAAGGCATGCGAGATAGAAACAGCGATCAGCAGGACAGAACCAAAGGGCTTAAAAGAGAAACTCATGCTCGATACGGGCATAATACAAGCAGTGAAAAAATCCTGCTTTATAAGCACTGAAGTGGGAGAACAGAGCAGAGCCGAGGTGTTACCGCAACCCATAGCAAAGGTGCCGCTGCCTAATCTATCGCTCAAGAATGCAAAACAAAAGATCCAGGTAAACCAGTGCATTTGGTGGCCCGCTCCACACCTTCAGATCTCTTCTATAAAGACAGAAAACTCGCTCTGCAGAAATACTTTTACACTGAGAGCGATAAATAGTTTTCAGGATTCTGACTCCTCACATTCATGTAACAATATTCAAGGGCTCAACAACACCGTCGTGTTTCCGAGCTGCCAGGCGCTCCCAGGGCAGCACGTCGAGCTCGTGATTCTGCCATTCGATGTCATTTTGCCCCTCGCACACCAAACCCGCTGTAGCCAAGCCCTTGTTTTGCAAGTCATACGAGCACCCGGAGCTCTCTCTCCCCGCACCCGGGAGGCGCCGTTAGGAAGTTCCAACCCCTCCCGGCCCCGAGCAGCGCCGGACCCGCGGCGCCCCGGCTCGCCAAACCCCCCTTTCATTCACCTTTTGCCGCTTTCTTTAGCGAGCTCCCAACTCCACACGCGAGCCCAGCTCTGCCCAGCTCCGGGGCCCCCGGGAGGGCTCAACGA
>VWZT01004639.1:0-19377 GCA_013397055.1 Pachycephala philippinensis
CCCTACAACATTCTTACCTCTAAGCTGGAAAAATATGGGTTTTGTGTGGAATGAGAGTGTCTTGGTTTGAAAGACAGGTGTTTGCCAAGGAAGTTGGCAACTTCCCTTGGAATGGAAAATATGACCCCCTTTCCTCTGAATTATTATAACTTTGAAATTAAGGGTCTTTCAGACAAAGAGATGGGAAAAGGAATAACAGTTCTTTACCTGTAGGTATATGGATAACAAGGCAAACAAACAACCACAACATCAGCAACAACAAACAGAACCAGAACTGCAGTAGCAGCCTTCTCTCTCGGCTGCCAGGCACTTACCCCTTCAGTGAGTTCTGGTCACAGCCGGCAGAGGGCGCTGTTGCCTCCGGGCCTGGCAGGGCTGGTGCGGTGATTCCCCCGCACCTGCAGGGGCGCTGTGGCGTGACTTAGATCACATCTCCATGTGGTAGTGGTGGGTGGGCTGGAGGGCGAAATGGGCTGCTGCAGGAACCTCGGAGAGGCGGCTGGGAGGACAGGGGTGCGCACCCCCATGGGGTAGCAAACAAAATGTAGCAGAAAACTCCACAGTCTTAGCAGGACCAATGGGGGTCAGGTGTGTGAGAAACTGAGCTCACTCCTCAATTAAAATTTAAAAGATTTGTTAAAGGACAAAGTCAACAAAACAAAAGTAGCAGCACTGGGTGCATAGCCACAGCCAGAGGCATACAGTTAACAATAGCAGTTAACCCCCTTACATACCCTAGGTATTGCATCAGCAGAATTTATAAACCGTTATTCATATTTAAACACTTTTTTTTAACTAGTTAACATGGCTCCTCCTCCGTCCCACCTTTTTAGAGCATGCACAGTCATCTTCATGAAGGACATTTGTTATCTTTTGATACATTCTATAGGTTTCGATTCCCTCATTGGTTAGATGTTATCCAATTACAACAACTCTCCTACCTCAACACATTCTTGTTAACATTAACTCTAAGCCCCAGTGAAAATCAACAACCAGTTCCCTCCTCTCATAACAGAAAAACCACTCCCACAAAGTCAACATTATAATGCACAACACATGGTATCTACCCCAGTATTTGTGAAAAGCCAACTCCATAATATGTGTTTATCACAAGGTGGACGTGGGGTGCTGGGTTAGAGTGTAGTGAAAAAGCCTGAGGCAGTGGCAGAAAGCAGCATGGCAGCGGGGCTTCTCCGTAGCAGCTGCCCCACGCAGCCATGGAGACATGCCCTCTGGGAAGGGGGAAGGGGCTCGGGGTCCCAGGTTTTCTTCTGAAGCACCCAAATAGATGGTGAGGGTCCTTTCCAGTCAGATTGGGTGTTAGTAAGGTCCCAGTGCAACAGCTGCCCTTATGAACAAAGGCTCACCCAACAGCAAGGAAGAAGCAATGCAGGGCTGGGGTCTGCGGTGGCAGTGGATTCTCCCAGTGGTAAGCAACAGTTTGACTGACCTCCGATGCTGAGGGCCAGAGAGTGACAGAGGAGTTGAGCCCAGCCACTCACCCTCTGGCCAAAAGATTGCCGTATCTCTGCCTTTCCCAAGAGAAAACCCCTCAAGTAAGAGAGTAGCCAGCTGCACCCATCCCCCTCCTCCTTCTCCCAGCCACATCTTTTGTTAAGTACCAGTAGTTATTGTCTCTTAGCAACAAAAGTGACAAAATTCTATGAGAGAAAGAAAAAAAAAGGGAAAAATCCTAACCTCCAACAGAGAGATAGGTGAGAAACAGGCTAGATAGCCTCGTCCAAAGTGTTGCAGTCAATGGTTCAATTCCAGCTGTAATGAATGATGTCCCTCAGTATTAGGAACCATGCTATTTAATATCTTCATTAATGACATAGACAAAGGGATCGCGTGCATCTTCAGCAAGTTTGCAGATGACACCAAGCTGAGTGGTGCTGTTGACACTCCTGAAGGATGGGATGGCATCCAGGGGGACCTGGGCAAGCTTGAGAAGTGGCCCATGGGAACATCATGAGGTTTAACAAGGCCAGGTGCTGGTGCTACACCTCGGCTGGGGCAACCCCCAGTGCCAGCCCACGCTGCGAATGAACAGATTGGGAGCAGCTCTGCCCAGAAGAACTTGGGGGTGCTGGGGTTGAGAGGCTGGACATGAGCCGGCCATGGGCACTCCGAGCCCAGAAAGCCAAGTGTGTCCTGGGCTGCACCCAAAGCCCTGTGGGCAGCACCCAAAGCCCTGTGGGCAGCAGGGGAGGGAGGGGATTCTGCCCCTCTGCCCCGCTCTGGTGAGACCCCACCGGCAGAGCCGCCTCCAGCTCTGGGGTCCCAGCACAGGAAGGACATGGACTTGTTACAGAGTGGGTTCAGAGGGGAACAACAAAAATGGTCAGAGGGCAGGAACACCTCTCCTGTGAAGAAAGACTGAGGGGGTTGGGGTTGTTCAGCCTGGAGAAGACTTTGGGCAGATTGTATTGCACCCTTGCAATAATCAAGTGGGCTTGTAAGAAAGATGGAGACACACTTTTTACCGAGGCCTGTAGTGTGAGTACAATGATTTTAAATTAAAAGAGGTTACATTTAGTTTTGATTTAAGGAAGAATATTTTACAAGGAGGGTGATGAGACATTGGGACAAGTTTCCCCAGGAAGCTGTTAATGCCACAACCCTGGAGGTGTTCAAGTTCAGGTGTGGATGAAGCAACCTGGTCTAGTGAAACATGTCCCTGCCCATGACAGGTCAGTGAACAAGATGAACTTTCAAGTGTCCTCCAACCCAAAGTGTTCTGTGATTCTATTACTGTATTTTCATGTGCACAGATAAGGCCTGTATTCAGGATCAGGTGCAATCTCTCCTGATAGCAAAGAATCTCAAACCCAGAATGTATCTGAAATGGACTAACTATAGGCTCAATCTGCTAACTAAATACAGAAAAAGTCTATGAAACACAATTTTTTTCCTTTTCCTGTTTTAACCTAAGTCCCCTGCCATGAGTCACTAACTTAGCAATGCTCACAGTTATCCATATATTTCCATGTTTTGATGTCCCCAAAAACTTTCCAGACAAATGACCAAATCCAGTAATGCAACCTTTCCAGGGAATCAAATTTCCTTGAGCACTGTCCACCACTTGATGTGTATCAGCTTGATCTGCAGTTTTGGGAGTCTAACAGGACATAAAATAAAAGCTATAATAAAATGCAAATCATTCAAGCACTCCTATGGTCTTTTTTGTTAGCTGAATAACTGCTGAGAATATATATGACATTTTAATAACTTACGTGTTATGATCTGAATGTATTTCTAGCTAATGCAGAACTGAGATAACTTAATAGGTACCTGTCCATCATTGTTTTCAATAATAAGGTCAAAGTGAACACTTTATTCTGCTACTAGTCTCATTTGTTATACCAATTCTGTGTTTTATTAATTTATAGGCTAGTGTCATAATTTTAATTCTTTGTACCTGTACAAGCTATATTTTAAATGTCAGATTTTAACTTTGGTAGTGTCTCTTCAATTATTGAGTAATAATAACATGATTAGTTAAACTGTGTGACTATTAGCATTTACAACAGCATTTGGAAGACATACTGCATTTAAAATGAAATTGGTTTTGACAGTTTTGCATGGTCTTGGGTAATTATTCTCTTAGAGCTTCTCAATAATGCTTAATTATACTAGCTAAATATGTAATTTTTAAAAACTTCATTTAACAAAGTGTCACAAATCACTTTTTCCTATTAAATGGAAGAATAAATCTCAAAAAGCCCAGGAGGTGGTATCTTTCACATGACCATGTAGCTTGATGCCATGAGTGGTTTCACAGAAGCATGTCACATCCTCTAACATAAGTCTGGTGTGTTTCAGCTTTGAAGTCTCCTAGTCATGCAGTCAAACAAGTAAATGGTTCTCTGTTATAACAGACTCCTTGAAAAGAGGTTTTAATTTCTTTGGCCTTTAAACTAATTTCTTTGGCCTGCTAACTCTTGCTGAATATTTGGAGGATGCTTTATTCTCTCTTCCCATCACCACCAGAAAACTACACCTTTCTGCACACTAAAAGTACAGTGTCCATCTAAATCATCAATGGCTCTTTTAGTCAGACAACAAGATGCTGTTAGTAGTTCCTTAATTGTCTGCTAAAGAGATTTACAATAGCTTTACTGTGGAGGTGAACTAAAGAAGAATGTGAAATAGAAATGAAATATCCATGAGGTTTCTTTTTGTCTCTTTCTCTAATGCTCCATTTCCCAAGAATGTGAATCTCGGACTAGCTATTTCAATTTCTCAGACAATTTTTTCTCCATCTGTATGGGTATTAAAATCAAGACAATTCATTTATTTAAGTAAATCTTATCCCTGATTTTTTTTTAAAATAAGTTTTCAAAATGTTTTATCTGTAATTTGTGAAATAATACATTTAGAGTGTTTGGATAACTGCTGTGTGGTTTTAATGGTCACTATCAAGCAGAAATGTGTGTACTCATGTACAGAATTAGGTTTAGATTAAAGTTCACTCTTATCATAGAGGGCAAAATAAATACTGGTAAGTTACTTATTTGTTTAAAAATATTTTAGTGGGCAATAAGCAGAGGTCTAACTGAATAAAAATCACCTGTTTGCAGAGGATCAGCACAGGACATATACAATACCTAAGCTCATTCTGAGGCTTTAAATGGGTTTAATACAGATTTAGCAAGATAAATGAGAAATTTTGTTTGGTTTTTCCATTTGCATTGTATCTTGTTTGTGCTACTGAAAATAGAGTGTCTGTTTTCATATGCATGCTATTCTGTACGATCACAAAGGCCACAGTTAGCAGAGAAGCAACAAAATTTTAGTTGTTTTGAATCTTACAACACATTTTGTACCACAGCCATCACAGTTGTAAAGTCTTTCCATGCACCTCANACCTAGCAAAAGTAATTTCTAATAATTAATTCATTATAAGGTAATTGTGTTTAACCAACTTTATTTAGAAAATAAAATAACTAAATACAATGCTCTACGACAAATTAGTAATGCAGTGCTGGTATGATGATTTATGAAGTTCATCATAATGATGGAACAGACTCTGTTCTGTCTAAATAATGAAAGACTGGATCCGAAATGTAGTTTTGAAGGCCACCATAAATTATTACATGAGATGCTTGTCTGATAAGCACTTGCATACATCTATAATATTGGGATTTGCCAAGAAAGAAGTTGAAGACCAATTGATTCAAAGACAACTCAGTGAAAACATTCCTGCAAAGTCTTTGCTAGTAAGTACGTAAGAGATCACACTGAGATGATTACCTGTCAGAAGTTCTTTAGTTGTATCTACCATCTATTTCCTTGGCACTGCTCATGTTTAAAAGCAGCCAAAAACATTTGCAGAGGGATTTGAAGAAGGCAACCTTTGCATATATTTTAACTGAAATGTTTCACTGTAATTCTCCCAAGCTCCCCAGAGCTGGATGGTTGAGGTCTTCCTGTGGAACAATTCAAGTAATATACTGCTCTGTATAACAGAGATGAATTCAATATTTAAAATACTTTCTCTATGTTTATAAAATCAGTCACCTTTGAACAACATGCATCTTGTTTGTCAACATGTGGATTAAAATCAAAAGCACTTGTGCATTTTGCATTCTAAAGACCTTTTTGTGTGAATTGGTACAGGACCAGAGTCATGGTTTGACACTGGTTAAAACGCCAGGCACTCATGAAAACTGTTGACTCACTCTCCTCTGCTATAGCTGAGCAGAGGAGGGGGGAAAAAAACCCAAATGGTTCACGAGTTAAGATAGGACTGGGAGAAAACACTCTAAGGGCAAAACAGGCTCAAATTTAAAGGTATAAAGAAAATTTATTATTAATAGAGTCAGAGGAGGATAATGAAAAGTAAAACAAGCCTTTAGAACACCTTTTTCCTTCCCACCGACAGCGCACGGAGATAGTGCATGGAGGGTTTTGGTCAGTTCATAACTCGAGATACTTTTCAGTTTGCTCAGGGAGAAGAGTCTTTTTTCTGCTGTGCCGTGAGTCCCTACAACAGGCAAAACAGTTTTCCCAGAACGGTTGTGGTGTGGGTCACTTGTTTAATGGGGAGCAGTCTTTTAAGGACAGGCTGTTCTAGTTTGGAAGCAAGGGCTTTCTCCATCTCTGGAAGCAGGGGTTCTCTCTCTCTTCGGGTCTCCCACTGGACTACAGCTTTTTTTGGCCTCCACTAGCTCCGGCGTGGGCACATTTCCCATGGGCTCCGAGTGGATTTCTACACTCCTTGTGGACTTCATGGATTACAGGGGGACAGTTTATTTTATCATAGTCCTCACCATGGCTTGCAGAGGAATCTCAACTCTGACGCTTGGAGCATCTCCTCCCCCTCTTTCTTTCCACTGACATTGGTGCCGCCATGTTATCTTTCCCTACATGTTCTCACTTCCTCCTCTTTTTTCAACTAGAAGAAAAATTGCTGCTAATAAGTACTATTGTCAACAAATTCTGCCAATTCAAAGATTTCTGCAGGATCTTGCAACGCCGAGAGGTTGATTTTGTCTAGGTTTTGCGTCGGGGAATCGCTCGCCATGTTTTAGCTGCAGCCTCCGTGGCCCTGCCGCTACTGCGCAGGCAGCGGTGGCTGCCACAGTGCTGGCGCTATTTTAATGCCTTTCTTCATGCGGGGCGCCAGGAAGGAGAAGCCGCAGCAGCGCCTTGTCACCCCTGGGGAATAAACAGTGCAAACGCTGATTTCATTTTCTTCTTAGATACGTAATCTCAGAGGCATTACCAACTTCTCTAATTANCCAGTATTTTTCATGGTGTCAAGCTCTTAATTTGGTCATTATATTTCAAACTATGAAAATCTCTTTTTCTGAAAAGTTTGTCTTTCCTGGGAATAGCTGAAAGGTGAATTATATGCAGTCAGTACTGGTTTGAAGTAGGAATGAGTGGGTGCTATAATTTCACTCCAGTTTTCATAGAGACAGACTCAGACATCATGTAGTATTTTGCCTTTCCAATTCTTTTGCACAATAAATGGGGATAGATGTTTTGGCATTGTACAGTGTCCTAAAAATTTCCTTTTTTCTTTTCTTTTCACCTGTCTTCATTGTGTATTGCTGAAGTGTTATGAAATAGCTTTGCTTCTTTGTCATACTTACCTTGACACTGACTTTATTAATAGCTCAGTGATTCACTGGCTAATGACTGGTTTACAAAACAACAGACAAGGAGGGCGTCAAAGAATTAGGCAGCCAAATTCATCAAAGATATCTAAATCAAGGGTGTAAATTTACTCTGTAAATATTTGGTAAGATTAATTATCCCGACTTTAAAATATATTAATAAGGTATTTATGAATACTCTCCGGCCAGCCACTGCTTCATCTACAACTTGAAACACATGCAGAAGCCAAGTGCATTTTCTACCTGGTGCGCAGAAACACAGACTTTTCATTGCAAATGCTGATAAAAGGGCTAGTATCTGTTACAAACAATAGACTTGTAGATTAAGAATATATAGTTATGTCAAAAAAAGAATAATCATAAAGCAAATGTATCTAATGCTTGGAATTTTGGTTTGGGTTTTTTATTTTCTTGTTTGAGTTTTTTGTTTTGTTTTGTTTGGGTTTTTTTCTGATTGGTTGGTTGGTTTTTTTTTGGATTTCTTTGCTGGGATTAAAGGTTATCCAGAAAAAAAGACTGATGAGCTGCAGTCACAAAGAGACCGTGGTTATTTAAATGCCTCTCCAGACCCTGTACTCTGATCTGTGGTCTGTACATTAGTGTCCACTAAGCCTTCTTCTCATTGTTGCCTGGCATAAGTAGCTACTTGGGCTTCAAGGAGAGCTAAGTGTGATATGTTATACTGTCTGAAAGGTACAAGTCTGGGACCCTTCTAGAACTGCACTGTCTGTGCCGACTTACTGACAGTGCAGGAATCTCCTACACAGGGATGCATTGTCTCATATAGAATTGCCCCTTTTCCTGTGTTTGTATCAGGGACCCCTGACCTATAGCTTGCAGCCATGTGGCAGATCATCTACACACCAGGAGCCCTGGCTCCCACTTTGTGCTTTTAGCTCTGTCTGAGGTATGGCAAGTACTTTGTTCACCTCATTTTTTTCCAACCAAATGTTCAAGACTGAGCAGAACCTGAGAACTTCTGTTTTACTTACATGAAGATGAATGAATAAAATACTCACACTGAAATCAGTGAGTTTGGATCAGAACTGCAGGACATGCTCTAACATATGCAAGTTTTAGGTTGTTTTTTCCTGAATACACATAATTGTAATCAGATTTTGCAGTATTTTATTCTTTCACAGCAGCTACCACCACTAAGCTGTAAGAGCTGTGCTAGCAAAATCCCTTTCTGTATATTTTATATATCTCCATAAGATACCTTTGTAATATCTTCATATATATAATAATTTTTAATATCTGTATCTCTTCTTGCATAGTATCTTCCTAAGTGACCTGGAAGTTGGGATCAAGTGTAACCTGATAAAGTTTGCCAATGATACCAAGCTGAGTGGTGAAGTGGGCACTTTGGCAGGGAGAGCCACCCTGCAAGAAGATCTGCATAGGCTGAAAGAGTGGGCTAACCAGATAAGTGCGAGGTATTGCACCTAGGAAAACATAACCCAGGAGTGCAGGACAGGCTGGGATCTAGCCGGCAGTGGAAAGGACCTGGTAGGCAACAAGCTCATATGAGTGAACTCTTACAATGATACAGCAAAGGAAACCAATGTGATGCTGGGCTGTATCAGCAAAAGCATCACCAGCAGAGACAAAAAAGTCATCTTTCTACTCTACTCAACTCTGGTCAAGCCACAGGTGGAATACTGTGCTCAGTTTTGGTCTCCACTATACAAAAAAAATGTGGACAGGCTGGAAAAGGTCCAAAGAAGGGCCACAGAGATGATCAAGGGACTGAGAAGAGAGTTGGGTTGAGCTGAGATAGCTCAAGAGGCTGATAGAGACAGGTTTGTTTAGCTTTGAGTAAAGAAGGCTTAGGGGAGGCCATGTTTCCGTATTTAAAAGATGACTGCAAAGACAAAGGAAACTCCGTTTTTCCGAGGAGTCACATGGGAAAGACAAGGGATAATAAGCGCAAGTTACTCTTAGGGAGATTTCAGTTAGACATAAGAGGAACATTTTTCACAATGAAGAACAGTCAGACATTGAAATTATCTCCCCTGAGAATGGTTGATTACCCCAACACTGGAAAATTTTAAGACAGAATTTTAAGAGGAATGCTGAACCAGATGATCCTTGAAGTTCCCTTCCAACCTAGAATTCTATGCTTCTATGATTGGTATCACCAGGAATATTTCAGCTTCCTTCCCTTAACATTCAGATATGGAAAAACAAAGCCAAGTGTTTATATTAGGGAAATTTTGTGTCCTTTGTACACGTGCTTGCAAAACTATGAAGACAAACTCTAATTCCATCATAACTAGACATATAGATAGAAATAGTGTTTTCTGCTGTGAACTTAAAAGAGTTTTTTATTTTGTTTTTTCTGTAAAGGAACAGAGATAATTCAGAGAAGGAAAGGATTCATAGTATTAAGTAAAAGTCTTTATTACTGAATTTAACAAGCCTCAAAATTTCATAGGAGTAGGTGTTTCCTTCCATTTATCCTAGCAGTTGGTATCATAAAAGGTAGAGCTGGAAGTGCTTAGTAGTGAAGATACTTCTTTACTGTGTTGGCTTTTTCCTTCTCTGGAATACAGACATGAATCTCAGATACCAATTTTAGATAACAATATTTCATATATATATTTTTAGCACCAGCATCTTGGCAGACAACTCACAGTTTTGGTGGCAGCTCCAGACATGTCCCTTGATGCAACTAGGGTTAGTGGTCTGAGTTATCCTCTTACCCAATATTGTTCAATAACGAATAATTTTGTTTCAGGTACCATGTTTCCCTTTGTCCACCAGCTTTCACAGACTGATCTGCAGTATGACAAAGGTCAGGAATTGCTAGAACTTTATGACCAGCTGACCTCATATAAAACCATTTAATCCCTATCACTTTATTAGCATATGTTTCTGAATTTCTTTTCCCTCTCATTCTTTCCAAATCTCACATGAAAACAAATCCTTTTTGCCCTTCAAATGATTTCAATGCTTTATCTCAAATTTTGTTCACATAAATCAGTTCACAAAAAAGCAAGAAAAGTATTTGGTATAGAGCTGGTCTGAAAAAACTTCTGTGAAATATTACCATATATTGTAAAAAATGCAGTCTGATTTTTTGCCCATTCCACCTCAGTAGATGCTTTCATTTTGCATCAGTTTTCATGTTATTTAAATCACTTTACACCTACTTGTTAATACATGAGATACCACTTGCTGTGCCATATTAATCAAGGAAGAATTTTTGGGCCTGGTAACTTCTTTACTCTGAGTATTAATATATAATTCTTCTTGGAAAATAAGCAAACTTTGACTGTACTAACCTTTGAAAGTGAGAACAGTTAGAAATCCCACACAGGCCTGGGATCCAAGTAAGTATTTAACAATCACTGCATCATGGGACCAGATGAGTTGAAATAATCTGTTTGTCTCCCTTGCCACTGCTTTGCTGCTGGAAGGGAAAGAAGGCAAAATTGCAATTTAATGGAAAGCTCTGTAAAGAAAAATACAAAACGCATTTCTAAAATCTTGGGCTTCGTGGCAATTATTTATTTATTTGTAGAGAGATTAAGCCGTGAATAGTGAATCAAATACTGATTGACTCTTTCCTGCTGAACAGAGGAAATGTCTATAAAGTGAGAAATTGCCAGGTTTGTCTCTTAAGTACTGTGAGTGAACCTGTCTCTTGGGAAAGCTGTCAGCAATAGTTGGTGCTCCAGAGAGCCAGGAAGAGAAAAACACACGTGTGTGTGTGTGTGTATATGTGTGTGCGTGTGAAAGATTACGGAAATGGCAAGCCAGATATGTCTAATAAATAACACAAACATGAAACCTGACAACTATTTGCATGGTTGCATTCTCAGAATCCCCAAACCCTACATTTTCCACAAGAAAACGTAAATCACCATTTTCAGTGGAACCTGGGGTTCAGCGACTTTTTAGATGAATGTATCCAGCTAGTATGAGTAATACTTACCATGTATTCACCAGTAAGCACTAAGCAAAAAGAGGAGGTTTCCTCTTACATCTTTACTGTTTTTGTAAAAAAGAAGTGAGCCATCAATGTAGATTATAAAGACATGATTTACGTGCTTCACTGTGGAGGGAAATTTGATGGTGAACCCCAAACTAAATAGTCATCTTGCAGTATTTTAATTCAGGAGGAGAGAAGTGGTAAAATCTCTTGCATGTGTTTAAGTGTTGTAGAAAACATGTCACATAAATATCGAATGGTTCATCCTGTAATTTTTTAATCAACAATTAGATTGAATTAGTTTTAATCAACAATTGGATTGTTTAAAATACCTTAAATAAACTGTGCATTTCTACATGCACCTCCCACTGCTCCACATACTTTCTGAGAAATTATTCTTTCTGGGAAGACATCTCTTTCTCCTTTTCTTCTGCAAGTTTCCATATCTGATACCTCAGGAAAAAAAAAAATTAGATGATTTTTTCTTTAACTGCAGCAATATGATCAGAGTGATAATTCTTGAGCCCAGAGAAAATCCAACCATCTAACATATTAATTGCCATCTGTCTTTTCTTATGGGATTGCATCTCTGAAGCATTACGGAGAACAGAGATTACCTGTGATGATGGGGCAAATTTGTTTATGATATTGCAGCTTGCTTCGGGAATGACATACCACTGTACTGGGCAATGCTTCAGGAATGACACATCTCAAGTTACTACTTAAAGCATACCCCATACGGAAAATATGTATTTGGTGGTTGAAAAGCACTTTGGTTAACACACTTGAGGAATCTGTTGCCTAATGATTACTATGTTGAAAACTAAATAGACAAAATCACACATATAAACCACATGAAGTTACATGAAGAAAGTTACACTGTGTTCTTTCTGTAGTGTCACAACATCAGAACTTGAATGTATATAACTTCTTCAAGCTGGACTCTCAGAGATGCTGAACAGAAACATATTCTCCTAAGCCAAGGTGAATCACACATTCAAGAATATGCCATTTGAATTTTCATACAAATATCAAGGCCTTTATATGTCCTTGGGTACTCAGGAACAGCTCTTTTCATAATTGAAGTCTAAGTATTCAGAGTTGAAGGCCCTATATGATCTATTCCAATTACAACTCTTTTGAAATATCAGTTCAATCCTTACTTTCCAAGGAATTCTTACTCCCTAAGTACAAGGCCTCTGAAATCTGTTACTGAAAACCAGCATTTTATTTATATATTTGAATTTATTTCTTTACTTTCCTCATCCATTGTAAGTATTTATTATAGAACATACTGCTACAAGATTTGCTGGCTTTAATGTTTTTGCTTAAAATACCCCTCTATCAGATTTTCTGATTCTTTTCTAGCTATATACTATATAAAAATGAATTTAACTGCAATAGGTATGTGAACAAAAGTATTCAAAATAGAGGAAAGATGTAAAGAGTAATTCTCCCTTGTATGATTTATATATGAAGCCAGGTTATAATATTTTTAGCAGATTTTTCTAGATTATTTTTCCTTAGTTCTTTTTTGTTCTCCTAACTTTCATTCTCACAACTTTTTGAACCACCTTTCATAAGTCTTCTCTTGCTTTTTGTATTTTAGTAATAATGTTGTCCCAGTGGCTCATTTTTGAGTGTAAGGTATCCACTTACCTGTGGCCCAGTCAGAAACTATAATGGAAAGATGTAACTTTACCTCAAATTCCCTGTAACAAGACAAATGCCACCTCTGACGTCTTTCAGCACAGATTTCTTTTGCCTGTGTTGTACAAAACAAGGTCTTGCTAGAACAGAAAACCTGCATACATGATGTTCAGTGTATCCAAGATTATAACTTAACTGCATAGCTATACCATAAGCCTTCCTTAGGCCTCTGTCATGTACCCCAAACCACAAAATCACAAAATGGGAAAGGTTGGAAATAATCACCTGGAGGTCCAACCGCCCTGCTGAAGCAGAGTACCACAGAGCATGTTGCTCAGGATTGTGTCCAAACACACTACTTGTCTACCTCACATCCATGACACTGAATTTACCATCCAAAGAGACACCCTAAGTCTTTGTGGACTATGGCAAATGGTCACTTAATCTAGTCCTGATTTGTCAAGAGTTAAGTTACAGATCCCTCTGTAGAAGGAAGCCAGTTGCACCTTCCAAATATACGCCTGGAAATGGTTGTCCTGGAGGTGGTGACACAGCTATTGTTTGAAACCAGTTTTTGCAGCAGCACATGCATCCGTTGCAGGTCTGGATGACTTATTGACTCATGAGAAACACAAACTGTCTTGCCAGGATCACGCAGGGGCTTTGGCTGATCTATGACCTGTTGACAAACATGGAAGATCAATTAAAAGTTATTACATGCCTATTACCATGGAGATCAAAATCAGTCTGTTTCAGTCTGTGTAAGGATGTTACAGAGCCAAACTAAAAAAACTTTGTATATTCCATGCCATGCTTTCCTAGTTCTCATAGACTCTCTGTAGACACATAGTTTTTTTACCATCATCTTGCTGAGGGTATTGCTGGAGGACATCGGACCAAATGGATCCTACCAGCTGTGCTTGCATTAAACCGCAGACTCCTTGTATCATACTAAAAGAAAAAAAAAGAAAAAAAAAAAAAGAAAAAAAAATCTTTCCTTGCCAAAATAGCCATGTATGTATTGGTTCACCAGTGAATAAATGGTTACAGCCCCTCATGTCAACACCTGCCTTGGGACCTGAATAGTACTGAGCCATTCTTTCCTTCCTCAGCCACATTGTTATGTCCTAGGGCAGGTTAATAAATAAACTTACAATGGTGACAGAGCAGAGCACAACTGAAGTCAAAATATCTCTTTATTGGATAAAGAGTGCTAAACTACAAAATTCTAATATTGAAGGCAAACCCGTAAGATTTTTTCATTAACAGCTAAGAAGAATGGGTCAGGGTGGAAAATAATAATCATAGCAGTAAAATCCCCGGATAAATGACCAAGAAAGAGAAGTTATAAATAGAAATGAATGGTGACAAAAAATCTGGGGAATAGGAAATGCAAACCTCTATGGGGTTCTGCAAAATAAAATGAAAATGAGGATGTTTTGCAACATAGCCCAGGAAATTTACTTACTCTACCCAGAGGAGTTCTATTACCAGCAGATAGAGATCCTCTGCCTAAAGGTTACCAGGGTAGCTCTTGGCTAAGCAGAGGGAGCAGGAGAATTATCAAGAGGTTCGGCAGTGTCATAATAACACATTGCAGTGCAGGGTTCAGGTTTCTCCCTATTCCTGTAGCTTCCTTTCCTTGCAATACTCATGGTGGCCTTCACCGTAAGATACCAGCAGGCACTGATGGCCAGTCTGTTCTGCAGTGCCTGTCATATTCAGTCTGTCATATTTCTTAGTTGTCTTTTTCCATTGTCTCATTGGCATCAGAACCAATCCCTTGTCATTTAAGAATCTAGGGAAAGAGAGGAAGCATCTCTTTACTACTGCCTGGGAACTCACAATGTTTGATATGGTTGCCCAAATCAGTCTTCACAAAGAGCAAGCACATGTCAAAATTCCCTTTAAGAATATGTCTGAATATACCACAATGCCAAAGCACTGGGCAGGTGCATTATAGCTTTTCTTTCTTTTTTTTTGGCCTTTGCTCCAGAGAGGTAGCAGTGTACCTGAGACTGCAACTCCTTTGGGAATTAATCCATAAAGAAGGGCTTAGAAGATCAGCAGGAAACAGATATGTAATATGGTTGGGGATTACATTGCAAAAATTTGGTTGATTATTTGAAACTCTTCTAAATTAACTATCAATCAAATATGGTGTAATTTGAAGAAAAGCTAAGGAAGATAGAGGTAAATAAATGGCTAAAACTTAGCAACATAATGGGAGATGGAAAAATACTAAATATAAAAGTCTATCTCCAAACCCATACCTTGCATTTATGTAATAAGATTTGGGCACAGAGAGTAAAAGAAAGGACAGTCACATCCAGCTGACAGTATGACCTCCTACCTCTGCCTGACTTTTTGGAGTGAGATGCTTCTTACAGACTGTTGATGTTAGAACTTTTGAAGTCTGAAAAGTTTCCAGGCTCATGAACAGGTTTTGCCCTTCCTCAGTAACCATGATCAAATTGCTACCAAAATGCTTGACAGAGAGACTAGAAACAGGTAAACACCCGCAGTGTGCTTGCCAGTGGCTTCAGCCCTTATTGCCCCATGGGGAGAGTGAGACAAGGCATCCCTGTGATCCAGTTCAGACTGGAACTGGATCTGAACATGGACTGAAACAGCACCAAAGTCCTTGTGTGTCTGTATACTATCCTGACAAAAGACAGGCAGACTCATTGGAAAATGACTATACTTGTGAGAATTTTACTAAAAAGTCTCAGGCTGACAATTAGAGAGTGAGCAAAACAACAAGGAAAATCAGCACATGCCAAAACTAATGGCATTACAATTCCCTTAATGGAAAGTGCAGCTTTCATTGACAGTGTGTCCTGATGCTGTCAGGAAAACACAATCATCCTTTTTCTTTAGTGGAGTTCAGTAAGTGAAGGAATTATGCTTTTTCTTTTCTACAAGGGATATTTGTAATTTAGTTGTGGTAGAATGATATGTGTCAACACAGAAACAAAAAAGTTAGGAAATACAACTGGCTTATGTCAAAATGAGATGGAATGTGCAAAAATTGGCAGTATTGTGGTACAGATTGTTGAGGCACCACAGGGAAATATGGAGAGAGGAAAAACTAATTACAGAGAAATATACAGCATCCTAAAGGAAAAGTCTTCTCAGAGCCAATGCCTATTTCCTCCCTGTTGGTTTTACTTACTTTTTTTATTTATTTGCTTTTTATGCCAAACTCTTTCTAAAATGAAGAAGTGGAAGTGTGCAAAATTTTCATCATGTTAACCTGCAAAATCATAAAAAAACCTAGCCTTTGCTTTTAATAAAATACATCAGTATCTAAGACCAGTAAAACAAGAAACTGTTAATTTTAACATTCATAATTCGGAAGTCTTCATATATAATATAGAAGCAACTATATATATATATGTGTGTGTGTATATATATATGTGTGTGTGTGTATATATATATATATATGTAACTAATATAGAGGCAGGCTATGGCCCTAAAAGACAATTTTAACACAAGTTGGCTGGTCAACAGTAGTTCAGAGCAGGAATGCTAGAGATACAATGTGACTCTGTGATTTCAAGTAGAAATGCCTGGACATGGCTGAACCTGTAGGAAATCACTGACAAATGAGAAAATTCTGGATTGCTTCCTCAGATGGTATAAATCAGGGTGCAGCAAGCACTGTGCATCTGAACCATGAATATAAAGAATATATATATTCTTTTTAGCTTACAACTCTTGCTTTATTTTTGCAAAGATAAAACCACAGAATGCACAAAAGAGAAAATACATCAGTAGAAATACAACCACCTTAAAACTGTGTTGTAACAAGCATCATATTGTAGTCACACTTCTTACTAAAATGTAATCAGCTTTACATTTATCTGCCATAGTTTTTAGTACTTTTTAGAGCAGACTCATTTAAGCCTTGTGCAGAAATTGACCTCCTTTTGTCATCACTAATTATTATTTCCCTTTTTTATTCCCCATGATTTGCTATTTACAGGCTTTTTCCTCAGGAACATATAGAATTGCCTGGGTTGAAAGGGATGCTAAAGATCATCTATTTCCAGCCTTCCTATCATGGTCAGGGACGCCTTGCAGTACCCCAGGTGGGGTCTCACTAGAGCAAAGTAGAGAGACGGAATTCCCTGCCTGGCCACACTGCCCATCTCTCCCAAAGGGTGCATAACTTTGACCTGCATTTGGCAGTAGTAATTTTCAGACATATGTAAGAATCTAAGTGCAGAAATACAGAGAAAGGTTTTAGGGACAAATGGAGCTTGCATTTATGAGACATTAGTGGCAGGTGACATATTCAGAACAACGTTGGAAAAGCCGCTCACCACCTGAACCGAAATTGTTTCTGAGTCCAGTCTTGTGGAACCTAAGTATTAGTTCTGGTTCTGAAAAAAGAACTGAGTTGGGTAGAAGATGACTTGTCTGTTTCTTTATTTCGTATTATTTGAAACCAATGGATTATGAAAACGTTGTAAGGCATCTTACAATGCTGCTTTCTATTTCATACATTCTATTGGAAAAGTAAAATAATATTTGATTTCTGTTCCTCTAAAACAAATAAGTCACATATATCAGTCTTCCTGAACCTTAAAGTAATTAGACATGTGAGGATATTACATAAAAATATTTGATAAATTGCTCTTTCTTCTTATTTGTTCTCAAGTGAGCATTCCTTGTGAGCCCTGTGTTTAAATTTAGAAAGAGGCTAGAAACTTCCATCTGAATTATGCTATATTTAGTGCTAAAAGTACTGGCATTGTCAAAGATTAATATAAGGTTCCCTGAGTACAGAATTCATTGAACATATTTTTTAACATTATCTTAATCTCAAACACTGCCTTTTCTCCTTGCATACAGTTCTTTCTATTGTATGACAGCAGTCACAAAATTCACTGGAAGTTACTTATGCAACAATTCTACATATCCACACTAACCTCTTACAGATTCTTCTCTAAAAGTGCATCTTTCCAATGACCTGTGTAAAAGTGTTTTTCTGTATTAGCAAGGCATGTACTCAAGTAAATATCAATATAAAGATGCATGGAAAGGAGTTTGTCTAAGGAGGAATTTCAGCTTAGTGAAGGTGTGTTTGACCAAATCTTTGTTGCTATAGACGAAATAGGAGCTGTCTGGAAAGAATAACTCCAACTAAACTTGTGAAGAGAGAGAAGGTATCACATTTATATTGTAGCAGTTTCATAGTTCTCAAACCTATTTTGCATTTCTCTTCCATGATCTATCCAGCTTTCCATAAACTTTTGTCCTGGTTCTGCCCAGGACAGGATTAATTTTTTGCAGTATGTTTGGAGTCTTGTTGGAACAACTATATTTGGGACTTCCATTCCTAAACCATGACAGCCTATTTAAAAATTTGTGCATTTAAATGGATCAGTCTCATCATTTCACCCTCAAGAAAAATTTCTTTTTTTTGTTTTGCTTTCATGCTACGTTGATAGCAGAACACTCACTATTTATGTGTACCATAGCTATACTGTATACAGTTATACTGAAGGTATAACTCAAAACCAATCCATCAGGTAGATTTTACTGAACATTTGCTTTATCAGTTTTATTATATTTGTAGCTTTTAGTCAGTGTGTTTATATTATCAAATAGCTTACAACATCCAAATACGTCTCTTTGCCTTTCTTCATTAAAATTGTTATTTCAGCAAAGAATAGAATCACTCTGGTTTGAGAAGATGCATTTTCCACATAAGAATTAAATTTTCATCCTTCAAACTGTTTATGAAGTTATTCTTGCAAGATCTTTTTTATTATTTATATGGATTTCTCTAGTCCATCATTATTTATCTTATCTTCTTTCAGTGCTTTTTATTTGTTAATAAAGCACATTCCCTAAGAATAAGTGAACTTCGTATCACTGTGATATCAAATCATCCTTTATTCATAAATACTTACAGGAGAAATACTTACTTCTGTTTTATGTCTTCCCTTTCTGTCTGATAAATAACAAGTTTCTTCTTGAATACTGTAAACTCCTAAACTCCTTCTTCTCCCTATCTAGCTCTAGAGGTTTAGCTGAAATCCTTACCTGCCTTAGCAACATTATTTATTTCAGAACCCATCTGCAACTGTTGCTGTTTTATGCCAGATTTCCTATTGCTTACGTATCTCCCTTTAATTATATTGTATTTAAATTATTTATACAATAGTCTTTTAAATTTCTGATTCAATTCACAGCTGACCTGAGATGGCTTATCAGCAAAGTTTATTGATTTAATATTTAGAGGAGCTGGAATTCAACACACCTTTTATGTGTTTTCAGCAGGCACTTCTCCTTTACTTTGTTCCCTTAAGAATTCAGGAAAGGGAATTAAGATTTCAGAAGTGAATCTATTTTTGAAGAAGACAATATGACCTGATGGAGTGATTAAGCAGCTAAGACACAAAAAATAATTCAAACAGCTGGAGAAATTCATCCCAGGCAGGCACGTGGTAGATAGCCTCTTTTTATTTTATGCACAGGAGTATCTCATGAAGCTGCTCTGAGAGAAAGACTGAAATTTGGCCTTACATGGTATTTAAGTATTTAAAAGATGAAACAAAGACAAGGGGAAAATTAAATAACTAACCAAATTGATGATCTCTGTATCTTAGTTAATGGAGTTAATAGGTGTGGCAAGGTTTCGGGTCATCA
>VWZT01004641.1:0-73096 GCA_013397055.1 Pachycephala philippinensis
CAGACACCTCTGTCCTGTGCTCCTTGTGGCTGGAGGGCAAGTGGCTGAATTTGGGTCTACACTCTACCAAAAAACCTGCTTTTTATTCAGATACTTCTGATCAAAGGCTTTGTGACCATGACACAGAGGCATCAAACTGTTTAATTAACTGATTATTGCCTGAAGATGCTGCCTGTCTGTCCTCCTCCCCATATCTGTTCACTGGGAGAAAAATACAACTCAGGCTTTAGACAGTCTGCTGCCCCTGGCTAAGAAGCCCAAGGACACAGCACACTTCTGACTCTCGGGTGCACCCTCTGGGGAGGAAAAGTGGCCAAGGATTTGGGAAGGACTGGGGCATGAACCGGAGAATCACCCACTTCTTCAAACTTCTGGAAAGCTTTGTGATGTCATATTGTACCAGCAACATTTACATGTTATTAGACCCTGCTCAACTCTGCCTGTTAACCTGGTTTTTTTTTGGTTTGTTTTTTTTTTTTTTTTTTTNGAACTTCTTTTGTGCAGAAAAAGCAACTCAGGTGTAACCTGCTCAGGGTAGCACCACGAACACATAAATACAGCACGTGGATAACAGGCACTGCTCACTCCATCTGCCAGCAGCAGACGAGCTCAGGAGACCAATGTAAATGATAACCTTTAAAAGTGAAGATAAGGCATTGGAGCACATCCCCGTGCTGCCCTTGCCCTCCTTGCCAGCACGTGCGGTGCACAGGGGATGGCTGTACACGCATTAATGCTGGGCACCTGCCAGATGGGGGAAGGAGGGCTCAGGACATGCTATATATACCTGGCCTGGCTTGGTCAGGATGGAAACACAGAAGGATTTTGCTGATATCTCTGCCAGCAGCACCAGCGGAGCACAGCAGCGGGATGTTGGGAGCCATGGGATGGCAGCAGCCACTGTGCACACACAGATTTGTGTGTGAACAGCCCAGCTGCCGAGTGTGGCCAGGCCACTGCTCGTTCTGCAGCATGAAGGGCATGATTTGGTTGCCAAGACTCGCTTTGATAATCTCCATGGCAAACCCCAGCAGCTGAGCAGTGGAGAGGGCAGCTCTCCTGTTTCGGGAGGGAAAGCACCTTCCTCTGCCTCAAACCTCACATCAGCCACAGGTGGGGAAACTGGGACCTGCTTTTACACACTCTGCTAGGTCTGTTAAAACTCTGCAGTATAAACTTAGTGACAAGTGCTGTCACAGCTCCATAAATCTGCCTGCTCCTCTCCAGGACAGAGCACCAAAGCCAGCTGATCCCAGCAGAAGCTCACCCCTTTCACGCCACCACACCAGTAGGTTTGACCCTCTGGTCTGGCATGCCACAGTTTGACAACAAGCCTGCTCTTCCTGCTGGAAAACTGCTCTCAATTGGAGTAAAAAAGCTGTGTTCCTACTCTGATAAAAGTGAAAAAATTTTAAACGTTAGTTTGTAAATGGTCGGTGACCAGCTGTCATAAAATTTGATTACTTTTATGTAAGCTATTAAAAATAACCTTCTTCGAAATTTTCTTAGATAAAAAATTATTTCAAGTTGTAACAATCCCATGGCCTAAATGTGATCTAGTCAAATAATCAAAACACATAAAAATAAACATTCCTTTTCAGCCAACTACCTAAATTTCTACCTGCAGCTCATGTAAGCTCTACAAAATTTATCTAATTGCTCAGCAAATGCTATTAAATTCTATTTACATGTGTATATCTTTTGGGTGACTAAGATAAAAATAAAAAAATTATCCCAGTTTAACCAAAAGTCCACATTTCACTCAAACAACTTCC
The DNA here is from genome assembly GCA_013397055.1 of Pachycephala philippinensis. NCBI lineage: Eukaryota > Metazoa > Chordata > Aves > Passeriformes > Pachycephala > Pachycephala philippinensis. The sequence goes on from VWZT01004641.1 coordinate 1,776, forward strand.
TAAAAATCCTGTGTGAAACAACATCTTTAGTAATTAAACCACCTTTCACCATTTTCTCAGACAACTGTAACATTAAAATTCTGGGTCTACTGGCGGGAGGCTGTAAACTTGGATAAATGTGTCTTAAAATACTGTGAAATTCTGATTGTTACAAGAAATTTTGCAAAGGCCATGTGGATGCAGGACTCCTGGACAGCTCCTGTCAGGGCACTGACCCACCTGTGACTCCCTGCAAAACACAGCAGAGCCCTTTAGCTAAGGCAGGAGGGGAAGGGTGGGGGGATGGAGGAGAGAAGCTTGGCACGGTGTGATATATTATTGGCTGCTTGACTTTGATTTCGACTTCCCCAGTCCCCAAGGCACGGCTGCATCACTTGTTATGACAGTGGCTGCTATTCCTCACAAACATTTGGAAGCACACAGGCTAATTAAACGGTGGCACTGGGGAATCTGCAGCAAATGCCTGATCCTCTGCTGCTGAATCGCTGCCTGAGCAGCCGACAGCTCCACGTCAACTTAATATCTCTGTATTAATAAAAGTAACTTAACCCAGGGGAGAGGAAAACAATCACCATTCAAACACACAAGTGTCCTGATTAGCAGAGGACAAGGGGGAAGCATTTTCTGTATCACCATGGAAACTTAAATAAAGGGCCCATAATTACAATCTGAATTCTGGAGAGATAATGAATACATCTTGAGATCTGCAGATGTTGTGTAGCATACACATATTTCTAGCAACTTCAACTCAATTACTTCTATGCAGCATCTGTTTTACAAATCAGCTTCCCACTGCTCTTAAGGAGGCATGTGGGATTTTTAAAGTTGGGTTTTTTTTTTTCCCAGAGGAGACAGTGGGGGAAGAAGAAGGGTGACCTCTTTTTCTGGCAAGGTATTTCAAACTACCACTATTAATTTAGAAATTTCAAACAACCAGTCAGTTACAAAGTTAGCTTACAGGCATCCAAATACACCAAGCTAAAATGCATGAAATAAATAATTCAAGAATTCTCTGCAGTGTTACCAAGTATAAAGAATAACTTATCATTTGCTCCAAGCTTACCCAATAAAAAAAAAAATTACCAAATAAAATACATCATGTAGGTGTGAAATATAGAGGTACTGCAGGCATCCTGTCTGCCTGCATGTTAAAAAACAACAACAACAGTCATTTTAGCTGAACAATGGAAACTTTCCAAATGCCAAATTTCAGGTTTTCCTGTACATTTAATGCCGCCCTTGTGCATCCACTTTTGTCTTAGAGATTTTGATTCTTCTCCATGGAAGTCAGTGAGAGTTTCAACGGGAACATCACCAAGCCCTGAAGGAAGCAGAAGTAGTACAAAAAGAAATGCATTTGATCACATAACCAAGACAATATCAGTACATCTATGCATAATGCATGCACTCAGAGCATCCCAGGAGCGCTTGTGGCTGTGTTCTTTGCTTTTACAGAAACAGTCACACAAGGCCTGGCCTTAAAATTTTCATAATCAGAATGACAGAGAAGAACAGTGATCTGCAACAGCTCCTACCTCAGCAAAACCCAGAACTGCGCACAGGAAGGAAAAGGGAATTTGAAAATTGGAAAATGGGAAAGGTCTGCTGCAAACAAGGGATTTGTTAAAGCTTCTCAGAGAAAGGAGGAACATTTTGTACAGGGAACACGCAGCAACACGCATGGAGCTGCTCCTATCAATTCCCAGGTGGCTACAGCTCTGTAGTGGTTTTCAGTCTGGAGTCTTCTCCCTGCTCTTGCTGTCAGACACTGGAACCGGGAATTCAAACTGCGCAAAGTAACACAGCTGACTGATTTAGGCTTGGCTGAGGAGGAGGGCACCCAATCCAGTCCATTCCCTTAGATCTCAAATATGTTCAAAGTTGCTGGAGTAGACCCATGCTTCTGCACACTGATAGGACACGGCTGAGTAACACCCACTGGCCATTTCCTAATGGGGACGGTTTCTCCTTGCACCTTCCCTATGTGTTTTCATCCCTTTCTGCCAGGGATAAAAACCAGGGAACAATAAAGGTGAGGTTTGCCCCTCTCTGATGAGTGTCCGCAGACAGTGCCCTGCTTTTACTTCTCCATCTGTCCTCACTCCATGACCAAACCAACTGGGAAGCTCCCCAAGGGGAGTGCATTTGAGTGTCTGCATGAAATACAGGCAGAGAGACTCACAGCTTGGAAGCCTTTGTACCAGGGGATATTTCCAACAAAAATAATTTTTAAGAAAAGAGAACAAAACAACCAAAAAAGAGAGTAATCAGGAAAAAAGGCACTTTTTGGCTCTGACCACCTCTACAGTGAAACAATACAGCAGGCAGAGCAATACACCCCAATTCTGTGCACTGCTGCGCAAAGAAATAGAGGACTGCCCACAGAAAACAGCATGAAAACCAGCATTTTTTCCTGTTGTTTCTTTTCTACTCCCAAAATTGGATTTTAAAAATAGGAACATGGGATTCCACATCAAACTGGCTCTCACTGTGCTGCCTAAGGTTCTTCCGTAGCTATAGGAAATGGCAGCCAAGAGGCTGAACCACAATCATCCCTGATTTTCCCAATCACCTACTTTACATCCTACATGTGGAGCAAGTATGAGTCAGGCTTCATTTGTGCTACTGGGTTCTATTAGCACAGGCCTAGGATTTGTGCAGAAGTGGAAGAAAAGAGAGATTACACACTGTAGGAGACACTGCTAAGCCAGGAAAACCCCTGGTGTGGATGCAGTTACATCCATGAGTCAGCCTGCACCTCTCTGACAGCTCAGGTTAGGCTGTGTGCAGGAAATGTGCAGCTGCAGAGGCAGAAAAGGACCTTCTTGTCAGCAGCTGTCGTGTGACACTGGGGACACTGCAGGGCACAGGTGGAGCTGAGTGTGCTCTGGGCTGTGGGGCTGGAAAGGCTCATGGGCTCAGAAACTAAACAAACTGCTGGATGCCACTGGCTGGTGAAGTAGAAAACACTGTCCTTTCCTTCCAACAAAAAAAAATAACCTTCCCCTCACCAGTTTTATTTTTATGACACTTTTCCTGGTAGCTTTCATACCACAATGCGTTGAATTCCTTCACATTCCCCATCCATCACTTCTATTTGTTTGCTTGGCTTGGGTATGAAGTTCTTCTAATGCAAGGGAGTCGCTTCCTAAACTTCCTCCAGTACATTTAAGGAAACCTCTGGATTGGCACCCGTTCCTTTCAGCTAGCAGAAATCAAACTGGCCAAGGAAACCTTCAGGAAACTCAGGTCACTGACTTTCCTCCTCTTTAAAGCGGTTTCACCACTCCACACGAGACCCAGTGTATGCACACACCATTCACAGCACCCAACCATCAGCTTCACACCCACCAGCCTTTGTTTGCTGATTAACAGTGTGGAAATGAACTCCCTCGAAAAGATACTTGTTTGGATTTGCTACAGAAAACAACAGCATTACAACAAGGCAGATATTTATTTTCCCACTGATTTTTCTAATTGAAACTTTGTTTGCTGCCAGAGGGTTGATTCATCACAGCCCCCCTTTTACTGCTGCTGTAACACCACAGCACTCCTGGGAAAATCACCAACTTTGGGAGCAGCAGTGGGTGGGGATGTGGTGCAGCAAGGCTCACATGCCTTCAGGACTGAAGCTGTCACCCAAAAGGGACAACCCTGTCCTCCTGCCCTTCCCCTCTTCCTTTTGTTTCAGTTTTAGCAATCACATGGCCAACTCACCTGGTGCAAAAGTAACAGGGAAGGGGCTGCTGGCTCTTGTTTGAAGCAAGAGGCTGGGCTGGTTCACCACACTGTGGCTTGCTCGTGAGGCCAGGCATGGGAAGCAGCTCAGCTGTGTGGCTGGGGAAGGATGTTGTAGCTCAGCTGCAGTTTTACCTCAGTAACTGACAATTGCAAAACTCAGGCCCGAGGATTTTATAGCTACATTATTTATGGCAATTAGTCTAACCCCCAAAACTGACCTTGCAACTCAGAACTCCAGCAAACCACAGGGCTCTCATTAATCCAAATTCAGGACTTTCTCTCCAGCACCACCAGTCTCATTATTTGCTAGAAAATACTCCCACGACGATTATGCTGTATGGACTGTACAGGTTTGAATCTCTCTCAGCCCGAGGAGATAAATGCCTCCAAACACCCAGCTTGTGTTTGGGGGCAAGTGCTCATGAGTCCCTCCAGGGATGCTTCATCTCACAGGGGTGCTGAGCTCTCTAGGAGGGGAGCACCTGCCTGGACATGAGGGAACTTTTAGGTGGTGCAATGAAGCCATGAGAGTATCAGGTATTTTCATGGTCATACGAAGGGATTTTCTGCAGATTTTGCTAGGGACTGATTTAAGATTCAACCCAAGTCATTCAATACTGGTGTACAAATAGGTACTGATGAAATGTCCCTAAGTCCATCTGTGGAAACTGCACGAGAATCACACAAACAGCATGTGTGGAGGCACAGCCCAACCACACCTTCCTCATTACCTGCAAGACCCCCAGAGCCCAGCAATGACATTCCCTGTCTTTAAAACCACACAGTTTTACCTCCATGACTGTGATCTCCCTATTTTCTTTCCTTGCAGAAAATTAGTTTTCCCCTTGGTTACTAAAACTACTTCAGGAGTCTGTGAGGCCACACAAAATGATGGCTGCTGCCACCAGGTCACTACAACAGCCAAAAATTAACCGGGCACAAGGAATTCATATCCACGCCCCTATCTGGCAAAGGGTGGAGATCAACACCAGCTCACCTTTTGGCAGAGTGATCCCATCTTTTATAAGCTTACATTAGTGGGTTTTGTGCTGTTCAGCAATGCAAGGAGGTCAGGAGGTAACAAGGATGAATTATCTGTGCTTCCACCAAGCCCCTGCAGGCCAAGCTAGCAACAACTGCAACAGGAAAGAAAAACCACCAAAAAAAAAAAGAAAAAATAGACAAGCAGTACTACTGCTTGTGTCAGCACACAGAAATACTATGTTCCAGCTCTGCACAGAGTGCTGCTAGTATTGGCTGCACGTAACCTCCACCACAACACAATGAGATCATTCACACCTGCCTCGCCTGTAGTAGGAGAGGGAAGGTGAGGAGGCAGGGTTTCTAGGAGAGAGGCAGCATTTCCCAGATGCTGCCAAGATGCTGTTTATTGGTAAATGAAGTCTCTTGAGTCCTAAACAACCTTCCCAGAGGAAGATAGAGTCGCAACTGCCATATGGAGAGTGGGAAGAGGATGTCACTTAGCAAAAGTGGATCAGAAAATACATGCACAAACACACACGCTCACACACAATTTGTTCTGTAACTGCACTGAATGGCAAAATCCATTTCATCCTCTCAAATAAATCCTTCTCCATGCAGCTTATGCAACCTTCTAGCTGACAAGAGCAGATGACAAGTGCTCCTGAACAGAGCATCCTTCCCCATACCCCCAGGGAGATGGGCACAAGGAAGCTTTGCCCACCAGACAAGGAACTTGGTGAAAACCCAAACCACTGATCTACTGTGGGCTGACAAAGATACTGTGTCTAAAATCACTGACTGAGGGTGAACAGCAATGCTGACAAGCCCGAGACAGAGCTGGCAATTGTACCACCTTTGAAAATTTGTGTTTTGAACCACTGTTTGGCTTCACTTCCCCAGCTGTAAAGCTGACATGCCACAATCCACCCTCCTTTTGGGGCTGTTGTGTTCCCTCATCTCTACTCACTTGTGGCATCCTGGATGAAGATCCCTTATAATTTGAAAATTTGAAGAGACAGAACTGCAGAGGAGTACTTTAAATACAAGTAGGAACATTATACCACCTTCTCAAGGACAAAAGTCTGTGCACAAACACTTTGAGTGGTTCTGAATTTCCCAGAGAGAAAGCATTCAATGCAAACTCACGTCTGTACTTCACTTCAGAAAGCCACGGGCTTGTATCACATTCCTCAGGGACCAGATGCATGTCCCCAGTCACGTTTGTGCTTTGTCCCACTCAAGCTGCCAGGAGTATTTTCTCTGAAGTGTTTTTGTCCACTCTCTGCCTTTGCTTAGTCCTCGTGGTGGTATTGATTCAGTGTAGCCCCTTTAAATGTCCTTCTTGGAGCACAGGCACTGATTTTTATAGGGCTACATTCTGGCTAGAACACTGGCTGGCTCCATACCCAGACAGGTGATAAAATTCATAAACACTTCACTTCTCAATGTGGAGACTGGCCATCTAGCTATTTTAGTCTCAAGTTCAAGCAGAAATTTAATTTATCACATAATCAACATCTTTTTCTTACGAGTATATTTTGCTATATGGGTTTATAGGACCTAATGAAAACCTCACTTCTTGCCTAGGATTTCCTGCCCGTATGAAGGGTCATTTACTGAGGTCAGGAGTGTTCATATAGAGCAGAAAGAATAATTTCCTTTACTACAGCAATTACTGGCAAAAATCAATGATCCCTGTTAAGCTGGAGGCCGAGGTAAGTAAATGCAATAGTGCTTTCTAGATTTAAAAACTCCCAGAGCCTCAGAGGTGTGCTTCCCCTTACACACGTGCTGAGGAAAACCAGCCAGCCACCTAGACAGGAGTGTCACACTTCCTAGCATTCCAAGGCCATAAAAATTATTTTAGTGCAACTGAAATGCAACCTTTAGCTGGCACTGAGATTGCCCAATTGATGGGGGCGGGGGGGAATCTCTAAGGGCTCCTTGCAGGGGAAGTGCTGTGCTCACCTCTCCATTCCAGCAGTGCTGTGAGCAGTGTCAGACAGCCTGGGAGGCTTCCACCACAGCACTCACTGTGCAAAAATAGTCCAGCTCTGCTTCAGAAGGCTCAGCTCTGCTGCTGTGTCTGTCCCCGTGCCTTTTCAGGGAAGTGTCTGCTGAGACTGAGAACTTAATGGTCCCTCTGGCTTTTTGTTTGCAAAGAACAATGGCCCTGAGGGATAAAGCCCTTGCTTTCACTGCACAGTCATTGCTGTTCTTCACTCTTTTTCGTTATTACTGGTTTTTTCCCCTTTAGATCATGCTGGGAAGCAGACAGACTGGCCACCTCTACCCTTCTTCTTGCAGTGCACTACTTTCAGATGTGGTTTATTGCTCCACTGTTTGGTTGGTTTTTTTTTTTTTTTTCAATTCTTAAGCCAAATGTGCAGTGATGGATCTGGCAGCCAGGCTCCTGCCAGCCACCCCCAGTCAGCTGAGCAGCAGCGTCTCAGCCGTGGGGGGATGCAAAGGCTGCTCCCTCCCTGCTCTGCTCTGTTTCTCTGTCACAAACACTGGGGTTAGACAATGGACAAGGGTCTGAGAGAGCAAAATCCACAACTACACCACTTGCCACTGGTGGCAGTGATCTGCACACACAGAAACCTCTGCCTTGCCATCATTAACTTCTTAAACCAAACAGCTGGCGCTGCAATACCTCCTGCTGAGCTGCCTGCTCAGTATTAAACTGTGGACCAAAAGCATCCAAAGTAAGAAAAAACTTTTCCTTGCATTTGTTTGAAACCTCAGTACAACTTTACTAGCGTCATTTAATTACAGACCAGCCCTGGGCAGCAGCCAAACCTGCACCCTGTGATTAACCTGCCTCAGAGTGTCTGATGGATGTTTGACTTAAAAACCCAAGAATTTCATTGCTCAAACTATTTATTAGATCCCTAAGCCTAAAAATGGTTTTCAATAACATGTGTGCTGCTTCAGAGCCTATGAAAATCTACTCTGGGAGCCGGGAAACATTTCCTAGGAGGCAAAAATGTGATCAAAAAAACATATTTGATAAAAAGGAGAAGGAGTAATGATGGTTTTTAACTACAGTGTTTATTTTATTTCATCTCAGAAGCATGCTGTCAGTTTAAGAGAAGGGAACATCTATTGGATTTTGTTTTGCATCTCTTTTAAAACAAAATTACTCTCACCTAGGGCTGCAGGGTTTTTTCCCTCTAAACCAAATAAACTATATATTGGAATGACCTTGTAACAGGTTTCTGTGGCTCTTTAATCACCAGTGGCTGCTAAATGAAGCATATCTATTTTCTCTGTTACATTACTATTGGCAACCAGGTCTTCAGAAAGTGCCCAGAAATATTTCCATGGCAACAAAAAGCATTCAGCATTGCTACTGTTTTGTGCCAATTTAGCTTTAAAATATTCTATTGTGGAGAGAAATATGGTACATTAAGTGAAATAAAGTCAAGATGCAATGTTCTGAAAAGAATACAAGGGTAAACAGGAAACATGTATTTTGCAGAAATGGAGGGGGAAAAAACTGCCAAATGGAAGGGAAAATGTTCAAAGCTCATTTTGATGCTACTGAACAGCTTTGCTGAATGTCAGCAAGTCCACGTGTCACTCACATTGTCACTTAGGGTTAGGTAAAAAGCTAACAGAAATAAGGATACCTCAAACATCTTCTCTTGATCATTTTAATCCATGACTGAAATTTTAAGTTGCCAGAGTATTACAGTCTCTCTGCATGTCTAGGTTACCATCAGAAGAGTTCACACTCTTGATGTTAGAGAATGAATCTAAAGGAAAAAGAGGAAATAAAGAGTTGAAAAATAAAATACAAAGAGCATGTGTGTTTTGGAAGTGAAAGTTCACTTAGAAGAGCAAAATGAGTTCTTCCACATCAAAGGGTCTGTGGAAGACATTTTCAAGTCACAGTTCAGCACTTTCTCTCCCATCATACAACTTAGTTCTGAGAAAAAAAAAAAGGGATCAGTTCCCAGCCCTCTAACAGCCAACTTTCATGACTATGAAGTCTTGAGACCATTGGATGGCCCTTTGTGCAGCACATTGCAGAGATAAAAAGATTAAAGCCTATCTGAGACCATTTGGAATGACATTCCCTAAGGTGTAAAAAGCTGTGCAGTGCTCCCTGAAGTGGAAGCAGAGAGCTCTAGGAAGCAGCACTGCAGGTGCTGGAGAGCTCTGTGGGACCACCCTTCCAGTCCACGATGGCTCCAGGCAGCTTAGGGAGAAGGAAAGCCAAAAAATATTGGGAGAGTCGAACAGCAACTTGACCAGTAGCTGCTCTCAGCTGGGAGAGAGGTGCAGAGGGACCCTCCCTTGAGCTGCAGGGATGGGTCACTCTGGCATCTGTCTGTCACTGAGTCTCACCAGGAAACTCCATCTGGTCCATCACCTGCTCCTGAGAGCCCTCTCTCTCAGATGTCCCTGCAGACAAGGGTGACAAAGACAAGCCTGCAGGCGACAAACAGCTCTGACAGGGACAGCAGCTCCTTCCTGGGCCCCATTTCCCTGAGAGCTCACCACCTTTCCTCGCACCTGCTGTGAGCAAGGGTGTGGCCCAGAAACAGCAGGATGCCCCAGGAATGATGCACTTGGCACCTGGCTGAGCCCCAGGATTTGCTGTGGATTGTTCCAGCAGCCCCTCCTGAGGTAGAGGAGACAAGGTTAGGCTCTGGACAGCACTTGTCCAAGAGGATCCATGGCCCCAGCACTCCCTGAATGGACACCTCGTGCCCTGCTCCATGACTTCTGTGCATACACTGGTCACATAATCCAAGCACACACAGCAAATCCAGCCCGGCTCAGTGCCTATGGACAAGCCCTTTGGGCAGGACATTTCACAGGCAATGTATAGGGGTACCAGAAGGTAGGGGTCAGGCACCAAGAGATAGAGCTCCGAGGTATTTAACCTGAGAACTGGCAATCTTTCATTTGGAATACAAAACAAGCAGTCCCAGTTTGGGAGGCAGAACAGCTAGACCAAAGGAGCTTTTTAATTATTTACTCCCTGGCCGTAACAGAGTGAGAAACAGCAATAAAGAAAAGAGCTAATTTTCCAGTCATTAAAGAGCACCGTCAAGGTTTGTACCCTCTCAGTCTGATATTCCTGTTAAATACGAAAACAAACAGGCTGATCTTCCACAGTCTGCACAGAAAAGGCTAAATACATAAGACTTCCCCAGAAGCCAAGAGTGATGAAAAGCTCCTGGTCATAATAAAACACACATTTTCAAGAGCATCTACCACCTGCTTAAAAAAACCAAAACTTAGGTATTTGAAGCCAAATTCTGTAGATCCTCAGTGAGTCTCAAGTTCTTCATCTGCTCCATATTGTAGAACCCAGTCCCCCCCCATCCTCTTTCCACCCTTATCTCCTTTCCTAGGATGTTTGTAAAGAGCAGCTTTATCCCAGCAAGACCCAAAGATGGTGTCAGCAGGACTGCAGCTTTCCCTGGGTGTAGTCAGGACACACATCTCCATCAGACCTCTGTGACCCAGGAAACCTCCAGCCACACCTGTGGTGACATTGAGAGGGCACAAGACACATGGCTGAAACTCAGTCCTGGGCACAATCACCTGCAAACACTCCTGCTGTCATTTAAAGATCAGAAGTCGTAGTTAGGCCTATTTAAAACTGAAAATATCAAACTCAGTTCTCCTTCCCATAATCTCCTGCCTGCTGTCTTCTTCAGTCTTGTTTGAAAAGCCTGTGGGGGTGGTAGGAGGGGAGGAAAGCGATTTGGGAGCCTTTCATCCATAAAATCATGAGATACGGCTGGCTTTTTAGTACAGCATTTCACAGCACATGGCACAGTAACATCTTGAGATTCCNAATGACGCAAAGGCAGATGGTTCTCAAAGCAAAGGCTTAAGGCTAAACATTCCCTTTGAAGGGTCCTGCTACCAGAAACTAAACAGGGGGGGAAGCAAAACACTCCTTGCTGCAGCACCAGGGCCTGATTGCCTTCTAATACACAGCATTTCACCCTGGAGATCTCCACTTCTTTCAATGAGATTAGTCTCACAAATGAGGGGAGAATTGGAAAGGTTAGAGTTTTCTCTGGGATTTGGGGAGTCTTATTTTAGCTGTGGGAAACAGAGACAATACAGAACATAATGAGCAGATTAGCAGCTAAATCAAATCAAGAGCAGAAAAGAGAGGTCTGGATAATGCAGTCAGTGCCAGCTGCTTACCTGCACAGCGAGCCTTGCCATTAGCACTGCTTAAGGAGCCACCCAAGCTGAGGCTGTGCTCAGGACCTCCCATCCTCAAAGAGGGCTCACCTTCTTCCTCAGCGATGGGAGGAAGCCGATCAAGAGGCTGGAGATCTTCGCTGGTCCAGTAGGATCCATTGGCCGTCAAGGACCTGGTGCTTTCAACGCCCTGCTCTGGCAACGTGCTGGTGTTTTTAACCCGTTTTTGCCTCCGTGGACCCACGTCAGAGCCATGAGGGAGGTTTTGTGAAGCAAGATCAGGGACTCCAATGTAACTGTCTTCTCTAGGATAGAAATATTCCTCATCCCAGAGGTCCAGGTCTTGCTCATCATCCGATTCCTCAGCATAATCCTCATAAACGCCTCCATTATTCTCCAAGTCCTGCGTCCTCTCTTCTTCTGGCTTACGACCCACTCCACTCAGATTCAGCAGTGAGGCAGAGATGGAGTCTCCCGCTTGTTGGATCGCTTCATATATTTGAGACATCCAAGAAGACAGTGGCTGGAGGAAATTCTGAGCAGCCTCAGAAGCCATGTTTAACACTCCGCCAGTGTCTGGTGATCAGTTGTTCAGCTTTGCCAGCATGTCACTTATAATTCAGGGAGCTACAGAATAAGCACCATAAAAAATTACTGTAAATTGCTTGTCCATCAACACCTGTCCACACACTATCTGTGTAAGATGTCTAGAACTGAGAGGGGAAAATGGAAAAAGCACTTCCACCCAGAATACCACCAGAAATCCAGAAATGATGGATAAATTGCACATATTCCTGCAGAGATCTGGAAAGCTTTTATTTGATTGCTAAACCTTAGATAAAAATAAGAACACAGAATCTTGGAACACAGGTACCTTTGTAAAGTGCACACATTCTGGTTATAGCTGTTAACAGACCTGGGGGAAAAAAGGTACAAAACAACCTGCAATCAAAAATCTCAAATAACTTCCTGACTCAAATTTCTATCACATCCTCAGCATTAGTATGACCAGGTGAGAAAACTGAAGGGAGGAGAATGTGGGGAGAATTGTGTTTTGAATAATGTAAACGACAGGCCCAAAGCTTGCAGTAGCAGCCCATGGCAGACAACCATCTCAAATGCTTTGCTCCAGAAAGGCTGTGAAGAAACTCTCTCTTCCCACAACTCAGAGTTGTTTTGCCATTCATAGAAATGAAAAAAAAAAAAGCTGAACAGAGGAGGTGGAATATTATAGGTATGAAATTACTGGGAACAGAAGCAAGTTAACAAAAGCACTGGTGTCATCTCGACATGATGCTTTCTCCAAATTCATCTAAACTCTAAATAAAAACATAACTTGCAGAAAGTTAGCATGCCTTTTTGCCCAATATACATCTTCCCACATTATCACAAGACAGATATTCTTTTAGGAACTCTGAGAAGGAGAAACCTACAAATAGGATGATGGGTTTAGGGAGAAAGAATTACATAGGTGCAGATTTTAGACACTAAAAGACAACTAAAAAGAAGATTCAAAATTCAATACCAATGTCTTGCTGAATTGAGAGGTCTAAAAGCAAAGTATAAAAGGGTAAATACAGTGTAACTGCAAGAAAATAAGTTCTGCAGCAATGTGTATTACCTTTTGAAATGATCTCCAGAGAAATGTAGTGGGAATATCAGTGTTGTGGATCTTTAAACGGAGCACAAACTAGAAAGATCCCACTTGGCTTGGTGAGCAGCTATTTTAGACACGAGATCAGTGACTTAAGAGGACTTCACCTTAAAAAATACCTGTGCCAATTAATTTTGTTCAGTGATGTTGATTTATGCTGCAGACACTTCCGACAGGTTTATTGTCAGCTTCAGTGTGTGCTAAGAATGGCAGCCCTAACAAGGGCAGTAAATGAATGTGGGTTACTAAAGGCATTTTAAAAGCTGTGGCTGTCCCAAACTCCCTGGGCTCAGGGCACAGACTGTTCCAGCATCCGTCTGGCAGCCTCCAGCCCTCAGCTCAGCCCCTGGGAGCCAGGTAAAGCTCCCTGCCACGCATTAAATCTTTGGCAAGGAACAGACAGTGCCAGAGCCTCACCTCCCAGGTGAGCTGTTCCCTTCACTGTCTCTCCTCTTTCCAACTCTGCCCTTGGCAGAGCCTCTCTGCTTTGTGCAACTGGTTTTCTCATAGACCAAAGGAGATCACAGGCTCCAAACAACCCATTTTCAGCATAACGTGGATTGGCCACTGGTGAATCACAGCACCAGAGAGGTCACTGGGAGGAGATGGTACTTGTAACAGTGAGATTCTCCCAGGCATGGAAGGACATAAACTCTGGTGCTAGATACTGCATACAATTTTAACCTGTCATTTATTCACAGGCAAGAGCAAATGAACCTCTGGGTTTTGATGAAAGGACAACTTCACAGTGCTCTCTCTCTCTGTCCCAGCAGCAAGACCCACGACAGCAGTAGCCCTCAGAGGGATGCAGGCATCCAGGAGTGATGGCTAACCAATGGAGATAAAACATGGATGCTGAAATGAGGCACTGATCTGTTCTAAAAATCAACAGAACATAGCCTTGTGATATTTACATAGGGGATAATTAGCTCCTCTTGTTATTAGATTTTGGAGCTAACACCTGATTTGTCCAACAGAGCTATCCCACTTCTGGGTGCTGTGGCTGGCTACATCAGGCAGACATCACAGGGAGGTTGGTACCACAACCATAGAGATGGAGGGAGTTTTCAAGGCAGGATTTTGCTTTAGTAAAGGAAGTAAAGCAGAGCTCTACAGCCACCTGCAGAGCTTGGATGTGGTCGCTCGGTAATCCGAAGCAGAAGATAGAACTTGAACATGAACATTCATATACCAAGCAACTGCCTGTAGGCTGGGGGAAAATATGACACACACACATGCATACACATCCACAACTCTACCCAAAACCTGGACATTTGTCTGGATTGAATCCTAAGAACCCCAACAAGTGGTTTGATTTCAGTTTATAGACAATAGACAGACACTGATGTGTATTTCACCAAAAAATCTGAACCGCTTTGCAGTAACATCTGCAACTCCCATGTGCGGCTTTCAACCCAGCGCCTACATAATCTCTACATGCAAAAACAATGTCTTTTCCACCTTTGCTTTGCTTTTCCTACCATCCTCTCCCTCTTACTGAAGACTCCACAGTCAGTGATTTGCTGAACAACTGGAGTTCAGCTGAATTATAAATGGTTTATTTTTGCTCTTGCAGCAGATGGATAAAATGTGTAACAAGCTGCAGACAAGTTTAGGCGGGCAACGATTTTACAAACTCACCAGAGGATCAAAGAGGGGCTGAGCTGTGTTACAGGCTTGCTGTTTCCCAGGAGCTCTCTCCATTAATTAGGAAACATTGCTCTAACAGCGTGTTTATGAAATATTTCACAACGTGGCCTTTTCAACATAACGGATTTTTACTTTTGATTTCTCCAACAGTTTTGACTTGCATTAGAAGAAAAAAAAACCCTAAAAGAACTGAGAAAAGCATAAAATGTGTGGGAAATAAAAAAAAAAAATCCATTTCATTTAAAAAGTATTCATCAAACAAAAGAGAGGAAAAAAGCAGTTTAGCAAATTCACTTCAAGTTCCATCTTCTGAAACAACCCATAAGAATTTTCACACCAAATCACATGCTAAACTAGAAGTTGTCAGGGTTGTTTTTTTCCTCTCCTGGAAAATCAGATAGCTAAAAGGATCAATGTTAAGCCTCTTACAAAAACCATCATAACCTTTACTACAATCTATATTCCCTTGTCTTGATAGGATCATTATTCCTGAGTAGCATTCCCATTGAGAGGTGCAATTACTGTATTGCTAAAAAAAGTAGACTATTACCAGAATTTCAAATGCTGCCACAATGCAGAGGTTTGTAATATTACCAAAGTGTCTTTCAATCTTCTTGATACGTAGATTCCTAAAAAAAGTGCTATCAGATGTGCATTTCTTAACGTTTCCCTTATTCAAGCTGTTGCAGAGTGTAGGCACAAACTTCCTTTTCTTCAGTCACTTTTTGTGAGGCCCTTGGAAAAGTTTTTTACCAAACTCCTCCCTTACAGGCTGAACACAGGTCGAAAATGGATCACCTCCATGAACAGGAGCTTTATTTGTAGGGACATCGAAGAAGAGCACTGTGACTGATCCAGCACGAAGCTCTGCTCCAAGTTTAGGGGGAAAAACACTAAAACAAGGTATGAATCTGAGCTGATGCCCAGAAAAACAAGGATTTGTGCAAAAGGTAAGGCCATTCTGCTGTTCACGGAAGGGGGAAGTAAGGAAGGCTTGGAGGGGTCAGATTTTTTGAGCTACTGAAAACTGTAATGAGCCTGGTCCTCCTTTCAGAGTAGAACCCAATTAGCACACATTTAAAATAGCAGAGGGGAGGTTAGAAATGTGCTCAGATGAAGGCAGGCAGCAGCAACACTGGGCCAAGAAATCCTCTATCCTAGTTCTGGGAACAATCTGGACTCTTTGCTCCTCTTGCATTTGCCAGAACTGTATCTAACGAGATGCTAGCAAAGCCCTTGCACTCTCACCAAAGATTACTATGATGAAAATGTATTTCCAGCTGAAATTGTCACCGTGCCAAACCCAGCCTGTGCACTTGAAGTCGTTCAGAGGGTTGGAGCCTCTTGCAGAAGTGTTCAAGGGGTAAGTTCACAGAAAGTGCCCAAGGTTCACATCAGCTGTGAGCATCACTACTGACCAAACTTCCCCAAGGTAAAAACAAAACAGAAATACAGAACATCTGGTACCTTTTTAGCCTACGTGCTATAAAAATGCTATTTATGTGGTTGAACTTAACACACCAAAAAAAAGAGAAGACAGAGGCACTTTCCAAGTGATTATGTGCTCCGCGATAATAGTTTTCAGCTGGTGAATCAGAAACTCCAGGGCATTCAAGGGAAATCTAATGGTTTATGCCAATAAATTAGACACATCTCATTGGAAACATTCACGGGTTACAAATCAACACAGCAATAAAGGCACTGCTGCAGAGCACTGGTCCTGCAAGCCCCAGAATGGTGAAGAGAAAACAAAGATGAGCTCAGGCAGACAAGCAATGTACCCGGCTGCACGGGGCTCAGCCCACGCACAGGAAGCCTGCAGACTTATTTCTCACTCCCAAATCATCTCATGTCTTTGCAGGCAGCTCGCTAGTGATGCTGTGCCAAATTAGTTGTAAAAATTGATACCCAAATGACGAAAGTGGTTTTGATCAGGATATTTAGCCCCATGTTGTCTCCTCCTTTCTTTTCTTCTCTTTGTTCATGCTCTCCTTTTGTCAATAACAATGGCAACAATTACTGATCCTCACGGCTTCAGTGGGATGGGGAGAAGAGGAAAGAGGTAGAAGAAAAAAGGAATTATGCAAATGTGACATTTATCGTTCAAAACTGTGGAGACTTTTTCAAAAAAACAGGTCTCTCCATCGTACAGAGTACGTGATGACAAATTCAAGCAAAAAAAATGTTCCTGGAAAACCAGCATTCAAATATTGTGCTCAGAAGCTCCAGCAGCAATAGGGCTGAGGAGCTGATGGTGATTTCCAATGCTGACCTCTTCACACCTTTGTTTTTGCCTGGCCTGTAGGAACTACTGAAATCAGAGGTGTGTTCATCTCATGTAAGTCCAGAGCACTCAGAAAGCAGGGGATCTGTGAATGCACAGATAGATATTATTGCCACCAAAATATGAATACAGAACGTGGGGGAATTTTCAGGAGAGAGAAAATGGCAACACCTCCTTGGCCATAATATTTGGTTTGGATATTCAGGTGAGCCGGATTCTGACTTGGTGCTGGTGTTAAATCCAGAGTCACTCCACTGAGGGCAGTCACATCCTCCAAATCAAAATAAAGCCCTTTGCATTTAAAGAGCCACTTGTCACCAGAGGCACAAAAAAGCCCCTAACTGTTCCATGCCAAGTGGTTGTACAAAAAAGCAGCAATGAATAACTTCATTTATACTTCTCCAGCCGAGGGTTACATAAAGGGCATAAAGAAATTCACAAATCATTGGAGTATTAGAAAAGTGGTGTTAGCAGTGGCAACTGTGCTCTATCAGGCTAAAAGAGTGAGAAACATCTGTAATTACTGGATTAGGGGAATGAAAGAAGAAACCTGCAGTCAGAAATTACAGCACGTTCTGTAATTGAGCTGCTGCTATTTGCCGGCTTGCATGAAGACAGAGGAGCCAAAAGGAAATCACAAGTTCAAAACGCTGGAGAAACACCAATTTACACCACCACTCGAACCCACCCACCTGTGCTGTCAAGCTGTTCCCTAGAGCAGACCCCATAGACTCCACCCCGCCTGCAATTGTGCTCCCCAGTCTGCAGCAAGTGAACAAACCAGGGTCAAGCAGAGCAATTACTTGCATGGGAATCAGCAGTGGGAGAGCACGTCTAGCTGTTTAACAAAATGAAGATATTTTAGAAACATTTAGAGGAGTCACCCAGTTCCTGTTACTCCTTCCCCCACGCACACACTCCATCCTTGCAGAGCCTGTGGGAATTGCTCTGTGTGGACCACCACGGAGCAGAGCAGACAGAGTTGTTTGGGAGACAAAAATGCAGTGGATGATCCCTGGTGATCCATCTTTGTGTGCACACATGGCTGAGTCTGTACCTCCCATCTCCTCTCACCTCTAAGTCAACCCCCCGTCCAGCCAGAAATGCTGGGAGGCTGAGGGGTCACTGGGAAAACTAGACCTAGACTGAAAGGATTTAAAGGAATTTGGAGATACAGATCTGAGTAGGCAGCTGTCCCTGCTGACTTAGGAACTGCTCCCTCAGCTACTCTAATCCTTCATGTAACTCAGCCTAGTAGCAAACCAGGCTCTCCAACATCTAGGGCAGGCATCAGTGGCAGCAATCACAGTGTCCCATGGCCAGCCACACTTCCTACGTGCCTCTATTGAAGCAGTTGAGAGAAAAAGCAATTTAGGAGAGCAGCTTCATTTGGGCACTGAGAAATTTCCCTTTCACAAGTTTCTTCCTGCCACTTGTTGGTCAAGGAATCTGAGCTACATACCTCGGCTGGGTGACAGGAATAACCTCAGGCCCACTTTCAACCTGCCCTTGCTGAGCACAGTGGAGCTACTGGGTACTCAGCATCAGAGTTAAAAGGACCAACCACAACTGTACTTCTTTGGAGAAGCACACCCCTGGGTTTTCCACAACTTTGGAGGAAGCCAGACTGGTGCTGTCACGCTCACCCACGTTTCTTGTTTCTAAACATGAATCTCAGCCTCTGCTGCATCTGACAGTCCCACTCACTGCATGTGATGGGTCCCCAGGGCCCGCCGGGGCCCAGGGCAGTGCTGACAATGAAAGGCAGCACCCAGGCAGCACTGCTAACATCCCAGCCCTTGGGGAGTGTTATAGGTGTCGATGCTTTCCTTAAAGCCTCAGCTATGGGAGACGAGTGGTTTATGTAAGAACTGCATTTCCATTTATTTATTTTAAGTGTGCAGCTAGCCCCAGAGGCTGGAACAGTGGCTGTGCAGAACAGCTTGAGAACATGAACCGAAAGCGCTCTTGAGGCTGATAAAACAGAAGGAAAAATGAAAAAAAAAACCAAATCTTCCTTCAAACCTCATCATATTTATGCTGTTTTCACATATCAAGAGTACATCTTTAACAAGTGTTCAAGGCAAGGCACAACTGGAATATTTTCATATAAAGCACAGTGTACTAAGCTACAATTTCTTTCTCAGTCTTAGGTCACACCATTATGAAAAGATTAGGGTGTAGAACAAAGAGGATCCTTCACTTTCTTGAGCCACAGCACTGAAGCATATGGTTGGTGACAGCTCCTCACACAAAGGTTTGCCCAGCACTGTCACACGTACCTGTGAAATTCACTTCAGCCATGAACTTTTGAAGTAAAGGCTCCCCAACACTATAAACACTGTGCACAGGAACATCACCACCTCCTCTTGATCCCAAAATCCACACTACGGACAGGGACACCAAACTATCACAGCATCAACTGGTCTCACGTGAGACCTCACTGACTTCTCTCGAGCCTCTGCTCAAGGTGAGGTCCGCCTTCCTTGTCTGGAGAGATGATTCAAGAGGCAATTTCCCATACGTACTCTTCCAGGGCCTGAAAGATCATCAGTGCTGTGAAGAACCACTCCAGCTGGTTCTAAAGGTGTGGCAGTTAATCTTTCCCTCACTAAGGAATTCTGCACATGACCTATATCAAGGCTCTGCATCACTCCAGAAAGACCAGGACTGCTTCATGCCACCATCTCTTCCTTCTGCACATGCTCGGGCACAGCCAACAGAGCTTGATATGCTCTGTGCTACCTTCCTAGCAGCTATGTGGTTACCAGCTTCTCCACCTTTGCAGCCTGCTCTGAGCTCTCCCCTGCAGTGCAAGTACATCCTAAATCCAGGCTGGCTGTGTCCAGATGAGCTCCAGCACTCCCAGTGAAAGGACTCCTGCAGCTGCGTGAGAAGCAACCAGGGCAGCACTTCCCCACTCAGGAGATGGACTCATCACTAAGGCCAACAAACCAGTCAAGAACAGGATCCACAGAATGCGAAAGCACCAAAAATCTGGGATCCATTTTGTCCCAGTAATTAAGAGTCTTTGTCCCGATGTCTCCTAAAAGATTTTTCAGTGAAATCTTCATTTTCACAATGATCTTTTCCTTTTCTTTGTCCCTTCATAGAGACACAAACTGTGCAATTAAAATTAACAACCAGCCAGATGTATCCTAGAGCCATGATGATGGGAACACCTATTTCATTCTGTCACTTTCCTTGTTCCGAGGTCAGGCTCTACACAGGAAAGCAAAAACAACAACAAAAAAAGAGGCTCTGACATTTTACAATGCATTTTCTAAATGTCACCCTGCACACCTGCAAAGTAGACAGATTTGCTCATGTTTCTCTACCAACTCTCTTCTTCGTTGGTAGATAACTCAAAACTCAGCTGGATCCAAGGGCAAGAGGAGCAGCTCATGCACTGCACCCACACACCCCTTCCCAGGCCACAGCCTTCATTTACCTGTGCTGTTGCATGTGGGGGTTCATCCTATTGCAGATGTTACAGTCATGCAAAATGCCTTCTCTCCTATTTAGATATGTTCTAAGCACTCTTAATTCCAGATGTGGAGAATCAAAAAGCTTTCCCCAGTTTGAGAGCTTAGAACCGGGAAGAACAACCCTTAGTGGGCTGCATGTTAAGTACCGGAGTATTGGAATCAGGATCCCCTTGCAACATACACAGCTCACGAGAAAAGAAGTTGAAAAGAGGAAAAGTGAAAGCTAACCAACAAACTGTATGTTGCAAACAATTTCCATCCTGCTCCTTCCTACCCAGCAAAGCCAGATCTCGAATTTGAAGCAAAATCTTGCTTGTCAACACTCCTCTTGGGAGAGCTCCCTCACCGTGCTGGAAACAGCCTTCCCTGGCTTCCCTGCCCGAGCTCAGCCTCCAGGTTTCTACATTCGCCATATGACACACTGAGTTAGCCCAGGCTTTAATATATTCCCTCATGCTGCTGTCCTTTAAAAGCATTGGCATTTCCTACACACAGATTCCATATTGACTTTACAAGTACCAAGACGCCACGGTGAAATTTAAACTAAATATAGAGGTGATATTTTTAAATAACTCTCAGCTCCAGCTCTCCAAGCCGATTTTATTTGAACGGAAAAAGCAGACTCCAGCTTTAAGCTTCCATTGTAATTAATGATTACAACACATTCCTCTGCCGTATCAGATTTAGCACCTCATTAATGTATGTGGTATTTTTCTTGCACGGCACAGCTGTAGTTAAAGTTGAATTAGTGTTTCCATTATAAGCCCATGTTTTCAAAGGTTTATCACTCAGACACATGAGATTTAGTCTGAAATGAAAATTGCCATCGAGAGTGTCAGCTGGGAAGCAATTTCTTGTCCTTCAAAATCTGGAAGCAACAAACACCAAAAAAAAAAGCAAGCCACTCTGTTTATTAATAATTCACATTTTAAAAAGCATTGCAAATACATGTTTACATGATAGCCTGTGACAGCTCCATAGAATGTCAACACCCACACGCTCCTGGGAGATGTGTCATCTTAAAAACCGAAATAAAAGCCACATTTTTACACCACTTGATGGGAGGCGAAGAGAAGGGGAAAAAGACTTAAAAATAATATCGATGAGGGAAACTTATTAAAAAAACCCCATGGTCTTTGTTTAGAAACACTGAAGTTAGGACTTTCAGTCGAGAGGGGCGTGGATGGGAATCGTTTCAAGTACCATTTGTACTTGTACCTTTTTCGTGCCTGTCCCTGGCTCACTAATGCATTTAGTGAGAATCGGTCCTGCTGAGTTCCCACCACAGTTTGTATCCAAACCTTCAACTGTCCATGAGTTCTCGAGTCTTAAAGCACCACCAGATTTGCAACAGCCATGTTGAGGCACAAGGCAAAATGAACAACAAAACAGCCTTGTATGAGGTCTACACTTTGGGATTGTGTCCTTCTGCCGTTGGCTTTAAGGCTGAACCACCAAGAAGCAGACCTTTTAATTGGGAGGCTTCTGAGGCCTCTCCTTGGCTGATTATCTCCGTGATTATACACTCATGACATGCAAATTCACAAACAAATACAGGAAGAAATTACCAATTTCACAGTCGCCAACATTACCAGAAAGGACACATTTTCGATGGCTGAGAAAAATTAAAATATTCTTTTTCTAACACAGTAAAATTCCCAGTTGTTTTGACTCCAGGACTTATGGGTTTACCCAAGACATAACGTTTCCAGAACACAACAAACACATGAAGGAGCTTGTAGTAGCTACTACAAGGAAACCAGGGCAGGCATATCCTTTGTGAGCAGAAAGGCACCGCTGTTACTCAGAAACGCTCACATTTTGCTCCTCACTGGATAAACAAAACACTCCCACAACAGACAGAGAAGGGAGTGTGCTGCTTTCCCCAGTGCTGACTTTCATTTTTCAAGACATTACTCCAGACAACAAAGCTAATGGGAACACGGTAGCAATTTCACATCCTTATGATCAGTTTTGGGAGGTTACTATCCAAAACCCTGTTTCCCACACAAACAACCTGAGAAACAGCAAATGGGTCTGTGTCTGTCCTCCCAGCAACCAAAGCCTCCAGAAGACTCTGTACATCAAAGGCAGTGTAATAGTGTGACACTTACCAAGGCCCTCATGAGCTCTGGACTTTTCTTTGCAGTGTTTTCTTTGCCCTTGTTGTTCCAGGCATGGGAGCCCACCTCTCTCTTCACAGCAGAGCTGCTCGTTGATGAAGTGGAAGAGGACTGCAGGGAGAATAATGAAGGCTCCCACTGCAGACAAAAACCCAGCGGCCTCAGGAGTAGCTAAGAACAGAAAGCCAAAAAGAAACCATCAGCACAACCAGGAAAAACTGCCTAGGGAAAGATGTGGTTTAAGCACAGCTGTATCCATGGCTCTGCTTTGCCATCCTCTCCACAGAAGAAATAGAAATGAAATCCAGCAGAACTTGGACTTGTGTTAAATGGATACAACATCCATTTAATACATTGGTCCAGTCTACTAAGGATGTACATCACACAGACTTGGTTCCAATTAAGGCCTTAATTTCTGTCACGTGATGAATTCCAACACAGGAAGGACACCAACTGATTTTAATAAACTTGTGTAAAATGCAGAATTCCACCAGCTCCAAGACAGGCACTCTCCATCTGTACTACAACAAGGATCCTGCCAAGAAAGGGCCATTAATGTCCCAACACCTCCTTTGCAATTTATGTATTTTCTTCAAAACAATCAGATTACACATAATGGTAGTCACTAACTTCATTAGATTTACTAAGAACCAGGTTAATGTGTAGCCTATGATCCTCATTCAACTGCTACTTCACCCTTAAGTAAGAAGTATATTACCACACTACATAATTACCATTATTTTCTGGGGGGAAAAAATCAGCCTCCAGCTCAAGTAATTCAGTTTAGCTCCTCGAGTGTCAGGTTTGGCCACAGGTAATGAGCACAGTGGTTTTGCACTAGCTGATGTCCCAGCCCTGTACATCAACATCCCTGTGTCAAACTGTAAAGAAACAGTCTGATTTCAATTCATCATGTTCTGCCTCTACCACTGGGTCTGCAACAAACCACAGGCGCCAGCAAAAAGCTTTTAAAGCCATTTCACCTCTCTCACACATATCAAAATGCCAAAACAAGGGAAAAACACTACATACATCACTTGATGTGGGTGGCAAGGGCGCACGTGTCAAAAACTTTCAGTGTCATCTGCAAAAAAAATTGGCTGGTTATTCTGGTAATTACTTCACCAGGAAGGGGTGAAGTTCAGCTGTTCAATTCAAGTCAAAGACCCCATAAAAATGAAATATCAGCAGCATCAGTGGCACACGAGGGATGCCAGTGATTACAAAGCTGCAGCTCACAGATGAGATGAGCAGGATGAAAGGATGTAAACAGAGCCAGCCCTGTCTGTGGAACATCCCACTGGGAATTTATAGGACTTGACTCAGCAAAAGACTTGGGCTAGAAGAGCTACACTGTCCCCAGTTACAGCCCTGATAGTGCAGTGTGTGACTTCAGTCTAGGGGATTTAAAAAACTTAAGTTAATACAAGTCAGCATGTCTCAACTGGAAACAGAAATCACCAATGCATAGCAGCAGCCCACGTGCAAAACAAACGAGTGGTTGGGACTGAACCTGGAGGAACATATGTTACACAAACTCTGGAGGTGGCTCTGACCTTCCTCACCCCAGCCTAAGGAAGGAACAGAAATATACACTGAATCACAGCAGCTTAAATGACAACAAGGTGAAGCCTACGCTTCCATTGCTCCATTCTGCATGGGCACAGACGATTCACAGAACCACAGAATGGTTTGGGTTGGAAGGGACTTTAAAGATCATTTAGTTCTGGTATGAACAGGGACACCTTGCCTAAGATGCTCAGAGCCCCATCCAACCTGTCCTTGAGCCTGCCAGTGCTGCAGTTTGGTGCCATAACTTCCCTAGATAATTTGGCAGGCATATCTCAGACCTGTTTTCCCCTCACACCTCAGCCCAGGGAGCAGGGCTGGGGATGTGAGAGTGGCTGAGTGAGACATCGACTCTGGCTATTTTCAGCTGCTGAAGTCACCGTTAAGTGGCTGCTGGAGCCAAGGATAAATCAAAGGAGATGAGGATAAATCAAAGCAGCCATAACCCTGGAATATACATGAAAGCCTGGCTGGGTCCCATCACTGACTTGCCCTGTTCTTGAGCACAGAATTAGCAGGATAAAGGAAAATGCTCTGCCTTACATACAAAACACATGGGATCACCACTTCTCGGCATACAAGAAGATGTGTGCAGCAAGGACACCACTGTTATCATTTATTTTACTTCATAAAAATCTCAGTGAGCCCAAGGAGACACCAGGGCTTCCCCTTCTCAGACAGGGCACAAGCAAGCCACCAGTATTTTTAAATATAAATTACTCAACACACGCTCTGAAACACTACACAACCACAGGCTAGAGAAAATCCTCAGAGTGCCCCTTTTCCCCAATAGACCTTCAAAGTAGCTTGCAAAATCCCAGAGGAAAAAGCAGATCTTTGACGAGACGGGCATCCTGAA
Source organism: Pachycephala philippinensis (assembly GCA_013397055.1). Lineage (NCBI taxonomy): Eukaryota > Metazoa > Chordata > Aves > Passeriformes > Pachycephala > Pachycephala philippinensis. Next base: position 26,311 of record VWZT01004641.1, read on the forward strand.
GGAAAGCTTGGAGACAAATGATCACCTGCTGTATATTTGCTCTAAAGTAACTCAGCCTGGCACAACAGTGTTATTGCCCATCTAATTCTTGTTTCCTGGTCAGATACAGAGGAGCAAGAAAGTCGTAGCTCAGTGATGTAGGACTTGGGACAACCCTTCCAGCTTCCCCTACTCCTTGGGGCAAAATATCAAAGTCTCCACCTGTCAGAGCTCACCAAAGGTCCAGCATCAGCTTCAGGGAAGAAATTTTCAAAGTCAAGTACTAAAAACTGTCTACACAGAGGCAGAGTTTTTGGGAGCACAGGCGAAAACGGACTGCACAGACTCTTCCTGTATGAAAAAGACCGTCAGCCACCTACCACCAAAGGCTGAGATCCCTCACCTCCCTTCACTGGAGGCACCAAGCAACTCTCCTATCCTGAAGATGGTCTGTCCATCTGAGAGGAAGTGCCTGGGTCTTCTGCAGCACAAGGCAACAGAGCTCATGCATCTTGTCCTGTGGCTTTATGCACAAGTTTCCTCCTTTCTCAACCACAATATTCATGCCAGATACCAGAAGTTTGTGCCACAGCATCTAAGGGAGGGCTGAGTTTGCACCTGAGCACCGTCTCACAATGCACCTGGCTTCAGCTGGAAGCTCAAATCCCTCTGGAGGGGAGGCGTGCTGGCAATTTGCTTCTCCAACATCAGGAGGAAAACGTGCTGCACCTGCATACAGCCCTGACCACACCTCCCAGCTCTCCTCCCAACCCTCAGCTGAAGGGCTTTCTCTGCAGATTTGAAACTCCAAGTTAAGGTTGTGCCTGAGAAATGACTGTAAAGCTGATTTGGAGCAGAGCTCTGCTCTGGCTTGTGGTGGATGTCTGGGCCTGAGAGGTGTTGAGGAGGAAAAGTAGCAGAAATACACACACAACCCTTGTGCTGCTGATGCCTCACGTTTTAGGTTTTATATTTTTCAAATTCTGCATTCCCAGTGTGTAACTCCGCAGCATCCTGTAGCCTGTGAGCTGCTGCTCTCTCATGCTGAGACAGACAGAACAAAGCCTCTCCAGGCTGCTCTCCAAGGACACCCAGCCCCTCCTAGGCCCAAAATGTGTAACCCAGCACCTTGAGAAGGGGGGCAAGCTGAGGGGAAATTACATCATTAGCTAAAGTTTAATTGGTGAAATGGGGTTGAGATGCAAATGGACCAAACCTATAAAAGTGTGAAGAACTCGTGACTCGGGGTCCATCTTGGGTGTAGCCTTTGGCCTGCCCAGGGTGTGCGTCTGAAGGCCTTTCAAATAAATATCCACCTTTATTCCCTTACTCCTGTCTAGTGTCTGTTTCTAGGTTGGCCCCTTTAGGCATCACTGCAGCACTGCTGGAAGGTATCAGTTTGCACACAGGTAACGTGTCCATCCTTACACCGATGGATGACAGACTGTGACTGGAGCAAGAACATGGGACAGAGCAAGGCATCCAACTCTTGGTCCAAACCCTGGGAGGTGCCGATCACCACATGCTTTGGGACATAAACATTCAGCCAGGATCCTCCCCCATTTACACATTTTTAGCCTAAGAAATTAATGCCATGGACACTTTTTGTGCAGTGCCACTGTGGGTCCACTCATCCTGCTGCTCTGGTTGGAAGCACAAGGCAAGAAATGGTGTTTGTGCTCCTGGCAGGTTGAGGCCACACAACTGCACACACTCCCTGTCCACTGCTCAAGAACAGAGGTGCAGTGTGAGGAGCCCCGAGGCAGAAAAGAGAAGACCAGAAACGGGAGTGAGGTCAACAGAAGAAATCTGAGAGGACACAGGGAGCACAAGGCATTACAATGCTGCTCCTGCTCCAGCCTCTCCTCAAAGCCACATTCACACTACAAGATGACTTCAGGGAGAGTCTGTCCAGAAGAACAAGAGAGGTGTGTTGGCCACACTGTCACACGCATTGAATGCAGATGGGGTTTTGGCTTGCAGCAGGTTTCACAGCAGTTCTGCCACCAGACCTGGCCTCTCTGGATGGGCCAGGGGAACGAACACAAGAAGCTCCGCAGTAGATTCACTTGGAGAGTCTGCAACCAGCAAGACCTTAATCCATCCTGCTGTTCAAGGGTTAAATTCTGCATAAAATACTATTCCAGACAACAGTTCTTTAATTTCATTTGATACCAAACTTCCTGAAAAAGGAATGTTTACTGGTACTTTTTAATTATGAAATAGAAAGAAACCATAAATTGTCTGTTTTGCTGTCTGTGCTAATTACATTTCATTATATATTTGGAGTAAGCTATGATTTTCCTGCTGGTTCCCATGACATTTTTCATTATCAGCCACTAATTGTCTAGCATGCACACTGCATTGTGAACCAAGTAGGCTGGTGCGTGGGCAGAAGTTCTAGCGAAAGCCGCAAGGCAGTACAAGTGTACATTATTATTATTATTACTATTATGATGTATTAGAGAGTTTCCACCTACTTGCCTATCTACATATCCTCATCCCTATCAGCAGTGTCACGGTGCAGCAAGGCCCAGGAGTCCATCCTTGTGCTTGGCAAGGCTCAGCAGCTACTGAAGGGAAGTTATGTGGGATGGAATGATGGCAGCGGCCCCACTGCAAGGACGAGCTCCCTGCCGGGTGCGATGGAAACACCAAGCAGCTTTCACAGTCACTTCCTCTACTCGGTGCCCAAAGCACGTGGGCATCAGAATCTTGTCACTTTGCCCACTCACAAGCCGAGGCCAAGGTTATAAAGGAAAGCGGTGCCATATGTGGATTCCTAAAGGAATAAGATAACTAATGGGATCTTTCTGAGACAGCGAGACAGAAGAAAAAGGTAAAGGGTTTTCAGAAGCCACTAACACTGGATCCATTATAGCAAAATCTCCAACAAATCCACATCTATGCAAACTCACAAAGTGCCACAAATGGTGAAGCAACTCTGTGCATGCAGCATTTCATAAACCCAGACTGAGGGAAGCTGTAGGCGCCGATTCTTCGCACAGCAAACTGCAAGAACATGACCACTGCTCGTCCTTATCAGCCTTGGACAGGTGGCAATTCTATTCATGTGCACCACACACACAATACACAAACACTTCAGAAATAAATGTGTGTTTTCACAGGATTGCAGCTCTCTCCTGGTATCTATTTCAAAGGAGACAAAGCCCGACCCTTTCCAACAGCACTGTGAGGGAACAGTTGTATAACTCCCCCTCTTCTCCTCAAGGTGATCCACAAATACATTATCAGAAACGCAATCAGACCACATTCAGTGCTGTAGCAGAAGTGAAATTCCCATCCAAGGCAGGAGGATTTGCCCTGCACAGACACTCAGTTTCACACACTTTATTTTTATGTGCTGATTTACAGATAGCAAGAATGAGGAGGTTCTCCAGTCCTTATATAAAAGGAATATGATGAACTGAAAGGCACTCATGACCTGACTATACCTCTGTTTACTTTGACTGCCAATTTTGTCTGATCAAAGGGTGGGGGAATGGCCCCACTTGTAGCTGCTGCTGATGTATTTGCAGGTCATCTTCCAAGATTTAAGCTGCTCCTACGGCCTCTGACATAGGCATGCCATTTAAAAGGTCTCAAAGACAGTTAAGCAACTTCATCTCCCCCTCTTCTACCACTCACAGAGCCACCCAAACACCTCGCAAGCTTCAATGCCTTTATCCCCCCAGGAAGTCTCTGAAGCAGGGAAACACTAACACAACTGCCCCACAGAATGGGACACAACTGCCCCACAGAATGGGAGCCATGGCACAGGCACAGCCCAAAAGGGTGGAAGTCAGACCCAAAAGAACAATCAAGAAATGTTACATCCATCTACACAGGCATTCCAGTGCTTAGAATTACCTCACGTTTCACCCCAAAGCTGAGGCTACCAAGTAGAACATCGGCAGCACCTTCCTAGAGGTGACATCATGGTGACAGTCATGGGACTTCAGGCATCTGTTCTCAGTCACACTGGGTCACACAAAAGCCACAGGATGGGCATTTTTTTTCCCAAAAGCCTGATTCTCTTAGGGATACAATCCAGTAGAGGTGCTTGACACCTGCAGGCCACACTGAATTGAAGGCACATCAGGCACAAAGAGACACAGAGACAGTGGCATTTAGCAAGTGCACTCCCCTTAGAAAAGGCAGGCCTGAGATAAATTTTCCCTTAAACCTACATTTTTCTTTACCCAGTACCATGTCCAAGGTGCAGGACTAGAGGAGGGCAGCCTCTCTCCTTCGGGCTCAGCTTGGCTCACTGTGCAGCCTGTATTGGGGCCAGCAGATTTGATTTTTCTCAGCCTGCTCATAAAAGCCAGACTCAGACTTGAATTCTCAGGGTGCAGTCTGCATTTCACTTAGAACCTGCTATAGATAAATGACCAAGACATAAACACTGGGAGGGCAAACCTCAAAGCACCCAGCAGCCAACCTGTGAGAGCCATAGGCCCAATTTCAAAAAGGCTTTCCCTGAGGCCAGGTTTTCCACCTTACAAAGGCTGTATTTTGCTATGTACGACCCTGTGGCAGCACTCTTTTCCCAGCAGCAAAAATCCCATCCTGGCCTTGAGCAGTGCTCTTGATGACATTTGTAACCAAGCACACATGGTTCTGTGAAATATTCTGCCTTCAACAAAAGGCATTTTTCAACTAGAAAAGATGAAGTATTAGTTTTAGTGGATGTGTTTCAAATGAGTGTGGAGCAGGAGTTCAAGTCCACAGCAAGAACACAGCCTCTGCAAACAATGACACCTGAATTTCTGCATCCAGAAGGGTCCCGGCCTTCTCCCTGTTCCTTCATCTCTAAGCAAACACACCACAAATACAGATGGAACAAGGGAACAGAAATGTGTCCTGATGGACGGGGAGCATTCATGCTGTCTGGTGGAGGTCACTCTCAAGGGTGATCCAGAGGTTCATCATCAGTTTTAGTAATAACCATAACAATGGCTCCAGTTCAGGACTGCATTCAAAATTCACTGAAGTTAATGGGGCCAGGGAGACTGAGAATTTGAGCAGCACAGAACTTGAATTGTCATTCACGAGCTGAAAGCCATGTCAGGGCTGAACAGATTTGATGGGGACAGCACGAGGAACCTCGCACCCATCCAGGCCTCGGCCCGAGGTCCCTGCCAGGATTGTTCCCAGAGCTCGGCCACAGCTGAGATAATCAAAGTGAAACCTGCAGCCTCACAACTGTTCATCTCCATTCTTCTCCAGACCAGTGAAAAAAAATTAGAACCAGGTATAAAATTACTTTCCCAGCCCACAATGTATGAGGTACCCTCACACTCAAGAGTTTGCCATTTCTTCTCCATCTTAGTATTCACTCAAATCTCTGAGTTTTGCCAAAATTCTCGGTTTTGCACTCTGGAACTGTTTTCTATTGTAAAATCAGCTATCACACAAAGCAGTGAGCTACCTTGGAGGTCAAAGCTTTCACCTAAGACATAGGAAAGCAAGAAAATGGCTGTAGTGATAATGATAAATACAACTTGAATTAGATCAAATAAAAGAATCTAGTCCCTAAAAGTCAATCTCCTGCTGCTTAGGGCTCTCATGTTAGAGATGAGATCTGTACTCAAATGCAAATAAATCAAACAGGACAGAGACCTGAACTTAACCCTCCCAGATATCCTTTGACTATCCACCTCTGGAACAACTAACATAGTAGCAAGGGACAGCTGTTTCTTCTCACAGACTGCTCAGAGGAATTCCATCCTGAAAGGGGACACAACTTGGGTCTAGGAAAAGTTTTTCCAAGATGATGCATTTCTTAGAAAAATTTATAATTTAAAACAGAGTTTAATTGTCCGACAAGAGCGCCTTTTCTCAGCCTGCTCTCCCTGTAGTAGGTTTGTCTTTGATCATGTCCCGGGTTTGTTTTCAGTCACGGTACAACACAGAGATCATAATCTGATACCTTTTGTCATAGCTGACACCAACACTGCCTTACTGGTAGAAAGGGAAGAGTAGGGCTGTCAGTCTGCCACCTTTCTTGAACACTGAAGTCACGCTTTTTTTTTTTCCCCCCTTTTCTTAAAGACAACTTCTTTGTTGCCATGGTATCACTAATGCAGTATTTTGAGACAGGGAAAGAAGATAACTGTGCAGCATCACAGTGACACATCTATCAGCTGCCATCCTCTCAAAAAGGATAAATAAATAAGGATGCCAATACAGACTTTTAAAGGCTCCTCCACCCTTTAAAATTCTTCCCTCTCACATACAAGTCACTGTGTATGAAGTTCATGCCTCGGTTTTATTATAGAGGTCAGAATTTCTCTCACAGCAAGCAGTGTCTAAAGTTATTTTTCAATTCCTTCTCCTCTCCCTATGCTACATGGCACCAGCTGAGGTACACACTCACAAGAGAATAGCACTGGCATGTTCAGAAAATGCCACCCTGGCTCCCCATGTTAAACCATGCAGTGACTCTTTGCAATTCCTGCTTGTACAGAGATTTCTCCCTGAACTAACAGGGTATCCACTGCTGAAAACAGCTCGCATTCATCTCAACAGTGAGAGAAACAAAAAGGGCACTCTGATGGTGTCTCCCATATAACCACCTTCATCTCCCTGTGACCCTGTTATCCTTGCAGCCTTGGAGTCTTTCTTATCACTGCCAGAATTACTCTAAAACAGAACCTTTACTAACTTAGCAAATCAAGGCCTGGCACTCAGCACAATGACATTTCCTTCCCTGGCTTGTGAGAACATTGAATCAGGTCCCTTCCAAAACTTCAGAGATGGCTGTGCCCACCACTGGCACCATTCTGCTATGTCAGTAAATCCAGGGAACCGTCAGAGTGAGCGATGCTCCTGTCCTCATGCACTCCCTGGTTTGGGATCCAGATCCATGAAGAGGCAACAAGAGACGCGGTGACTTCCAGCACATGCCACAGCCACAGTGGTGACATGATGAGATTTTCATCTCCCAGGCGATACAAAAGGAGGAATAATGTAATGAAATGGAAACTTTTATAAGCTGAATTTACCAGGGCTTCTGTAACAGAGAAGGGAACAGAGAGCAACAAGCAAAGCAGTGACAAAAGGTCAAACTGGATGGACCTCTGATATGAGTCAAGAATTAAACAGCAAGCACAGAGTCCTCTAGAGAATAAAAATAAGTATTTTACATTTGAGAGAGAGAGGAAATGGGAGGAGAAGGGGGAGAAAGGAGGACCTCAGTTGCTGTTTCACTTATTTGAGGGGGATAAAGAAAAATAAGTTGTCTCCACTCAAAACTGAAGTGCTCTCACCTCTTCAAAGAGGAATCTAATTGGGATCTGCATGCTCTCATGTACTTATTTTCCTCATCCACAAAACCTTGCTCTTAGTTTCACCAGTTTGACCCAAGGCACAATGACTCATCACAGCAAAAGGCTGGACAGCAGCTTTGGGTTTTTTTGAAAGACCTAAATAAACCCTACTCCATCAATTGACCAAGGACGACACAACAGTAAACCTCTCACTGAAGGCTGCACGTTGCCTTGGCAACCTGTCTGATCTCCATTGCTCCAGGGACTGGAAATGTGCTGCCAATGGGAGATTTTAGCTAATCAAACCAAATCTCTTAATACTTACACGATTTCCCATCTGTGGAGAGCAGGCCACGTGCCAGTGGAAAGCAGGGCACCCTCTGAGCACGGCCCTGGCTCCTCCTTGACCTGTTATTTGTCGGATCCGTGAGGGCCACAGATGTCTCCTGCAGGTACCAAAGGAGAAGAAGGGTGGGGAGGGACCACAGCCTCACACCTTCACTCAGCACATCCTGCAGGAGGCAGAGGGGGCAGGCAGCAGGACCCTCACAGCACCTGTGCCTCAACCCCTGACCTTCGGAAGAAAAATGAAGTTTCCAATATTGGCATCACACACCCCCTTGGTGCTACTTGTTTGGAGCCTTCTGAAGCTGCTCCATTCCTTTTTCAGCTCCCATTAAATACATCCAGGTACCAGCAGTGGCAAACTGCTGATCCAAATGATAAAATAGGACGAGCATGCACCTCTCAACCTTCCTCGATCAGGGTCTGCTGTCAAACTGCAGGACAGAACACCTGCTTCTTTCTAAAACTTCTAATTGGCAGTGCTAAAAGGGTAGCTTTGGTGGCTAATTTTGCCTTGAAAGCATGACCAGTCATTGATTTTTTTTTTTTTTTTAAAGGAGCAGCCAGGCCAACCTTTATACAGTTCCACCTGTAAAGGTTTCTGGCCCCTGCATTTAAGCCCAGCCACAAATCCAGACGATCAGTCTGGCATTTAGCAAACCAAGGGGCCACGAAAAGAGGCATGAGCAGCAGGAGGGAGAGAAGAGTGTTCTACAGCTGTTCTGCTGCTGCTGAGACAAGAGATTCTGTGTGGTGCTGATGAGATTCACACCCATGGAAAGCCACCAGTTTCCATCTAACCACCACCAGAGCTGCATCACCAAAATGGCCCTGTGAGCTTTCCATGAAATTGCCAGAAGAAATAGGGGTGTTGGAGCAGCAGACTCGATTTTGGGATTCAGGCTCTCCTTCCCCTCCCGGATCATCCTTTACAGCATCTCAGAGGACACTAATCCACAGCTCTCTGAACCCAAAAGCCACAGATCCTACACGGAGTTTCATCCCACACAGGTTGTTTTCTGCCAGATTAACTTCTGGCATTGCCACAATTGGCATGAGGGATCCTCAGGTAGTTTTTGACCTGGTACAGAGGATGTCTGCACAGGAGAAGCTGCCCCACCACAGCTTCCTGGGATCTGGATTAGCTACCAGCCTCAGGCTCCTGCTCTTGAGGAACAGGATGGAGGAATTGTTGGCATTTAACAGGGAGGCCTGAAGCAGAAGGCTGCTGTGCATAAAGCAGGGTGTGGTTTCAAAGAGAGAGAGTATTGTGGAAGATTTCTGGGCCTCTGGTATCGACCGAGTGACCTACGCCCTGAGAAAATATGTTCTAACAATAACAAAAGCCATTAAAACAAATGCTTGTGGGGGGAAAAAAATGTCAGCAGTTTCTAGAGTCATGTATTTAATCGAGTGAAGAGCTGAGCAATTACTGCCACCTTCTACCATGGCCCTGGGAACATTTCTCTCTCCACATAAGTATAAACCAGTTAACCAGTGGAGAAAGGAAGGAACTGAAGTAATTTCTCAGCTCACCCAGGGCTCTGGGACGAAGGAGAGGCAATGAAGTCCTGCAGGCAAAAGGAAGAGGGAAGAAAAGCTCCTTTTAAATGGCCAGGAGAAGAGCTCACTCCCTATGTGTGCCTTCCCAGTTTATTCTTTCCTACGTCATGCCTTCTTCTAAGTCCAGGCACTCCTCAGTTTTACTTACTCTCAAAAACTGAAGCCAAAAACTGTAAAGTTCCTCCAAACTGAATCAAAGATGAACCCTTGTACTTATGCCTGAAATATCTGTCTCTACAGGCCATAGAAAATCAAAACCAGGGAGGTCATTGATTTAATGGGGAGCAGGAATGATCTCAGAATAAACAATTGTTGATGCTTTAGGTCGCTCTCCATAATTTCCTTGTAAAAACAAGATGCAGGGCAGGACCCCAGCACCACAAAACCTGGGAGAAGGGCCTCCTCCAGAGGGAAGGGCCTTCTCCAGATGCAAGCAGCCACAAAACTGTTTCAGAGGATTCATTTGCATTAACAAGTTTCAAAGCATGTACCCAGAGTTTCTTTCAAGCCAAAGCTGTGACGTCCAACTGTTCTCAGGGATAAATGGAGAGCTGTGCCACTTCAGAGCCAGGAGAAGGGAAGGGGGGAGGCAGATAGAGGCGACTGTTAGCCAGAACAGATGCAATGGAGATGGACTAAAATAGATTCTGTGCACTTCAAGGGCTTCTGCAGCACCGATGCTCCAGCCCAGCCCACGTGAGCAAACATCCACACACACACTCTGCAAAACACTTGACATAAAGGACCACAGGAATAAAGTGCAGCCTGTTCCTGGGATGTTTTCAGACACACTGAGCCAAGCTGTGGAATCTATTCACTGTTTTATTGGGATCCCTTCAGCTGTTTTCTCCCACAGCCATCATGGTACATTAGGTTCCTTTTTTTTGCCTTTGAACCTATCTCTGTCACAAACTCCTGCAAGCACCCATGGCTTCCCTTGCACAGTGCTCAGACGTGCCCTCTGCTTAACAGGAATGCAAATAATTTGCACTTTTGTTACTCATTATGGATCTGGAATTATGGTCTACTACTACCTTACAATAAAATCTGGAATGACAGCAGGAAACAGAACAATGCCAAAGCAGAAAATAGAACAAAAGGCTTACTCCTATTTCATTCCTTGCAATTTCCAAGATCTTTGTATTTCAAGAAAACCAAAGCAGCATGCAAATCCAAAGTTAGAAGTGAGGGTGACATAGGATTTTCTTTTCAAACTGTAATTGTCACCCAATTAACAAACCAGGAAAGCCAACTTCTCACCAAGAAATAGCCCCAAAGGATTTCAAACATGAGATTTACCTAATCACACTTACATAAAGCAGCAAAATGAGTCAAACCAGAAATGGAATTTCCCAAGAAAGCTTTGAAATATGCTATTTATGAGAAAAGTGTTCTTCCTGGGACAGTTTGCTAAATCCTCAGAATCTGTAGTACTCACACGAGCTGGGCAAAGCTGAAGAGAGGCACAGTCCTGAGTCTGAGTAACAGGAGTGGTGCTGGTGTTCTTGCCCTTTTCTCTGCATGTGCTTGTTGATTTAACATCCCAAGGAAGAAGGAACGCTGCTGGTTGGTAAACATGTGACAGCCACCAAAGGAATGTGAGCCAGGGAAACAAGATAAAGCAGCCTATGCCACTTCCTAAAGGGGTTATTTAAATTCTACTGCCTCACCTTTCCTACTGCTCTCACCTTAGGAGTGCCAGGTCTTTATTCAAACAATTGTCTTGCTGATAAATTTTCCTGAAAAAAAAATTTGTCATTCAAGTATCAGGAAATTGGAAATTGTAAGTTATTTCCTCTCCTGTACAGAGATATAATTTATTACTTGGCTTTAATTCACAACCTGGTAATAAATATTTTGGATCCACTGTAGAAGTGTACATTTTCCATCCTGGATTCCCACAGATTTGCAGTAAAACAAGGATCATTCAGTCTAAAACAAAGGGAGTCAGCCCTTTGAACTTGCCAGGCTCCACCAGTCATTATTTCCCTGAACTCTGCTCACCCTGGGCCAGACCCTGCTCCATCTCTGGGGATCCCAGGCTGGAAGGGCAAAGCTGTGCCAGCAGCTCTGTGCTTCCCACTGGGTTTTTACACAGAGGTAAAAGCTGTTCTTAGAGCAAAAGGTGTTAGGACAGCACTGATCCCAATGTTAACCTTAGTTTTAAGGAAGGCTCTGTGTAAGCCTCACTTACCACAAGGGCACATTCTCTCTCCACTCTCCACACAACTGCTACTTTGAATGTGCATTTTGGATGGAGTTTTGAATCCCAGTATGAGAAGGGTCATTTTTCCCCAGCATTCAGGACAAATCCATCCCCACTGTCTCTGCCTGCAAAAGGTTTCTCTGCGGTGAAACTGAAGCTCTTCCCAACAATTCATTTATTGCTGCAAAAAAATTGTTTCCAGCTTCTAGAATACCTGATGTTCCTCAAAAACAGCATGGAAAAGCTATAAAATAAAACCATACATCTGAACCCAGCTATTCACAACAGTCAAAACGTGAGAGAAGGTGGGGAAGGTGGACAGAAAATGGGGAGAAGGAAGGGAGTACACAGACCTGGCTGCTCACAGCTAAAAGGGCTTCTGGCCCCACTGCCTGCAGCAATTTGTAAGCTGGCTCTAATCTGCTCTCAGCAGTATCTTGCCTCTCTAAGGCAAAATGCTCCCTGAGGCAATTTTCTGCAGGTGTTCCTAATGCAACTCTTTTCTCCCCACCCCCAAAAAAAAAAAAAAAAAAAAAAAAGTGTTGTGATGATCTTGTTTATAAAAGCTGTGCCTGGCAGATCCCCCAAGAGTAGTCCAGACTGGCATCTTCAAAATAAAAGCTACTTAGAAAGAGCTCAGGAGGAGGAAGAAAAGCCCTTATTGGGCAGACCTCAATGCCCTGGACTTACATGAGTCTGGCCACGGCAGAATCCCAATGGATCCCAGCTGGAGAGGGTGTAGAGGCCTGGTGAAGAGCCACTGCTGGGGACATCAGCCTTCCAGCAGGGCTGTTCCCAGGCTCACAGCCTGTCCCCTGTCCCCGTGGTGCCCACATCAGGCATGGCTGAGTGCTGATGAGCTGGGCGAGGTCCCAGAGCAGGAGTTGTGGCCGTGGAGTTGTGGCTAAAAATATGTGGAAGCACAGCAGAGCCACGAGGGAAACACAAAGTCTGGCACAACCAGGCTTTGGTCATGTCAGACTTGTCACTAGAGCCAGCTGAGCGAGCAAGTTCCATCCACCCATCACCCAGGAGATTTGCCTCATCTGCTGAGCCAGGGGGAAATTTCCCTGCTAGTTTAGAATGAAGATTTGCAGAGCTGGGCTGCCAGGAAGGGGCCAGGGCAGTTGGGCACACGGGTCTGTGGGTGCCTCATTCCCTGCACGTGCACTTAGTTCCAGTGCTGCATGGTTGAAAATAGGTGTCCAAGCAGCAGCTCCAGAAGGGAGGCTGGGAAATGGGTTGCCAAAGAGAAAATAAGGGCTCAGGTTCAATAAGATTCACCCAGGTTTAGTGCTGCACCAGAGAAGTTGCTTACTCCAAACTTCTTCCCAATGATTGTTCAGTTATTCCCTTATTTTTGAACTCTTCCCTTTATAACTTTCACTGTACCCCCTTACATGTTTTCTGTGGAAATAGGATGCTTATCCACTTTCATTCAAATTTCTCCAGATTTCATCAGGATTGTCACATTTATGAAGGGAAATGGGAGACCATACAAGTCTCCCACTCTGATTCCCATGTGCTCAGCTGCCTTCCTTCATCTCCCACATTAAGTTCTTACTCTACTTTACTCCTGAAACCTTCATTTACAGAGTTGCAATGGGGAAAAAAAGTAATCCAGAAATAATAACACAATAATGTTAAGAGAATAAACTCTCACCCTTATCAACTCAACACTGCCCTTCCTATCGTTGTTTTTTCCAGAACTGTTGTGCTAAAAGCTAGAGCACAATTGGCAGGAATTCAAATACATTTTCAGATGTAGTCGGTTTTTATTATTATTTGTCAACCACCAGCTAAACCGTAGATATATTCCCTTTATGTCCCACTAAATGTCAAGCTGGTATTTTTAAAACCCAGACAACGTATTTCACATAAACCTTTACACCATTATTCCAAAGATCAAACACTCTTCCACCTGGGAGCCATGGCATGGCTCTTCCCCCAGCAACAGGACGTGCTTCCAGTTTGGCCAAGCAGTGAGATCCCTTTCAGGCATCTCCTGCCCTGGGCCTGGATGAGAGATCAACCCTGACACATCCCAGTTATACCAAAAAAAGATGTTTTATGTTGTTGTGGCTGATTTAATTCCCTCACAGAGCAGCAGCCATGGGATAGCTGCCACCTCCCTGATATTTAGCAGGCACCACTCTCACTGTAGTTCCTTACAAAACAATTATTACTGCAGCATTTGCTGGAGGTAAACTTGGCTGAACAAAGCATGAGTGTGCAGGGAAGGCAGGATGGCAATAAAACTGCACACAAGCAGCAACAACTCACACTTTGCTCAGTACATTGAGCCTTCTTCAACATTCTCTAGACTTGCAAAAAACAAATACATCTCCCAGTGCTTGAAGTCCGGTTATTCTCTCTCCTCTGCCCAAAGTCTTATTCAAAAGAAATATAAGACTAAAAAAGTGCAAAGTGTTGCAAAGTGCATGCAACAGAGTCTGGTCTCTGAGTCAAGAGCCCCAAAACTAGAAAAGCTTATGAAACAGAGCTCAGGGCAGTGCACTCCTCTTGCCAAGGCAAGAGTATCTGAGTGAAACATCTCTGGCACATCTTGCTGAGGTCAGACAGTGTCTCCCAGCACTCCACTCCTCTGGGCCAGCTGGAAGGAATGTGACTGTGCCAGATAAACGTGAAGGCAGAAATATTTGCACAACACTTTTCTGCCCAAGTCATATTCACCTGCTGTCTGCTGACAAGGACAGATGACAAGGTCCTGAGCTCCAGAGGAGGAGAAAACTCTCTCAGCAGAAGCAGTGACTCAATTAAACACGTGTCTGGACACCACAGCATTTCCTCACTAAAATTTCTATGAAGCAGCACAGACCAAGTGCCTGAAACCACACTTGAAAACCAACTGAAATGAGGCTGAGAGCCATTAGCCACAAACAAAAGCGTAAACTTCACCTAGAGTCCAAGATATCAACAAAATCCACGTGCCCACTATGCCTGTAGTAGAGAAATCTGACCTGGCTTGCTGAAGTGTGCAAATAAAGAAGTTGTAGATTGTAAAGCAGTAATTTGATCAAACAATTTCCCTGTGGCTATTCCAGTATGTGCTGCTTGATGGCCTGGCACTCACAGTCCTGTGCTCCTGCACGCTTCACAAATCCATTTTTGGATCCAATTCTGAATTTCACCCCAAGCTTGGATCCCGGGCCTCACTTACTGCAGTCAAACAGTTTCCCACTAATTTAACAACCTCTGAAGTGGATCTGAGAGGTCCAGTTCACAGGGATTTGCAGAAGTTTCAGGGGAACCCCAGGGTCTCTGTTGCAACCTACATTTATTCTGCTGGTGGGAAGAAGGAAAGCCTGGAGCAGCACTCAGTTTAGTGGGATGCCCAGGAATTGCAAGTGAGCCGGCAAATCAACCCCTAAAAACAAAGCAAGCAGAGAAGCCAACTCAAACTCCACATGAGGGGGATTTCCAAGGAAAAAGTTTATGTACACAAGAAGGGTGGTTGAAGTCTACTTATAGACCTGAAAATCAGTGGCAAGGATTTTGACTTTCTAATTAAAGCTGGGTGATTTTTTCTAATATATAAAAGAAAAATCCAGCATTGAAAGAGACTGTTGACAGAAATGCAACCAAAACCATTCCAGTTGCAAAGGAGATGAAGGAAGGCTGGAATTCCACAGAAAAATGGCGGGTTTTGATGAGAAATCAAGAAAGAAATGACCAGTGTTCTTCACCTTGCAACTGGGTCCACAAACTGCTTTGTCATGTAGCATGGGCTACCCGAGTCCAGCTTGCAGTCAAGGGTGGGGACAAGAGCAGATCTAAACCTCCAAAAATGCAAGCAGAGTCCCAGGCAATGGCTCTGTCCAGAGAAGGAGCCCAAACAGGAACACAAATACCGAGCCAGCACACGGGCTAAGGCAAGGCAGCTGGACAGATGTGACAAACAGACCTGGAACACGGGCAAAAGCCACCACTCCACCATGGAAAGTGATAGGAGTGGCAGAGAGGGAAACACCCACCTAACAGCTGTCTTGACAGGGATGAGGGAGACAGCACCAAACACCCCAGGAATAAAAAAAAAGGGAGGAACAAGCAAACAGCAACATGTGCACCGATTGGGAACACTACCAAATAAGAGGAAAATGCCTCCAGAGCGACTTCAGCTAATTAGAACACTTGCCATGTACAAACACTGCAGCCTAATCCCAGCCACACTGATAAGCAGCAGTATCAGACTCGAGGAAAAGGACCAGCTGCTCACCATACACAGTGAAACCATTTGGAGATGCATGAGCAAGCACAGGCGGCCAAGAAGGAGCTCAAAGTATGAGAAATGTTATTGTAAAACCTTGACATGGCACAAGCACTGTCATCTGTCCACGCTCAGCACTGGGAATGGCAGCCAGGCGTCTGCCTGGAGCACACCCTGGAGTGCTGGGGAAAGGAGGATGCCAGCCCAGCCCAGCTCCAGCCTGCTCTGAAACAAGACAGGAAAGGGGGTGGGAAATGAATACCATAAAAATGGATTTTGGAAGAACGATCCTCGAAAACTTTCAGGAGCTCTGAAGAGAAACTCAGATGCATTGAGGAATGCTCTTGCCCCAGAAAACACAGGGATTCCTCACTTTAAAAAGACCAGAGCTCTGGAGACTGTGCTTCCAGAGCTGGTGCAACTCCACTTACATTGAGCTGGTGCAATATAACTATCTAACAGCATTGAAAAGAAAATAGAACAGTGAAAACACAGCCACAAGACTAACAGTGCAGAAAAATGTACAGGGGGGATTCACCACCAGTTGCACATGTATTTCAGTTCAGGATTTGACTGGAGGGCAAAAAAAGCTTGTGTTTTCAGTGTCAGCAACATGCTTTAGGTCATTGAAATGACAAAAAGGGAAAAGTCTTTTAGAGAAAGCCAAGCAAAGCAGGCAGCTTCAACCATACAGGCACCAAGGATCATATACAACAAACACAGGAGAGGTGAGTATATTTGGGCTCCACATATCAACCATCTGTGGGAAGCAATAGAAAAAATCAGCAGAGGATCTCCAGGGTGGTGAGAAAAGGAACTAAAAGAAAGCTGGGGTACATTAAGACACAGCCTACATAATTGCCCACAGCGATTTAGTTTATTTAATTAAGTGTGTTAACACTGGTAAGTCAGAGATTTGAACATTTGTTACAAGAAAGAGAACAGATGTGATTTTCTGGAGCACCAGAAAAACTCAGCATCAACCAAATAAGAAAAGTACAGTGTGCTTACCCTCTTCCTGCAGAAAAATGAAGTCAGAATGGAGCTCAGGAGACCAGCAGGGAGCTCATAAATAGGCCTGGCTGGAGAAAAAGAAACAAAAATCACCCCTCATGTCATTCTTGACGAGGATGTCAGCAGTGGCTTTGCTGCCCTCGGGACAGTGCCACAGCCTCCGACTGCATCCCTGCACTACCCTTTGCTTCAAAACACACTAACTTAAACGAGTTTGGCTGTGTGGGATGAGTAAGTGTTTGCAGATGTTTATTCTGCTTTGATTTTATCTTATTTCACAGTGCATCTTCAATTTAAAGCTCTTAATAAATGTCTGCCAACATCACTGAATGACTATTAGCTACTGCAGCTCCTTAAATGAGAACCTCAACTCAAGAATCAGGCTCCGCATTTTGGCAGTGTCAAACTTCAGAAGTCATCTAGATCAAAACTGAGGCCTTTGAAAAGAAAATACATTTAAACACTAAAAAGTAAGTTTAAACTCTATTGCTTAGCCAATCAGTTTTCAAGGTATTTAAATCCAAGGAAAGATGACAGATTTGAGTTAAATTTTAATACTGTGGTCAAACTATTGAGTGTAATTAGTTAAAGCAGCTACAGAACTTAGTTTTTAAATTACCACTTAAGGTAGCTAAGCAAAGGAATTTTTATTATGTTTCAGAGCTTATCATAGTTGAAGTTTACAGTAAATCCACAGAGTTCAATAGAATTAACTGGCTGTAAATCTCAGAGCATAAAACTGGTTTGCAGAGCAGCGTGTAAGTGATTCCCAGACTCTCTGCAAGGTGCCAGCCATGGAGAGAGCTGATTAGTCAGCCTTTGATTAATTGCCTGTTATATTAGAGCCAGGGTCAATCTACTCAATTAGGTGAAGGTCTGGTGGAGATCAGAGACGTAAATCAAAACTCGCAGCAAAGGCTTCAGCACAAGAGGAGAAGGTTCCAGCAGCTTTTCTTCCCTGCAAGGACCTGTGTCCCCCAGGCACCTGGGTCTCCAACCACAGCTGTGGATCATGGGATCCCAGACTGGTTTGGGTTTGAAGGGACATCAAAGATCATCCCATTCCAACCCCTTCCATGGGCAGGGACACCTTCCACTAGACCAGGCTGCTCAAAGATCCATCCAGCCTTGACCGCTTCCAGGGATGAGGCATCCACAGCTTCTCTGGGCAACCTGTCCCAGGGCCTCACCACCTTCACAGTCAAGAATTTCTTCCAAACATCTGATCTAAACCTGCCTCCTCTCAATTTGAAGCCATTCCCCCCTTGTCCTGTCACTAAATCCAAGGCTGCACCCACTGTGGTGCCACCCAAAAGGGCAAGGCTGGAGCTGCTGTGGGGCAGGAGGGACTCACATAAGGGGGCCACAGCAAGAAGAGGCTCAGTGGAACACAAAACTCAGTGGGAAGCTGTAAACCCCTGAATATGAGAAGCAGGAGAACGTCAGGGGAAAGGGTGCAATGTGTTAAAAAGACACAGATTAAGATTAGTTTAAAACCTGCCAGATTGTGACACTGTCCACAGGGTGACTGGGTATGGAGACAGAAATAAGGAATGATTTGTAACCACACTTATACCACAGAGACTGGGAAACTGCCTTGACAGGGTGCTGAAAACACTGTATTTTTAGACATTATAAATAACTAGTTAAAAACCTGTAATAGAAGAGCAGCTCGTCCCCAGTGACACATGAAAATGGCTATTCATCAACACCCTATAGAAGAAAAAAGAAGTCCACAGAAATCTAAGTAATAAACCTGGATTTGAAAAAGGAGAATTGCATAAAAACCAGTATAGCACTATAAAGAAATAGCTGGAAAAGCAGACATACTTCAGGAGACCATGTACAGGTACTATAGGAAAGCACCAGGATACTTATTAATTCAGAATATTTTAAAAGGACAAAAAAAATCAATTTGTTGATTGGGATTGAATGGTAACTTTAGGCAGTTACTGGTAGTGAAGCCAAAAATGGGGAAAAAACTATCCCTCAGAATGTGAACATCATGTTCAGAGGAGGAAAAGAAAAACAGATTGTGAACTTCTGTCCAGTTCAATGTGGAATCATAGCAGGGCAGACCAAAAAACAGCTGTGGTCAGCAACTTTCTAATGGCATAAAAATTTAATTACAGCTCCTTTTCAAGTGCTGCAGAAATAGGACGCCTTTCTGGGAGCTGCTGGGGTTACTGATGATGAAGGTGTACAAGGAACAATCATGATGATAAGCCTGGAGTACAAAAGCCAAATTTTGCACCAGTGTTACCTGCAGAGAAGTTGAAGGATGTAATTCAGGACATTTTCACCCAGAAAAGGGATCTTGGTGACTGCCCAAATAGTTCCTTGAAAATAGCTCAATGTTCAGGAACAAGGCAAATTAAGAAATATTATGAAAACTAGTAAGACCACAAAAAGTATTGCCATTACAAATTCATACTGCTCCCCTTTCTTCACTACGGTGTAGCAGTCTTAAAAGACTTCTTAAAAGATTTCTTAGAAGACTTAATAGCACCCCCACATAATAGGACCATGCTGATACAGGCACCTTGGGTAATGAGGGGTCTGCAAGGGCTTCTGCTCAAGGAAAAAACTTAATTTTGTCAAATAAAGAGGTAATTATGGGATCAGAGCAGATGAAGGGGTAATAAAACAGGGGTAATAAGTGTTCTGGAGGTGGCAGATAAGGAGTGAATTGTAGCTACCCCTTTCTAGAAAACAACTAGAGGGCACACAACAAAATGAGCAGGTGTTGAGTACAAATCACAGTGCACAGAAATAATGTTTCATGCAACACAAGACTGTGGAACCCACTGCTACAGGGCCTGGAAGCATAAGTATTTCAAAACCCAAACGGATAAATGGGTTCATCACAGGCCATCAAACATAACCTCTGGGTTAGAAAGTCCCCAAGCTGCTGATTGTCAGAAACTGGGAACACAAAGCCAGGCTCTGCTCTTAAATATTCTCCCCAGGTACTTGCTACCAGCCAAATGACCTTTGTTTTGACACAGCACAACCACTCTTCTGGCACTGCACCACAGATTGCTTTCTTGTTTAACTTTCATAATTATTTTTAAATTTAAAAATAATCAGAACCCGTAAGATTGCAAGATGTTAACAAACTACGAAAAATGAATTGCTTGGTTTGCAGCTTTCACTCAGTAAATAAAAGAAAAAATAACCTACTCCTGTAGCTTTACTTGTCAAATAAACCTTTCTGATCATTTGCTTTAGGGTCAGGGGCAGCAGTCCCAGCAGGAATGGTATCTGAAAGCAAATTCCCACTGCTAATCACCCAGCAACTAACAAACTACCATGCCACCCAAGCGGTGTGCAATGTGCTCAGCACTCAGTGCCAGCCCCCTGGCCCTGCAACTCAGCTGTACAAGATTATCACAGATATGGCATAATCCTCATCACCCCTAAACCAGGGTGAGGCATTAATCTGGAATGTTATCTTTATTCACGCTGGTTTTCCTGAGGTGCTCTCAGCTTACTCCAAGCAGCACAGGGACAGGTCACCTCTCTGGTGATGGATCCTCTGCCAGGAGGGCAGAGCCAGTTCTGGGCTCCTCAGTGCAGGAGAGACAAGGAGCTCCTGGGGTGGTTCAAGCAGAGGCTGCAAGGATTATTAAGGGACTGAGGCATCTCTATTACGAGGAAAGGCTGAGGGAGCTGGGACTGCTCAGCCTCAGGAAGAGATAACTGAGAGGGGACCTCATCATTGTATTCAAATATTTTTAGAGTGGATGTCAAGAACATGGGCCAGGCTCTTCTCAGTGCTGAGGCAACAGCACTGAGAAGAGCCTGGACAAGCAACAAGCAACAGGACAGAGGCATTGGGCAGAAACTGCTGCACTGAAGTTCCACCCAAACATGAGGAAGAACTTCTTTACTGTGCAGTGACTGAGCACTAGAACAGGTTTCCCAGAGAATGTGTGGAGTCTCCCTCACTGGAGGTATTCCAGAACCATCTGGATACAATCCTGTGCCGTGTGCTCTGGGATGGCCCTGCTTGAACAGGAAGGTGGGACCCTGTCCCACCACTCAGGTCCCTTCCAACCTGACCCATTCTGTGCTTCCATCTCCCAGGACAGCAGAATCCTCTCCTCCAGCCTGGAGTCTCCTCCATCCCAAGGAGAAACTCTCACAAGTGGTTGTTCTCCTGGCTAGGTAATGTCACTCCAGCACTGGCAAAACAACATCCTTCTTTCAGCCCCCACCAAGTGCATGTAAGCAGTGGAACACTCAGGAGACACAGAGTTTCATGGATGGGCTTTGCTGCCTCATGGAGAGGTTTGGGAATCTCTGGAACAGAGCACCAGCCCAGCCCTGCCCCACTGGCTGTTACTTGCCCTGATGGCCATGGAAACCACAGAAGCCTGAGTCCATCTTCGATGATCCCTGTGGGTCTCTTCCAACTCGTGTTATTCTGTGATTCTGTCTGAGGCAGAAACCAGCCCAAGAATACCCATTACATTTTGAGGGAAGAGAGGCTGAAAAACATCTGATCACTTTTTGAATGAAAAACACTCAACTTGGAGAGAAAGTCTTCGTGTCAGCCTAAATTCCCTTGACCTTTCTGGCACAAGTAGGGAAACACAGCCAAGTAAGGAAAAAATAGATGGGGAGGGGGAACGGGAATGGAAGGACAAAGGGTGAGAAGGTAAACTAGGAAAGGAAAAAGAAGTTGGCAATGTATTCCTCCTCAACTGGGTGACAACAGTTCAGCTTCCAACTTTTAAATGAGAATTTCTCCCAGAAAAATGACAGTACCTTTTTATTTATCTTTTTCTTTGATGCGGCCAAGCTTGGCTGCCAGCAAAATAAGTTCTGAATAAAAATGTTTTGACGAGCTTTTCCTGAAACACTCAATTAGTGGTGAAGGGCAGAGCAGGAATTGAGAGGGGAAGAAAAGAGGCCAGCAGCTGGGCAGCAAACAAAGCCAGGCTGACAGAGAAGCTGGCAGCACTCCGGCCACCAGGCACCTGACAAATCTGTGTTCAGGATAAAAAATCCAGCCCTTTATCTCAAGCAAGGCTTATCCTTTGAAGGGTGTCCTGTACCATCTTCTCCAGGGAAACCCCCCAGGGTGCCAAGGTCCCTCAGGCCCTGCTGGGTGCCCCGGTGAAGTATGCAGGGCCTGGATTTAGCAACAGGGATGGACAGCACTGAAAATAAATCAGGAGGCTCCTTAGGAACCAGTCATCACAGTGACAGTCACCAGGCTGGCTTAATATGTCTCCAACCACGCTTCATGCACTCGAGTAACAGCTCAGATATAGCAGTAGGTCAGTCTCTTTTCAGTCCTCAGATTCACCCTCTTCCTTTTTCCAGTTCTCTCTTTTATTATATAGCACATCTCTCAGGCATCTCTAACTCAATGCTCCGTTTGTTGGCTGCCTGACAGGTCTCAAAAAAGCTCATCTTTCCACTTCCAGAGCAATTCTGTTTAATCTTGTATGAAGAAGGTGTAGCGCTTAAGTAACTTTTTCCACCCCTCCTTTTCTGCAGGAAAAAGGGAAGAAGTTGGAAAGAAGAATGACAGAAATGTTTCAACCTAAACGGGAGCAATTTGCATGCAAATCGGGTTTTTCAGGTGCCACAAAAGATGTGGGTGCCCTGACAATGTGAAGGGAAGGAATAAAAGCAAGGGTGAATTTGACACAAACACCATCAAGTGATGAACCCGAAACTTTTAGTTTCCGCACTGGGGCAAAGTGTCCTGGAGAGAGAGTTTCTTCCATACTGCATATGTATTTATTTTCATTCTCATTGGCACTACCATTGTAAGAAGAAAAACCTATATTTTCTCGTATTTATACATCTTCTCAAAAGCTCCTTGCATGGAAGAGCTACAAACGTAGTCAACATGAGAGTAGGTGCAACTGGAGGTAAACCCAAGTGGGAAGTGGTTTCATTGCAGAACTTGATGAGAAAATGAGTTATACAATCAATAAAGTAGCACCAGACTGCAGAGGAAGAGAGAATCGTATGATGTACTAAACAGCACCCAGGCATTATCACCAACAAATCACAAAACTGCAGGGGTTAGCGGGGGCACCACAGGGGTGCTGAAGCTGCTGAGCACAGAGGAGCTGCAGGAAAGACAGCCACAAGCACTTCAGCTCAACCAGCTCCTCCCAAGAGTGTTTGTCCCAACAGGCAGCATTTGTTATCCATACGGAAAAACCTTTGTGCTCCAGAGCTGGCACTCCTTGCTCTAAGTATGGTTATTGGTACTTTTCAGAGACAAACCTCTCAGAGACTGATTCCCACAGACATTTACATTTTTCTGGCAGCACTGAAGTAATCTTTTGGGGAACCTGAAGGCACCAAGCCCTGTGGCAAGGGATACCACAGCACTGCACACTTGGGACCACTGCACCACACCACAAAGCAGCAATGCAGTCGTACAATCACAGATTGGGTTGGGTTGGAAGGGAATTTAGAGATCATCTTGTTCAAACTCCCCTGCCATGGTCAGGGAATCTTTCACTAGACCAGGTTACTCAGAGCCCCACCCAGCCTGGTCTTGAACACTTCCAGGGGTGGGAAGTCCACCACTGCTCTGGGAAACCTGTGTCAGTGCCTCACCACCCATAAAGAATTTCCTAATTACATCTGTTCTAAACCTACCCTCTTTCTCTTAAAGCCCATTCCCCCTTGTCCTATCACTCCATGCCCTTGTGAAAAGTCCCTCTCCAGCTCTCTTTAGATACTGGAAGCGCCTCAAAGTTCTCCCTGGAGCCTTCTCTTCTCCAAACTGAACAGCCCCAACTGTCTCAGCCTGTCTTCACAGGAGAGGTGATCAACTTTGTGGCTTCCTCTGGGCTTCTTCCAACAGGTCAATGCCTTTCTTGTGTTGGGATCATTCAGACCAGATCTGCAGCACTGCCACACGCAGACAGACAACATTTTCACTAAAGTCTTGACATCAAATTGAACAGTTTTAACTTATACCTGAAAACACAGAGAGAGCAACAAAAGAAAACTCCCTGGCTTTGCCATCCCATGGATTCTGCACAACTGACCTGTCATACCAGGAGACCAGCAATCAGGTTAGGAAACACGCCACAGCTGCCCTTTCCTAACACAGACACACACCTGGTCTTGGAAAACTTTTACTGAGCACACGTTTTGCGAGCGTTCATTTCTCCAGGCTCTACTTCCATGTTCCCGGTATTCTAATGCAGTTTACCGTCCCTGCCCTTCCAAAAGAATTACACCCTTTCTAAAATAAACCGGGGCTGTGTGACAGATCTAAACCAGCAAAATGCATCAGAGCAATTAGCGGTTCTGCTGCCTTTATGGCTCTGATTGGAATTCTGATCTCCGGTGAGAAAACACAGTGGCTCTGCATACGGGCTCCATCTGCCGGCACGCCGCTCTCCTGGCTCTGCCCGGAACATAGTAAACTGAAACAAAACCTACACAGCCATCAATTACATTTTCTTCCCTCAGCCTATGAATTTCAATAAATACACCATCTGTTCATCTTCTGTGTGGGAGTTCAGTCATCTTCTTGGCAGCAATATTATTCTAGAGCAATTACCTGTGTCTTTATCACCTATCATTGTGCTTCATCATCTTTTCATCATGTGTAAAAACCAACCACTTTATTACTACAATTTCTGTAGGCAGCCCGGTCCTGTTAGTTACCATGGAGATGATCTGTCAAAAGAAGTCTACATTTAAAGAAGTAAAAGCTGTGAAAAGGAGGAGGAGAGAAACACAAAGAGCCTGAAATGAACTTGTTTCTCTAAGTCAGAGTTTAAACACAAAAGGCACAGCTCAGGCAGCAACGCTGAGATGCCACTAACAACCTAGTTAGGAATCCATCAACCTGCCAATAAAGAGGATGAGTCAATGGCTCACAAGCATTACAATATGCTCAGAGGTCGGCGGCTTGGCTTTAGTCCCTCAGCCCAGCCCCATGACCCGCTCTCAGGAAGGCTGATTTCTTATTACGATAAATCAAAAGATAAAGCCGGGGGAGGGAGGACAGGCTGGGACGACAGGCAGGCGGCAGCGGCAATTTCCCCCCGGCACTCACAGGCACGACAGTGACTCTTACATCAGCTGCACTACAGTTCATACCCGTTCCTGAAAACCTCTAGAAATTAATCTCTTTCTTCCCCAACTTCACTCTGGTTTTGCCCCACTTTCTCTCACCCTTCCCATGGATTCCTGCTTAGCTCTGCTCTTTTGCTCCTTCCCTCACAAGCTGCACATTGCTCTCCTCTTTCCATAAATCATACACACACTTGCAGCTGTTCCACCCCTCTCTTTCCAGATTCCCATATATTTTAAAGGCAGCTGCCAGTGCCAACTATTTACAGATGCTTGCTCCCTCGCCCACCCACATACACTCCCTGCCTTCACTTCACGAAGTCCTGTTTTTCCCTTTGAATTTTTTCATCTTCTCCGGGTTGCAACTCCCATCCTTCCAAGCTGTAATTGCTCTCGTGTTACTGCAGGAAAAATATTAGCAAAGTACAAAGGACTTGCTGATGCTCTGTGTTTGTAGGATGCGTCATTAACAGCCTTGAGCTGAGACACGCCGGGCTGCAAACTGCTTTGGCTCAATTCACCCTTGTATCCCTGGAAGAAATAAGCAATCTCAGAGCTATCCAATTTGTTTAATATCAAGTACACATGCACTGAGTTTTAATGATGTGGATTGTCATTCTGAATTGCAAGGGAACAAAAAGTGACCACCTGTATTCGCTGTGTTCACAGCTACCTTCCTTAATTGAATTTCCACAATCTTGCAAATCACAGAAAGACAGCTAGGGAGGGAGAAAACATTTTCCAGAAGTTCTCCAGACCTAAAAGCACTTTAATTTCTGTCCGTCCACCTTGAGACTCAATTTTCCTAATTTCTAAGTGCCCATACTTCCCATGGCTTTCTGCCTGCATAAAACTTTCTACGTTTGATAGCTGAGTCTAAAGAGCCTCAAATTAAGGTACTGCAAAATAGGAGGGGGGATTACAGTAAAACATTAAGCAGGAAAGGAGAGAGAGTGATGAAAATATTTTTTAAAAAAATTTAAAAACCAAGGATATATCAGGAATGCACTGCCATAGTTTAAAACGGATAAAACCAAGAATACCAAAACTGAAAAAACTCAGCACACGACAAAATATGAACTGAACAAGAAAAAAACACATTCTGATTTCGTATGTGATCTCCCCTGAAAATTTATCATGGAGCAAAAATTCTGCCCAACTGCCCCCTTAGCAGAAATGCTGTTGAAGAGAGACTCAAACCACAGACAGATCAGACACTGCAACAGCTTCAGTTGCTGAGGAAATGGCACCCACACACTCTCCTTTATCTTTAAAGATGTGGGCCTTGTGTTTCCTCTCTCTCTTCAGATACCTTTTGCAGGCAGGTTGAGCCATCAGCTTCCATATGGTGCTTTACCTTCTACAAGACAGGTCCAGGGAAAGTCACATTCCTGCTCTTTAGCGTGGCGGGTTGCTGCACAGATTGCACGGAGATGGAGGAGTGCCCAGGCTAAAAAGTGGTTTCCAGCATCCTGGGCCAACTTGGGCCGTCACTTGGTAGGCAAGCTGTAGAAACTTCTGCTTCTGCTAACCTCATTTCCCCCAGCCAAGCCTTCCAGACAGGCTCAGAGGATGCTGACTCCCCGCACAGGATCTCGGTGCCCTTCCAAGGCAGATGCCCTCAGCCAGCAGCATCTGTGCTGCCTCTGCCCTTGGCAGGTGCTGGCAGGAAACGGGACAGGCGCTGGTTCTGCTTTTCCCCTCCTCTTTCCCAACAGGACTGCAGAGACAGCCAGGGATCTGTGCCCACAGGGAATGCTGCCCGCCCTGCCTGCTGCTGCTGGGGCTGCTCTGCCTGGGGCACTGACACCCCAGAGCACCCCACACGGCCACCACTGGGACACGGAGGGCAGGGTCCTCATCTGCCACTCCTGTTCTCCCAAACCCTCAGCAGCTTTGCAAAAATTCTTATTTTTATGCTTATTCTTCTGCTCGAGCAGATGTCCCCAGTCAGTGCTGCATGCTGGCACAGTGATTCTCCCTCTCTAGGGCTCTTACAAGGGCATGCAGGAGAGGGAGAAGGGAAAGCACGATGGGGCTTGTGGTTTGTCCCAGTCTGGCCACCCACGGCTTGTGAGAGACACGAGGAGTGAGCAGCAGGTGATGACAGACAGGCAAGAATAGAAATGGAGTATCGGATAAAGAATTTCCTCCACTCTTTCCATTAATGCAACACACATAAGCCAGCCGAATGCACACACCTCTCAATTTAATGGCCAAAGCACCCACCAGGAACGGGCCTTGCAGCTCCCTTGGCAGGGCAGACAAGGAGGGACCAGTAGGACCTGGTTCCTAACTCCCCTCCAGAGAGCCAAAAGCACATTTCCCCCGTGGCACCCAGGGGCTGCTGCAGCAGTGACAGGCCAGATCATCGGTCAGATCACACAGGAATTGCTCTGCAGGCAGGGTGGCACAACTTGGGGGGTTTGCCAAGGGGAAGCCGTGGCACATACAGCAACCCCGATAACATCAGCAGGCCCTGCACCTTCCCAGAGCAGCCTTCTGCAGCCTGGAGCACTGCAGAGCCCACACCACTGCTCCTGACAAGGGCCTGTGCCTGGACAGTGGGCAGAAGGACTCTGTTCATCCCTCAGCAGCAGCACACATCTACAACCCCCCCAAGAGCCAGTGTGACCCTCCAGCTGCACACACAGCCATCACCTCCCTGGCTGGGATGGGAGCAGACAGAACGTGGGGTTTGGCTGCCTTCAGATGACACCTGCAGCCCACCACTGCCATGGTCCTGTAGCATCATCCCTTGGAGTGATAACTAACCCATGGACTCAGCAGATATTCGTGATCTGGGCTGGTGTTTGGCAGTCCAAGTGTAAAACAAGCAGTGGCTGGGACAACACGTTGCATGCCAGATGCTCGTCAGCACAAGGTCACTACTGCCTGACTTTTCTCCACCAGTGGCAACCACAAGGTTGGACCACCTAAACTTTCTCTGAATAGTCAAAAATTTATTCCACCCAGTGATCCAGCATCACTCTTTTCCAAACCACAAGGTAGGAAGAACAGTGGGAAAGGCACAGGAAGAGGCTACACACCAACGCTGGTGGCAGGGACAGAAACCAGGACCTCATTTGCCAGTCTGATTAGGTTAATGAAGAGGTACCATTAACACCTTTCACTTTTTCCTGTAACTCTGTATAAAGCCATAGACAAAGCAGTCCCTACTTCTGTGATCAAAGCAGCGTTAATTATTTCAGTTCACAGCGTGTTTCTACCCTCAGTTCAGCAACAGCCTTGACTTGTTCCTTAAAAACTTAACAATAATAGTATTCCTGGCCTCACCCTAGGGCAGCAATTTCCTGGCAGTGCTGGATGGAGTGTACAGTCAGCACTACCCACAGCAGCCTGCCTGGCAGAGGAGCAGAGCTGGGCTGGACTGGATTCAAAGGCAGCGCACGGCTGAGGAGATGGTGAGACAGAACTCATCAATCCTGACAACAGCCAGGTGGAAAAACAGGAGTTCCCACAGAGAGTTGGGGGTAAAAAGGTCAGAAGATCTCAGGTTATCACATCCCCTGTTGTTCTCATGTCACTTTGGGAACGCACACGCTTTTTTAATTTTCCATATATATTGCTGATTTATTGGATGTTCCACGGGGTTTTACAGCTTTTTCATTAAACAGCAATTAAAGCAGGCAGCCAAAGTCAAGCCAGACCTGTGCACTGAGGAGGCAGAAAGTCCTGAGCAAACAGTTTTCCCTTCCTCGTTTTAGGTTTGAGGAAAAAAGCGACACTGGATCTAGCTGATGCTTTACCTTGTGTCTGCAGGTAGCTGCACACAATCTTAGCGAAAATTCTTGAAAATATCACTGACAATTCCCTTCCTGTGTCTTCCTGTCCTTGTTACACACAGATATTTCAAGAACAGAGTAAAGCTCTGTGCTGCCTTTTGCTAATATTGATGCACAGTGCCAGCAGCTCACCTCAGGGACACCCTGCTTTGTACCCCTCACATAAATGCAAGCACACAACGTCTGACTTCCAGCTAAACACTCCAGCAATCCATTTGCATACTTCGCCACATGGCCTCCCGATCTGGAATCCTTCAGCCTTAATTTGTCATTTTTTTCCTTCTACTTTAAAGCCCAAACTCAAGTTGAGATTCTCAGACAAGGGGCTGCAAGTCCTTAGGAAGCTCAGAGCATTCATCCTCTCCAGGGACCAGCTCATCACACGAGTTGCTGCCAACGATGAAAGACAGTTACAACTCTCCTGATTAATACAAAAGTAGCATATAAATACTTTCATCATAAACCACTGTGTCTTATTTTCTAGACCAGGAGGGATCAAAGTACTGTGACTCCACCTCATGTCTGGCAGCTTACTGGGGGTAAGTAAAAGGGACAATTTAAATGCCCAGTAAAAAATACAAACAAACAAACAAACAACCCAACCAACCAAAAAAAAAAAAAAACCAAAAAAACCCGATTTAAAACAGTCTGTGGAAAACATGAGACACAAGGAGATATGAAGAAAGAGGAAATAAAAAATCACTATGGATAGAAGGGAGATTATCTGATCTCTGTATCTATTAAATACACTGCTTAAAGAGCAGCAATAAAACCTGTCAGGAGTGAGTTAGATACGATTCATCTGGATTTGGGGCAAAGGGATGGATCTGTGGTCCTGCCCAGCTTTATTTTCTGTGATTATCTGTGCTCCTCAGCACTCATAAGTCAAGACGCCCTCCTGGTGCTAAGTGTACAAAGCTAGCCAAAACAGGACTTGTTTCCCATTTTGCTCAAGCTGTAGAGTTTCCTTATGAAAATAATAATGCCTCTGTTTAGCCTGGGGTCCTAAACATCCAAACAAATAAGAGTAAAAAATAACCACAACTAAACAACAAAAAAGAGAGTCATTCTACAAAAAGAAAGTCAGTATTAAAATCCATTAGGCAGAGAAACACAGCATCTATCAAATTTATTGCTTGGTTCCAGGACTTGGGAAGAGTCTCTTCATTTCCTGTACCTCTGGAGTATTTACTATGTCCCCTATGAGCTAAGTCTCCCAGAGTCATTTTAATGTCATGTTCTAAGCACTTCAGTGTTGTAAATCATCGGTTTTTATCTTCTTCTCCCAATCAATGCAAAGATATTTATGCTGAACACATAAAAGCGCTTGACACTATAGGGAAACCAATTACACCCTGCGAGACGTTTGCTTTTGGTCATTGACACCATGGAATTATCCATTACACTTTGCACATGCCTGCCATTTACAGGAAAGCAGTGTGACCTTGCCTGCCTGCAGTTTGCATCCCTGCATCCCGGAGGAGCAGCGTGGCAGGAGCTCCAAGCAGAGATGCCTATCCTTGGCTGGGGAGTGCCTGAGCTGCAGAGTGTGAAAGATGGGTGAAATCATGAAAGGAGAAGCAGCTCTCATGTCAGGCCTGCTCCTGTGCTCCTAGCAGGCACTGCTTGCTGTCAGAGATGAGGTGCTGACCAGGCAGATTTACTTCTGACTGCAGTCACAGGGACAGACTGGAAATCATCATTATCCCTCTGTGTTTGCCAGTGCTCCAAGGATGGCTCCCACATCCCCCTTCTGCCAGGCAGGTCCTTCTGTCTCTTCCCACTCCCACACACCAGGCCAGCAATGACTGCATCAAATTCCAGGGCAGGCACACACTGAAGCACCTGTGAATTGTCTAGACCACGCCACCACCCCATGGCTCCCATACTCCATGGCCCTGGCAGACAGGTTCAGGGGATGAGCCAGGCACCAGCCCTTTTATCTTGGCAAAACTGCAGCAGACTTGTCAAGTCTCGGAGCGCTTTGCGTTCGTGACGCCCACCACTCCCTGTCTTGCACTTTCTGCTCGTAGCAGCAGCCATTCACACCATCCCAGCAGAGCTCTGACGAGTCTGCGCTCCCTGGAAAAGGACCCAGCACCAAAGGGCCTCCCAGGAGGTGCTGTCTCCCCAGCCTCACATCACTTTCTCTCCCACGTCACCTGCTCAGCAATGGGAAGGAGCTCTCCTGCCACGCTGTGACTGACACGTGGATGTGCCCTGCTGCCACACGACTCGGTGTTTGCCTTCTCACAAGTTAGACAGAAAAGCGTTTCTCTCAGCACTAAAACAGCCAGCATTATTTGAGGAATAGGTGTGTTGAACAAGAGCACACAGGAGAGTGCTGTACCCCCCCTAGCACTGCTGCCAACTTTGCCTTTCCATCTCAAAGTTGGCACACACCTGTAGCTGGTGAGGAATCACCAGCAGGTGAGGAACAGCCCTCACAACTTGCTCAAGTGAGCTGCATTTCATTTTAAAACCTTTGTAAGATCTTCCAGTGTAGAAGGTAATGCCAGTGAAGTCAGGTAGCTGTGATGGTTACGTCTGACCCAGCCTGTAAGCCACGAGCACAATTTTAATGAGAGTATATAAAGAGAGGGAATATTAAACTCCAGATCGTTTTCCCTTCTTGCAAGAGCAAGAATTACAAAAGCAGTGACACCAGCAGAAGCTTTAGGGCCCAGAGTCATCATGTTTGCTTCTCTAAGTTCCCAACTGACCCAGCTGAGTGAGGCAGAACTACCTCTCATTAGTAGAACAATTAACTTTCCATGTGCCCGGGCACTGCTTATACTGAATCTATTTAAAGTTTCTGAACTTCTCCTTAGAGAGCGTTGGGGTTTTTATCTCTTGTCGTTAAAACAGGCAGAATTCAGCCAAGTTCACTGCAGATCACCCCCATTAACAGGAGGCTGAATCACTCAGGGGAAAAGGGGCAATAAAAACACCACCATGTTTAAAAGCCAACAACCATATTCCGACTCTGAAATTATAGGAAAAATAAATCCTTCCTCCCTATTATTCATCCAATTCTGAACACCCAGAGCATTAGGCAGTCAAAGGAATGGTGTGAGGACACCAAGCAGAAAAGATGGCCCTCATTTTAAAGAAATACGAAAGAACACAAAAGAAATGCTAATGACAAGAACTTGCAGCATATCAATTCAATGGCATTAAGCCCTTTGGCTATCTCTCTTCTCCAAAAATCAAAGCAGTCTTCAATAATAACTGTATGAAATTAAGCTGATTTCATACTCTTTAATCTAAATGAAGACAGCACACACGGCTTGGTTTTAAATCACAGAGGAAATAACAAGCTTCATTCAGAAGGAGACTGTGTAGACAGGAATTTGGCATCATTCTGTTAATCTGCTTTACAGTCATACCTCATTTAATTAGGAAACACATAGGGAAATTAATTGGTACAAACATAAATTAGCAGTAATCTCTACTACAGTAATACCTATGCAGCATTCATCAGGCAGCAGCCAATCTGATTCACAAAATCTGTCACCAACAGGTCTCCTACTTGACAATGCTACATTTTGGTGTCTGAAAACCAGGGTGGTCTGACAGGCAGCTTGTTCAGTTTACCTGGACAAACACCACCAGCAGCAGCTCTTCCAAAAACCATAGAGAAGGTGCATAGATACTGCCACAAAAAGAGAAATAAGTCGTGGTAGAACTGTGGCATTTGTACATCTCATGTACCTTCTCTTTAAAGGCAGAACTGAATAAAATAAAGCA
This sequence comes from Pachycephala philippinensis, assembly GCA_013397055.1. Classification (NCBI taxonomy): domain Eukaryota; kingdom Metazoa; phylum Chordata; class Aves; order Passeriformes; genus Pachycephala; species Pachycephala philippinensis. The sequence goes on from VWZT01004641.1 coordinate 58,546, forward strand.
AGCAGATAGAAGGGAGAGAGGAAACACTGTTTTGGGTTTTTTTTTTTTTTTTTAAATGTATTATTCTGCAAATATGTGTAAGCAATTTTCCTTCACTCAGGTTGAAATGAGAGCATCTTAGTTTTCACCTCAGTTATGTAAAGTCCTCTCTCTTATCCACAGCCCCTCCTTTCCTCTCATCATCTCTAATTTGCACAGATGAACAAGATGTACTCTACTTAGAAAACAAACAAATATGTATTTCAAAAGTATCAGTTATCTAATGCTGAGCCCACATACAGATCTTTTGCATTCACCCAGAGCAACTGCTTGGGATAATCTCCCCTCTCCTGCTGTGAAAGGCAGTCAATTTTAATTTGGAAGAAGTATTGCTACGGCGAAAGTGAATAGAAATCCATCATGTGCTGCCTCACAGAGGGGTCAGAGCACAGCCCTGGCTCAAGCACCTCTCTGCTGGGTTCCAGCCCTGCTTCCTCCATGCCCAGCACTGAATGACCCCCTGTCCACACGAGCAGCACCATCCCCACAGACTGGAGACCTGAACTCCCACACAGAGCAAAAATCCACACCAAATGCTCACTGAATAATCAGCCAGCCATACATAAGCTGTTTATGGGGTAGCAAGGAGCTCCCGACTCCTTCTGACAGCAGGAGCAGCCTCCAGGTTGTGGCTCGACATCCTGAAGAGCAGGCTGACACCCTGGATCACCACCCTGCCACTCTGGATGCAGCCCTGGAGTATTATCAGCAGGCAGGTGTGTGTGGCACATCTGAGCTCCCACCTGAAGCGAATTCAAAACCTCCCAGCACAGGGAAATTTTGCTTCAAGCTGTGCTCTGCTGCTCTGCTGACACAATGATTTATTGATTTATCTCTCTGCAAGGGAAACAGGAGCACCTCCAGTCAAAGGATGTGTTGCATTATAAGGCTGTGCTGGAGAAGGGGGAAAATAGTGTGAAAACAAATAGTTCTTATGTGAACTCTGCTAGATGCACAGGAGGGATGAGCTTTGGTTTGTTTGTTTCCTTAAATAGTACACAAATACCGTACTTTCTTTTTTTCCCAAGAGATTAAAACCTTTTCAAAATTAGTACAGCCATTCTGATGTTCAAAGCTCCTCTAAAAAGAGGGCCAAGTCTTCTTGGTAAAAAAAAAAAAATCATCAGTCAAATTTTTCTGTGGAATAACAAAAACTTCTGCTTAATTCTATCTTATTTTTATCTATTTTAAGCAATCATCCTGCAGAGTAAGATTCCTATGAACGAATCCTGGAGGCACTCCCATCACAGGGATGCTGCACTGCCCTCTAGAGCCTCTCTCATTTTCTCATTCCAGCATCTAGGCAAAAATTCTTACAAAATTGGCTCTAAAGACACCACAGAGGGGAGTGCTGTCTACCAGATATGAGGCACGGCCAATGATTAAGACAAGAATTCAGATTCAAACTCTTCAGTGTGTTTTGGACAATATTTCACCTGTTCCTGCCTCTATTTAGGAAGGCATGTCTATGAAATAAGGTATTGCATTTTAGGAAGGGATTTCAATATCAGCATCTCTGTCTCCTACAGAAATAAAGATGCTAACAAAGAGAAAAATAAATATTGTATTTTTAATGGCTTGCTCCTTTCCCCAAAGCCACAACTATTCCTGCAACTCGGATCACAGAAGGAAGAATCTACCTGGCCCTTTCAAGATGGAAAATTGCTGCACTCAGAGCTGCTGCATCCAAACTCTGTGCAGTGCTAGAGGGAGATGGATATTGCTCCTGTGAGTGTTTTGCTTTGATTTTAAATTACTTTTAGTTCCTTTCTCTCGGATTCATAATGAAAGATCCTCCAACACAGCTCACTGCCATACCTACATATTCACCTTCAAGCAGCTGACTGTAATAGTTTTTTCCATTCATAATCCAGCAAGGAGAGGATAAAACATACCTTAACCCTAACATATCAAACTACAGCAAATATCTCTGTCAGTATCACGTCCTAACAGCCACATGGACACATTTGCATTGCCCTTGTAGCACGAGGTGGGCTGGTACCCCTCATCCTTCTCCTCTGAGCTTGGCAGAGCATCTTCCACACATCATTCCAGACCTCCTGCTTCACCCCCACACACTGTCCCAACAGGTGATGTCTGCCTTGCTGTCCTGAAATACACAATTTTGCCCACAAAAAGGGGATGAAATGAGGACAGGACCTGTTTGGTTTGGTTTGTCACTGCCCACATCAAACTGCACGAATGCGGTGGGAGATGATTCATTCCAAGCACGTAACAGGACACGTGCCTGGAGGGACACAGACACACAAAGTACCCTTCAAAGAGCACAGAGACGTGGCTGAGCCACCCTCCTGCTGTCCATTAGCAGCTGCCTGCTGACCTTTGCAGCACCACAGCATCAACACCGAGATCAGCAACACTGAGGAGAAGCTCTCTGCTTCATGAGCCATAGGGAAAAGGGAGCAGGAATAAGGAGCACTGGGAAAAAAGAAAAAAACAAAGAAAAGAATGGCTGCCCAGTTGTTAAAATACATGCTGGGAATTACAAACCCAGGACTGTTGGGACCCTCTCAAAGTGGTTTGAGTTTATATTCAGACTTATACAGCCACAGGAAATGAAGCATCTCTGGAAGATGGCCCTGTACACTGCCCAGACAAACTGCTGGGTGACGGGGGGGACAGCAAGAACTGCATTTTGTGCATGCCATTTCTGGTCACAGAGGAAAGGGGCAGGGGACATGGCTCTTAAATGTTTTTCTGGCTACATGCCAGCATCTGGAAGAGGACTGAGGTCTCAGAGAGGCATCATGATCTCTTAGTCTCCAGCAAACATCATAAAAGAGTCAGGAAGTTGGGGGTTTTGTGTTACTGTCTGAAGTTCACATGTTTTGCCAAACACCACATCATCTCTGCTGTACCCTGTCCCACCAAGCTTGAGCTTGCATGGAAATTACAGCACATTAAACTCACTCCATGGCCTAACTAAAACACCTTGAGTGACACTGAGATCTTCTATCTCCTTTTCTATTAAAGTCAGACAAATTACCCATTAGCTAAAAGACACACTCTGCTGGATGTCACAAACACAGCTCCGAAGTCTTTAGCTTAGCAAGGCTCAGTGTAACCAAATTCCTGCTCCATCTCATGACACAGGGACTTCCCAAAAGCAAACTTACTCTACAGTTTACTCTCCCTGCCTCTGGGTTCCCAGGACTGCCCTTAGCTGTCTCTTAGTTTGGGTCCAAGCTTGGCTCGTTCTGAGGCCTCTCAGGTGGAAACTGGAAGGAGTTTGCTCTCAGCAAAGACCTCACTGTCAGGATCGAGATGTGAATGGACAAATGTGTCCTCGTGTTTTAAATGCTTCTGAGTGCTCCTGAAAGTGTTATGTTCCTTTGGCTTATCCATCTTCACCTGCACGCCCTTCCCTGCTTCTGTGCCCTCAGAGATGTACTGCAATCCCTGTCCAAGACAAAATTGGAAAGCTTTTAAGTTGGCCAAATGTACATCACACTGAGTCACACTCAATTAACCTAATCAAGTATTTCTCTAATCAAAACATACGTTTCTGGGCTGGCAGTTTCTGACTCAACCACAACTCATTCAATCTTAAGGAAAAATCATTAGAAAAACCATCTGTTCTCTTTAAATAGAGAAGCTATTTTTGCGTTCATGATGAGCCCAAGTAATTATAAAACAAGTGGAGTGGGTTTCAAAAAAGAAAAATAAAAAGGGAGGGTAAGACAGCTGCTACCTTGTGATTATCACAGTACTAACGAGTTTCCAGCCATGTGAAGTTCAGGCCTTACACTCCTCACCCTATTATGCAACATGTAACCTATTGTCATCCCATTAGCACAGTAAATGCTACAGGGAGGCACTGGGGGCAGAGTGCAGAAGAGTGAGATTTGGTGAATGAATATTTACATACTAGAACTGAACACCAGCAGAATCCCGAAGTTAAAGTTCTCAGAAAAGGATTGATTCTCAAAGGAAATCGGTGACAAGGTCCCACGCAACTGCTATTTTTGTGTGCCAAATTCAAGAATTCATTCCTCAAAATCATCAGTCAGTTGACACCTAATCCTAGGGGATCTGACATTTTTTGCATTAAAATTCCCTGGGCACCCACCTGCTCACAGAAACCATGACAGCATGAACCAAAACAGCAGAACTCTTTCATCCCCATAACCCATAGCACAGAAACTTCTGCCTACGTTTCCTGGTGAGATCATCTATTACTAAAGAGATGAAGCACCACGTGAGATCGTGTGGGCAGCACTTCTCCTTTCCAGCATGGCTACAAGATGGGACAGCCCTGAGGGGAACTCCTGGCTTTGCCTAGAAGCATCTGAACCCCACCATCCTCACTGCCCTGGTCCGTGGGGCCCTCCTGAAGAATTACCTCTCAGTACACTCTGCTGAAGCTGCTCTTTTTAAATGTTCAGTGGTCCAAAGAGAAAGGCCAGAGGAGCACAAATCCACTGTGAACTCCACTGTGAGAGAGTTTCCTGACGCAAGGCAATCTTGACTTTTTGCTCATGCTCCAGTGGTTGCTGCTGCTGAGCACGGAGAACATGGGCAGCAGTTCAGGAGTGTGAAACCTCCTCTTTCCAGTCCAAGAAAGGGACACATCCCCCTCTTTGCTGCTCTGCCTTTCACACTGACTGACTTACAGCAATCCACACAGGCTGCTGGCTGCAGGGCTGCCCATGGGGACACCTGGCTGGTCACTGGATCTGTGTCACTGCTCTGTTTAAGGTCTGACACGAGCTCCTCACGGTTATCGCTGCAGTGTCTGGGAAGGAAACATTCCTTTGGGGTCTCCAGCTCTTGAGTGAGTAAGCCCAGCACAACTCCCAGTTTTCCATTGCCCTCAAGGGAGATAGGGGAAGTGAAGACAGTAAAGAACTGAACTAAAAAAAGCAAGGAAGCAACGGGAAGGCAAATGGGGAGAAGAGCAGCTCTGGAGGTCTGTCCTTGAGCCTTCAGCAGGGCAAACAAATGACTACATACTCTGTGTAGTCATTGCTGTGGGAGCACTGAAAACAACTGTGCTCACTAGAATCACTCCTTCCCCTCCGTGAGGTTGCCTGTTGGGAAATCTTAATCCATTCCTTTTCCTCTAAAAGGGGGACCTGCAGCTCTGTTCCCAGAGTTGCTAACATATTTAAGTTATTTGGTGTTTTTCTTAACTCTGTAACACTTGGACCCAAGTTAGCATGAAAGAGAAGGTCAGCTTTGTTTTATACTTTTGTTTCTAGCTCGTGTTTTTGCAGGAGAAATATCTGGAAACCAGAGGTAAGCAGAGTAAAGGTCAGAGTCAGTCAGGATGTGTGTACTTTTTGAGACTTAAAACTACTGATTTTTCAACATTAGCTTACAGGGTTGGGAGGCCTGGGCCGAGGAGCGAGTGGCAACACTGTCACCTTGACATCTTCACGGAGCCTGAAGGATGTAATTCTTGATAGGACAAGGAGTAATGGCTTCAAACTGAAAGAGAGTAGGTTTAGATTAGATATTAATAAGAAATTCTTGGCTCTGAGCGTACTGAGGCCCTGGCACAGGTTGCCCAGAGAAGCTGTGGCTGCCCCATCCCTGGCAGTGCTCCAGGCCAGGTTGGACGGGGCTTGGAGCAACCTGGGATAGTGGAACGTGTCCCTGCCCACGGCAGGGGAGTAGGAATGAGATGATCTTTAAGGTCCCTTCCAACCCAAACCAATCTGTGACTCAGACACACCCAAACCAATTTTTAGACTGGCAAGGAACAGCACATCCCCTGCCTCCTCTGCCCCCCTTGACCTTCACAGCACAGCCCCCAGCACGCCCCAGTGATAAAGAGTCAATCCATGAGCAGCACCAAACCAGGACACCCTGAGTTGTACCAGCACAGACAGTGCAGTTTGAGGGCTCCTCCTTCAGGCACAACTTTCCATTTGTCTTTGCTAAATTACAGCTCTCTGGCCATTTTGTCATTTCGGACAGGTCAGATAATGTGGCCTGGGTTCCTGGGTAATGAGGAAGGTGAGGCTGCCAATATTTGGGCTAAAATGAGAAGACCATCAGATACAGTCAAGACTCTGTTGATGCCTTAGGTTTTAACTTTTATATTTTTCCAATTCTGCATTCCCAGTGTGTAACTCTGCAGTGTCCTGTAGCCTGGGAGCTGCTGCTCTCTCATGCTGAGACAGACAGAACAAAGCCTCTCCAGGCTGCTCTCCAAGGACACCCAGCCCGGCCTAGGCCCAAAATGTGTAACCCAGCATCTTGAGAAGGGGGACAAGCTGAGGGGAAATTCCATCATTAGCTACAGTTTAATTGGTGAAATTGGGTTGATATGCAAATGGACCAAAGCTATAAAAGTGTGAAGAACTCGTGACTCGGGGTCCATCTTGGGTGCAGCCTTTGGCCTGCCCGGGGTGTGCCTCTGAAGGCCTTTCAAATAAATAACCACCTTTATTCCCTTACTCCTGTCTAGCCTCTGTTTCTAGCTTGGCCCCTTTAGGCATCACTGTAACTGAGTGGTGGGATCACTGTTTTGCCACCCATGAAGTGCCCCTTACATATGGGTCTTATCAATTGATATATATAAATGTGTGATTAATACACAATTAGGTGCACATCGTATGGTTCAATCCATGACAACACTGGCATGTGGCTCTCAGAGCCAGGCAGGGTGACCACCCTGATACACAGCATGAATAGCACAGACAGAAAAACCTGCAGAATGTCAGATCCCTTCTGTGAATTGCCTTAAAAAACATGGCAGAACTTCCCAAAGCAAATTATGGGAACAGAAATACACCTTAATTTGTTTACAGGCTGTCTTCTGACTTCAGCATGAAATGCACTCTGCTTCCATTGAAAAGTCTGTGATACAGCAATCATATGAAATCCAAGTTAAGCCAGGGAAACAGTTATTAGTGTTATACTGAAATGCAGAGAGCAAACCAAGTAATTCAAACCACAGGACAAAACCCAAAGCTGCAAAATGCTGTGAGCATTTGTGCATCTCATCTATTACAGCTTCAGTAAAACCTCAACAAGCATTTACTTTGAAGTACAGCAACTCCTGGACTAATTTTTCAGCAGGGCTCCCAGCACAGCTGTATCCCCCACATGATGACCAATGAATATAATTGCAGTGTCGATGTTATAGAAATTCTGAAGTCATTTTTGCACCTGGAAAATAAAATTATTTGTAACTATACGCATGTTTCACGGAGCATGCACATTTTTTAAGACTTTAAAGGCAACTATCACAGCTTCACCAACTAAATTCTACACCTTCATCAAACAGTAACAGGTATTTTACCTAAATGTGTAGATCTGAAGTAAACCATGAGGCAAAAATATCAGAGGCTGTAACAAATAACCTCCTAGTCCTTGGGGCAATGAAAAAAAAATGCCTTCTTTCCTTCTATCTGCTCCTCTGGAGAGAAACTCAGAAGATTTCAAGTGCTGCAAAACAAGAAAGAGGACAAAACCCTCCCACACGTGAAGCATTTTGTGTGATTTCTATGGTGATTGTGTTGTTCTTCAGGGTTGACTCAAAGTTTTTAAGCACAAAGCATAACCAAGGCATGTTATGCAAAACGGGTTTCAGACAACAAACCTGCTTAAGTATTTTCGACAAAAGTTATTGATGGAAAATGTTGGTTCCAAAGAGCCACTAGGAAACAAGAGAGAAGAACTACCCACTCTAGAACAGTGCTTCATGTCCCCTGCCATTGATGAATATATAACAAATTCTGTGCTGCAGACAACAACCTCAGATCCCAATAATTGCCTTTAAACAGTGGCCCAAATGCTTATCTAGAGATCAAATTCACACTACCAGCAGAAATCAGCATTGTGTAGATGCCTTCTATTTCCAGAATCCCTCTCCCCACACTGGAAGAAATAATGCTTAGGAAAAGAGAAAGCACCACACCAAAGAGCAATAAATTCTTTTAGAAAGCTCTCTTCTTTCAATTGCAGTGAGACACCACAAGGGCCTGAGTAGATCTCTATTAAAAATTACTGGGTTTTTGTTCAGCTACTAAACATTTTTGTTTCAACTGTACAAGCACTTCATTGTCAGGATAATGTGATGGGAAGGATCTGGGGGAATTTTTTTAAATTTATGTGCATTATCTGAATATGCTCCCTGTGCTTCTGAGATGTAAACCACGTTTTGATTTTCCACATTTTTATAAGAAGCACTTAAGTCTTTCAAAACTCTGGTTTTGACCCAAAATATGTAGTTTTGGCATCTGCAAACCTGTATTTTTTTAGAATAACAGCAATCTTAAAACGTGCCTGCCAGCTGTAGGAGTAAGAATTATCTGTAAGTTCCTAGATGCTCTCAAACCCTATCAAAGCCAATGAAGGCTGATTAGGACAGAGTCCCCACTCCTTGTATCAAGATACAAGATATCCTTGTATACAAGATATTCCCAGTATCTTGTACATCTGAGTTACATAGTAGTAATAATAATAATAATAATAATNCATTACAGACCACTATAGAGACAGCAAACAGGGAGGGGAAGCAAAACCCCCACAGTCTCAAAGTCAGCATCAGAGCAAGGTCTGGTCTAGGGGAGAGGAGTTGGGATTAGATGATCTTTAAGGCCCTTTCCAACCCAAACCCATTCTAGGATTCTATGGCTGACTCCCAACACAAGTCCCAGCTGTGCCTCCCGCAAGAGGCCATGAAAGGTGCTTGTGAAACAGAGGGGTCAGAATGGTGGGAGGTACCCTAAGAGAGGAAAGGAACCAGTCCCATTCCATCTCCGCCCTTCCCCAGGGCCACTCAGGGACCCTGCACTCCCCTCGCTGGGAGCTTTCACCAGGGAGCCCCACACAGGTGATTCCAAGCCAGAAATGGGGACTGTGTAATTGGAGAGATGCCACCCAGCTGCTCCACGCAGACACACGGAGGGACAAGTGTCATTGTGAGGGTGTGTGTGCAGGGTGGGCTCTGTGACACCCTCCCAGCACCCTTTCTTTGGCTAACACTGTCTCTGCCCTCCTTGACCTGTCAGCTGCTCCTGATGCAATCAGAGACTTTGTTCTTGAGATCACATCCCCTCTTGGTGCTGCTCTTCTCAGGACTTCCCAAATGGCATCTTGTCTGTCTCATACCCACTGAGAGCTGCCACAAGGTCACTTGTCATTGCCCCAACCACGTCCTGCAGCTGCTGATGGATAACACCGGCAATTTTAACCAACTGTTTACCCACTCATTTAACCCTCCAACACAAAGCCAATCTACCTTAAACATAAAAGGGAAGATATCCAAGAAGTTAATTCTGGATAGCACAGCCAACCGAGCATCCCTGATTGATTAAAACATGCCTAATTGGATTTGATTACAGCCACTCTCATACGCTGGGTGTATATGTATCTGGTTGATAACCGTATTCTCCTCTGATTGGGAATTCATCTTCCAAAACTACACGAAGAACAGTCTGTGCAAAGCCAGAGTGCCTAAATAACAACCAGCCACACCAGTTTGTAAGGTAGTGGCTTGTCAGCTCTGAGATAGCTTAGACTCAAGCCCTTGCTGAATAATTGATCAAACTTTCTCTGTGCAGAACAGGAGCCATCAACAACAGAGCACAAATGGGACAGGAACACAAATTCTCCTTAATGACTACCCAGCCCCATCAGTCCTGACATCAACCTAAAGGGCATCAGAGGCTGCTTTCCAAAATAAAGCCACCTGATGTTTTTAGAAATGTCCCCTGACAATTATGACTGCTCCTGTTTGCTTAAGAGATGTCTCCACAGCTGAGCAGCACCAGGGAAGGACGTACCCAGATGGATCTCGCTGGTTTCCCACATGCACAGGAAGCAAAAGAACACTCCAAGAAGGCAAACAAACACCCCAGACTCCTGCAGATGGGTCCCTGAGGAAGTGCTGGCATCACTGCTGGGAGCAAAGGCAAGGCACAGAGCTGCACTTCCCAAAGCCTGACGCAGCGGGAAACGCTCTCGCTGCCGCAGCGCTTCCAGCGCATCCTCAGCCACACCACACCCACAACACTTCCTCCATAATTACCCCTCTGAGCGGAACAGAACCCATTTCAGGGTGCCCTGAGCATATTGAACCAGTGTTACAGCCATCAGCAGCACGGCTCTGGGGATACATCTGGTGTAAGGTGTCCTGCAAGCTCAAAAACACTTGGTTTGGTAACTCACTTTTGTCTTCAAACCCTAAAAATATTATTAAAAGCCTGGCTGTAGCATCCACAAACCCAGCAGCCCTTTAGCTTTAGAATGCTCTCTACACCTCTGTAATTGCAGCCCAGTTCTTCAGCGAAGCCCTCTCCATCCTCTCCTCCAAGGCATCTAAAGTTGCCTATCTTTGTGAAAAACAAACTCTCCTCAGAGGCAGCGTCCCTGGAGAATACACCCCCTTCTCTCTTGAATAAAACAGGAAGGAAACAGATTTTAAATGTTCTTCTGTTTACTTCGAAGTCTGACTATGGACCTGAATGTTTTCTCATGGGGACAGGTGCACATGCACAAATACAGGCTCTTTCTAAAAGTACCCATGTTTCACACATTTAGAAAAGCACACAAGTGCAATCAATATTTTCCACAAAGCAGACATTTTTTAAGATTTGCTTTCAACACAGACATGTGAGGCAGGTCTGTTATTAGCAAGAATTTAAGCAATGTTACATCAAAATGAAACATGAAAGGAAAACCAAAATCGAGGTACAATGACGTGAACTTTCAAATGGAAGCCAATATACTCCCAGTATTTAAAAACTACTCTGAACAGCCACGTGTATGTCTCGTCTTTTAAATATATTCTCTTGGGAAATCTTTGATTTTAAAATACACAGAATGGTCTTAATATTATGAGGATACCATCGAATCATAAACCATGTCCCCAAGTGCCTCATCTACACCTCTTTTAAATACCTCCAGGGATGGTGACTCCACCACTGCCCTGGGCAGCCTGTTCCTATGTTTCACAATCCTTTACATTAAAAATGTTTTCCTAATATCCAATCTAAACCTCACCTGGCACAACTTGAGACCATTTCCTCTTGTCCTGTCCCTTGTTCCCTGGCAGCAGAGCCTGAGCCGCACCTGGCTGCACCCTCCTGTCAGGGAGTTGTGGAGAGTGAAAAGGTCTCCCCTGAGCCTCCTTTTCTCCAGGCTGAGCCCCCCCCGCCCAGTTCTCTCAGCCCCTCCTCATCACACTTGTTCTCCAGACCTTCCCCAGCTCCCTTCCCTTCTCTGCACACACTCCAGCCCCTCAAGGTCTTTCTTGACATGAGGGGCCCAAAACTGATTGCAGGATTTGAGGTGTGGCCTCACCAGTGAGAGTACAGAGGGACAATCACTGCTCTGGTCTGGCTGGGCACACTATTCCTGTCACAGGCCAGGTGCCATTGGCTTTCTGCCCACCTGGGCACACCTGGTTCATGTTCATTGCTGTCAACACCCTCAGGTCCTTTACTTCCAGGCAGCTTCGCAGCCACTCTGCCCCCAGCCTGTGGTGGTACATGGGGTTGTTGTGACCCAGCTGTGGGACTTGGCACTTCACCTTGTGGTCTCATACAATTGGCCTTGGTCCATCAACCCAGACTGTTCACATCCCTCTGCAGAGCCTTCCTTCCCTCCAGCAGATCAACACTCCCACCCAGCTTGATGTTGCCACCAGCACGCTCAATCCCCTCACCCAGATCATCAATAAAGGGCCAAGCAGGACTGGCCCCAGCACTGAGCCCTAGGGGACACCTCTGGTGACCACACACCAACTGGATGTGACACCATTCCCCACCACTCTCTGGGTCCTGCCATCCATTAAGTTTTTTCCCAATGAAGAGTGTACCAGTCCAAGCCACGAGCTGACAGTTTCTCCAGGAGAAAGCTGTGAAAATGGTGTCAAAGTCTTCATGAAAGTCCAGGTAGAGGACATGCACAGCCTTTTCCTTACCCAGGGTGTGTGTCACCTTGCCACAGAAGGAGCTCGGGTCAGTTAAGCAGGGCCTGCCTGTCACAAACCCCTGCTGGCCAGGCCTGTCACTTGGCTGTCCTGTGAGGGCATTCAAGGTGATCTCCATGACCTTCCCTGACTCCAAGGTCAGACTGACAGGCCTGTAGCTCCCCAGATCCTCCCTCTGGCCCTTCTTGCAGATGGGTGTCACATTTGCTAACTTCCAGTCCCCTGAGACCTCCCTGGTCAGCCAGAGCTGCTGGTAAATGATGAAAAGCAGCTCGGTGAGCATTTTCACAGCTCCTTCATTGTCCTGAGTGGATCTCATCAGGCCCCACAGACCTGTGCATAGCAGGTGACTATTTCCCCTTGGATTATGGGGGCTTCATTCTGTTTTCCACCCCTGTCTTCCAGTTCAGGGGACTGTGCACCCTGAGAACAACTGATCTTATAAATAAAGACTGAAGTAAAGAAGGCATTAAGTACCTCAGCCTTTTCTTCATCCTTTGTTACTGTTTCCCCCTCCACCCGAAGGATGGAGGTTCTCCTTTCATTACATATGTATATAAACATTATTTATTGTCTTTTACAGTAGTAGCCAGATTAAGTTTTAGTCAGGTTTTGGCCCTTCTGATTGCATAACCTCACAACATTGTTGCAGTCCTCCTGAGCTGCCTGCTGCTTCTTCCACAGGTGGAACACCCTCTTTTTACCCCTGAGTTCCAGCCAGAGCTCTCTGTTCAGCCAGGCCACTCTCCCTCCCCACTGGTTCCTCTTCCAGCACATGGGGATGGTCCACTCCTCCACCTTTAATTAGAACCATTAGAAATGTGTTCAAATGATCCACAGTTCTGTTTGGCACTGACCTGAACCGTGTCCAAGCTAAGCTCATTTCCAATTGAACTGAAGCCATAGTTACTGGAGACCAAACTTCCCTCACTTCTGATCCTTGAGCCAGCAGGAACAATGAATTATTTAGCAATTAAACCAGAGCAGACAGCTGTAAAATGTATCTCTGGTCACCTCAAGTCATCACTGCCACCTCTTCTGGCAGCCCAGAACCACAGAGGGAGAGACTGTCTGGCTCCTTTGCCCTGCTCTGAGGAACAGCTCTGACACAAGGACAGAAGTGGGCACTACCTGAGCTCTCAGGGTGCCCCTGCTCCTCCCAAAGCTCCCCAGACAAGAGAATCCCCCGGGCCTGTGATGGTGCCACTGCTCCATACAAGTACAAGAAAGGCTGGCATCTGCTGAGGTTGGATTTAAAGCCAAACAGAACAATTCAGATTTTCCCACTTCGATAAAAAATCATAGTTTATATCTAAGTGGAATTTAACACAAGTACACCAAGTCCAAAGAATGCCAACATATTCATTTTCACATCAGGCTTCCCTCCAGTCTTTTTCATTTCAGGTTATTATTTCTCAATCAAAACATTTAGCAATTTTCAAACAGATGAGGAATCAACTGTCAGACACAGATCCCTGCTTTAAAAATGTAACTCATGGAAGGACAGATTCTGCAAGGTAGAAGTGTACTATTAGTGCTCTAAACAAACCAGGTTAGTTCCTAATTCTCCTAAGGTCACGCTGAAGCACCAAATGGCTCCATGTTGTGGAAAATCCACAACTCCACCCATCAGACTGGGCCTTGCCTGAGATGACCCTTCCTTAGGGACAGAGCCTTGAAAGAAAACGAGGAACAGAAAACACAAAGGAACATCACTAAATGACAAAAGGGGGACAGAAATTAGACCCCTGATTAAGTCAAATAATTTTAATAAAAAGCTCAAGCCTAGGATTTTTTTCCTGAGAGCTTATAAACTGCTATATGCCATCCTGGCATCTCTTAAAGGCTCACGTGATTATTTTTCCCAAAGCTGGCAAAAGATGCAGCAAAATCAATCTGGCAATCTTCAAGAAGCATTGAAGTTGGCATTTTTATAGTAAATCAGGAGGAGACTGCCAGGACTGTGTCTAACAGCAGCAGTTCAGGTTCAGCAACTCGCCGGTGCTGTGATCTGAAATATTAAGGGAAATACCTGGCAGCAGCACCACTGCCATGGCCACGAGCTGAGCCAGGGTGGGTCAGCAACACCATCAATCAAAACAACACCCTCATCAATCAAAAATCTGGTGGCAATCATCCCTCAAATCATTTCTATTACACTGTGGTGAGAAAACCCGACAACTCCCAGGCTCCCAGACACAGACAAGTCCCCCATGATTACAAGAACACCTGTTCTCCGTTAATACCTCAAAAGCCGGCTTTCCTATTCCTTTATTCTCCATAAAATTCGTGTCGGCGCACACAAACCCTCTCCGTGCGGAGCACACGGGCAGCACACCCCGCCACCGCTCCCTGTGAGACCCGCGGCCGAGGGGCACCGCCCGCAGCCGGCCCGGAGGGGGACAGGGACCCCCGAACCTCCTTCTCCCACCGCGCCGGGCCCCGCGGCGGAGGGTCCCCGCCGTCCCCGGGGCAGGGCCGCTGGAGCCGGGCCCGGTTTCCCCCTACATGTGATCAGCATCCCCCAGCGCCCCGCAGCATCCCGCAGCGCCCCGCTCCCATCAGCATCCCCCAGAGCCCCGCTTCCCGCAGCATCCCGCA
>VWZT01004641.1:73246-86878 GCA_013397055.1 Pachycephala philippinensis
GGGTCCCGCGGGGCTGCGGGAGGGAGCGGCGCTGCCTCTCCCGGGGCGGCACCGGGGGCCGGGGCTCTGCCACATTGCACCCCGAAATGCAGCTTGGGGAGGGTGAGGGTTTCGCTGCGCCTTCCAAAATGTTGTGCGGTGTCTTTTCAGGGGTCCTCGGGACTGGACTGAGCGGTTGGTAGCACGTGTGGAATGCAACACGCAACCCCCACCCCCACCGGGATGGACACTGACAGCTCGCAGCCCTGTGTCAGAATCTCCTGCTCAGCAGAGAGCATCGAGCCCATCTCTCGGATGTAATTGCTGCCTCACTTTTCAAAACCCACACAAAACTCTCTTGTAGGAAAGAAACAAGTTCCTCCCCATATCCAGTAACCGTTAGCAGCTGATGGCTGGCCCTTATGTCCTGCCTTATTTCCCATATCCAGGTTTACATTGCTGTGACTGAAGAGGAAGCAGTTTGGGGTCTGTTAGAGAAAGCTCAAGCTGCTGAAAGATAATGTTGCTTTGATGGTTTCTATTGCAGCCAAACTATGTCACAGCATAGAGATTGACCCAAGGACTATGAAGATGGTGAAGGGCCCAGAGGTGAAGCCGTATGAGAGCAGCTGAGGTCACTTGGTCTGTTCAGCTTGGAGGAAACTGAGGGGAGAACTTAATCACAGTCCACAACTTCCTTGTGAGGGGAAGAGAGGGGCAGACACTGATTTCTTCTCTGGTGACCAGCGACAGGACCTGAGGGAAGGGCCTGAAGTCGTGGCAACGGAGGTTTAGGTTGGGTATCAGGAAAAGGTTCTTCCCCCATAGGGTGGTCAGGCACTGAACAGGCTCCCCAGGGAATGGGCACAGCACCAGCGGGACAGAGTTCAATAAGCTCTTGTGACCCTTGTGGTGTCCTGTGCTGGCCCAGGAGTTGGACTTCAATGATTGTTGTAAGTCCCAATCCAACTCAGGATATTCTACAATTCTAAGTCCTAAGTGCTAGGAGCAAGGCAGAGCTTAGCACATTTTTCAGTTCCTTGTAGCTCACGAAGTTCCTGCAGTCCCATTTCCAAGTGCTGGGCTGCACACAGGTGGGGGAGAGAAATATTCTATTATCTGGCTTAATCAGGTGCCCAGATTTGAGGACCAAGAGGAAAATGGGCTGAGGAAGCCACATAGCAAGCTTTGTAAAATCTAAATAGGCAACTCCAGGTGTAGAATGAACTTCAAAATTAAACATTCCAGAAAAGAAGGGATAAAATATCAGTGTCATTTGAAGAAACCTGCCAAGCATGTGTGATGAGAGAACACAAACACTCTGCATAGGGTCCTGTTACATAAGACACGCAAGTATAATACTAGAATAAACCTCAAAGTATCCTTTAGTCCTTTGGGATCAGGTCTACCTTCAGAATCCTAAAAAAATGCAACAAAAATAAAACAGACTGCAAGAGTTTAGTCTGAAATGAAAGGATTTAGAGTGAATGTAACAGTCTTTCCAGCTTTGTAATGTGTGTTTATGCAGATGGTGATTAATTAATTGTTCCCCATGTTCACTGCAATAGAGATGTGTAATTTGTAGCAACATGAATTAGTAAGAGAATTTCACAATTAACAATTTGGCCTTACAATAAACAGCAAAATCCCTTTTACTGTAGGATTCTCCAGTTATTCTAGAGGTGACACCTACATCAACACCAAACTATACACACCACAGATCTCCACTGTCATCCACGGCATTTGGAAATTTTTCACATCACTCCCGTGTTGCTGTTTCAACTTCAATTTGAAGGCTGCAAAAACCTCCAGACTGAGCACAGCTGCTCACAGGAGCATTCCCGAGCTGATATTTGAGCTTAATTTGTCCAGCCTTTTGCGCTTACTTTGACTTAATTAGACCTTGTTGGTTGCTGTAATAAGAATTAAAAATACATTGTAAAATGTCTTTCACTTAAACAGTTTCCAGGTGTTCAAGAAAAGACTGGAGGTGGCACTCAGTGCCATGATCTGGCTGACAAGGTGGTGATCAGTCAAAAGCCAGACTCGATGATCCCAGAGGTCTTTTCCAAGATAACTGATTCTGTGATTCTCTTAACTGATGTCACCTGTAGGTATTTTAGGTTTATTTTGCTTTTCACCACCCACATTACCCTTGCAAACACTGACCACTGGCTCAAGGCTCCACTAAGAGGATCTTTTAGCTTTGCCAAAGAAACGGTGACTACTTTTGGATGAACACACAGTTGTGTACCTACCTCAGAGAAGCTTCAGCCAAAACGTATGTATTTCATTTATTTCTGAAAACTGTAACAACATCCAGATACGCACTGTCATATGGCCTCACTCCTATCCATCAGCACAGCTGGAAGTTACACTGGCATTACAGAGATTACATTTCCTTGCAGCCTTAAACTACTGCAGAAGCTGAGGTTACAACCAGGAGAGAATTTAGATCTCAGAAAGTCTACTGCTACTACTATTACTACTGCTACTACTACTTGTGTCTGGAAGTCCAGAATTATTGTTGTGGTGTTTTCTAATGACAGCTGCTTGCTTCAGTGAAGCATTTTAGGAAGTCCCTCTCCTGTTTTTCAAAGCCTGTAATTGCCCATCAGACTGCAGCAAGGAATTTTTTCTTTTAAAGATTACACCAGCTTTGAGAAACTCTGCTTTCAGCTGCCTCTAAATTCTCAGGATTACTGTTTTGAAACATTACCATGCATATAGTCAGCACTTCTAAGTTTATTCTTAATCGTAACTTCCATTTTACATCTACGTAATTTTATAAACAAATTACATAACATTTGTCTTCGTGATTACAATACGAAAATAACTGCTAGTTGAATGCACCCATCCTTGTGCCTGGCCAAGCCTTTGCATGATCTGTAAATCATTTTCAGAGGTGTGTGCAGGGAGGACTCATGTCATTTGAGTGTCAAAAATTGTGACAAATTCCACCCCCTACCCAGGTCTTGGGATGGTTCAAAGATATAAGGGGAGGAAAATAAGATGGACATGTTATGAAAAAGGGCCACTGCAGAGAACAGTACTAAACATGTTCCTTAAACATGTTACTGAGCGAAAAGAGTCTGATTAAGTTTCCCTTTGAGGTCTCTTTTATGTCTCTTGTACCCGCTCAGCAAAAATTAGGAGCAGAAATGCACAGAGGGAGAGTTTGCTCTGGTGACAGAAAAGCACATGCATCGTCACTGTCAGAAAACCTAAATAAAACCAAATTGCTCAACCTTTACAGAAATGACACCTCCAAAACCACCATAGCCATAGGTGAGTCCTTTTAAGCAGATCACAGCTCAGGCATGTTCCATCCATAGCCTAAGCCCAGCCTCAGGACAAAGAGTGCAGTGGAAGAGTGAACATTAAAACAGAAAAAAAGGGTAGAAACTAAATGCATATATGACTTTAACTGTGTTATTACCACTATAGGGATTTTTAATCTGTGTACAAGTATTCTTTTTCTATAATAATTAGATCTGGGCTAATAATGATTTATGGATTAGACTATAAAGACTTTGGTTACTCAATTGAATATTTGATTGTTCAGTTTACAGTGCACTAAGGTTTGGCTTTATAACAAAGTGTTTCCTCT
The DNA here is from genome assembly GCA_013397055.1 of Pachycephala philippinensis. NCBI lineage: Eukaryota > Metazoa > Chordata > Aves > Passeriformes > Pachycephala > Pachycephala philippinensis. Next base: position 76,836 of record VWZT01004641.1, read on the forward strand.
TTTGTCATTAACAAGGTCGAGAGCAACACTGGCACTTCACCATCAGCTTTGCCAGTGTCCAACCTCTTTGTCATTTAGGCTCACTCCTCCTTGCCAAACAACACATTTAATATGGAAACCATTTACTGTAAAACCATTTATATCTCCATTTAACTGTTTTTCCTTCTAGGTAAGAGCACTTCAATTCATCTGGCCTTTGAGAATCATACTACCTAACTAATTCATTCAATTTAGGTTCCTTTTATATTCAAAATCTTTCAAATTTCCATTTTATATTTCTTCTTGCAGAAAAGGACACTTCAACTCCTTTGGCCTTTGTTGAAAGAACAGCTGTGATCAACTGGAGAAACTCCAAGGAAAGTAACTATCCCCATTCTTCTTAAATTTTTGTGGTCAGGTGGGGATATTTAAGGCTACAGCCTTACAAGGCTGAGTGTCACAAATTCTACTGGTTTTAGTGCTCACAGAAAACACTCCAGCTGATGATTCTCAATCCATTTGCTTTTTCTGCTGCACTGTAGCCAAGCAAACATCTCCCCATGCTGTGCCTGTTCTCAACACTGAGATCCATGTTTATTTCCACACCCACTCCTTTCACTCCCCTCCAATTTATACTGATAATTCTGAATTCCAGTCCTGCCCTTGTACAGCTTAGGGTTATCTGCAGAATTAATAAACACACTTTACATCCCTGCATTTGAATACACAGTAACTCCAGATCTGCTGGAGACAGGGTACAACCAAAGGCTTATCAGCCAGTTCATTTCCACATGTGTGGGAACAAACCATGATAAACAGTGAAGTTTACAAACTATAAAATGGAGCAAGTCAACCATGAAAAATAATTTATTGCACTAATTTTCAACAGTCAATAACCTTATGTTCGGAGATACAGGATTACAGAGTGTCTTATATGGGCAAATATTTTCTGAGCCTTCTCTTTCCATCTCAGCCAGGACACAGCAACTTTGTCTCCCACAAGAAGCATCACCAGGTGAATAAAGGCACCAGGTGCTGCACCACGAGACAGCTGAAGTATCCCAGTCACTTCCAGCATTCCAGCAGCACCTGTGGTTCTGGTCCCAGACACTTCTTTAATGTTCAAAGGTATCCAAAACAAGCACTTGGTGTTACCTCTGACATTTTCATTTTGTCATTAAAATCCATATTGGTGCTTCTCCAACTGGATCCTCTAACGTCGTCTTCTCCTCTTGGGGAGAGATTCTTCTGAAAAGAAATCAAGAGAAGGGTTTTTTTTACAAGCTTTTAAATCCATCTTCCCTCATGGGAATTGTTTAAGTAGAATTAATTCTATCCAGCACAGGAAATTAACTAGATGAGCTCTTGAGATCCCCTCCCAATCCCTCTCCCCATGTTTTTTAAATATGAAAAAAAATCTTTCTAGATTATATAGCACAGTATCATTCACAGTATCAACTGAAATTCCATTGATGAATACTGTACTTCAAAACTTACTCCATCTCGAGAGCTTTCTGCTCCTCACCAACACTTTTCAGATTTTGCTGTGAATTTGACAAATGGAATACTCACAAAATATCTGAAGAGAGTGCTTTTGGGTATTTTTAATGGTCCAGAATTTATTGGAAAATTCTAAGAAAAAGAGAATGTTCCTGATCTAGAAAGCAACTTTTTGTCCACAAGTGGACAAGTCAAGGGAAAGTAAACAAAGTTCAATATTAAATGCACCATGGCACCTTCAATCTGACCATTTAAAACTGAATGAATTCCCACTGTCTACAAATAAAAGTGACCAGAGAATGTAAACTCACTTCACTACTACAAGATGCTCTTTTGCTTCTAAAAAGAGCAAATATAAATGTACAATGTCACTAAAAATGGATTTTATTAGTTATTACGCTCCCTTGTATTAAATATCCTTCCATTACATACAATTTTGGATAGTAAATTAACTGCAAAAGACATACTCCTCGCGCTCATCTATGGTCATCAAAGCTTTCCAGAAGCTGTAGTTAACCCTTTGCTCCCCCTTTAAGCAACCTAATTAATTCCTCTTTTCAGGTTAAGAACCAGTACCTCTGGTCTACCAAGTTTGCTTCCCACTACACAAGCAAACCCCATCAGCCTTAGAGCAGCCAGAACTGCCAGTGGAAATCCTGCTTTTAGCTGGCCAGCTCCTCTCCCAGGAACACCTCCTGTGTTTGAGACACAGCAGCAAAGCAGCTCCCTGGGCTCGTCCCAGGGCACAGATAAATAAGACACCTCAAGATAAAGAGGATGCAATTTTCTTTGTACTGTGCCACATTCTCCTCAAGCAGCTGAGAACAGACCCTGAAGCTTCTGAGTTGCAGAGCAGCTCAGTATCACCCAACATCTCCATTTGATGCTTCTGCAGAGCAACTCCACAGTAAGCTTTGAGCAATCTGCTTCACCACTGCTTCCCAATTAAAATGACATTATTTCCAGTAGCCTGAGTGACAGCAAAGCCATCCACTCCCCTGCTGCAGCTCCCAGAGTCCTCCCCCAGCAATGTCAGACACCTTCCAGTGCAGCAGAGGATGCTATTGCTGTACTGGAGCTCAATCCCTGAAACACTGCCCAGATGAAACCAAGCCTAGAGGGGAACCTTCTCTGTCCCCTCAGCAAAGGTGAGGGCAGCAAGCGCTCTTCTTTCCTGAGTTCCCAGAGTTACCAGAACAGGCATCTTCTGTAAGTGGGTGAGTGACCAAAAAAATCACTTTTCTCTATACAATCGAACTCCTCAAGACAAACTTGTATTACAGAAGAATGAGACCCTTTAAACTGGACCCATTTTAATTCTGAACACACTATGATGAAATCTGTGTGGAAAAAAATTACTCTTGGGATTTTGCCATGGTGTTTCAAAGTTTCAACTTTCATGCAACAATTTACAGGCTAAAACCAAATCTAGGTTTTGCAAGGCAGCAAGACATGATCCAAAATATCAGCTTTAGCTTCAGAAAAACACAGCAGAGGGATATGTAAAAACAAGTTACAGGTTTGCTGGAATTCCAGTCACTGTACCTCCTTCATCCGAGTTCTCTTCCACGATTATTGGCATCCCGATATGCCGAGTAACAGTTTCCTGTGCCACCTGCATTTCACCTGCACACAGATTTTGAAGAAAAACTGTCAGCTTTTTTTTGCTTCTACATCCCTCATCCAGTAGTTAAAAGATTGTTCACTGCTGCTCTCCTGAGATTCTGGTCAAATGCTGTAGACAAATCTACTTTTCACAGTACTTTCAATATGGCTCACTAAGAAACCTTCATTAACAAGTAACTAACATTACCAATTTAAAGCAAATTAATCACCAACTCAGTTCAGTGATAATTCAAAATGCCTTTACTGCTCCTCAACACTTCATCTACTCTTTTAAAGTCAAGCAAAGGCAACACTGCCTAATGCTCATCTCTGAAGAGGGATTAATTTCCTCAGTAACCTTTTTTCTAGCAGAAGCTAAGCAAGTCTGAAAACAGAGTTTGGAACTTTGAAATTAAATCCCCATCGTCAAAATAAAGATAATTCAAAAAATAAAGACAATTCAAAACCATTTTGCTGTTTAATTTCATTTAACCTATAACAAATAAGAAGTAAACAAAAGGTTTACACAGCAGAGGAACTTCTATCAGTGGAAAAGTTGGATACCAGAAAGAGAATTTCCTTAGGAAAAGTAATTTCCCATGTGTTCTGCTGATCAACAGCAAAATTCAACCCAGCTAGCAAAGCAATGGATAAACTTTTGCAGTTTCCCCAGGTTCATGGATGCAATGGAGAAATACCTCTGACTTCTGAAGAACCTCTTCTCCATGCTGGCTGTGGTCTCCTGCTGGTTTTTCTACTTCGACTTGGAGACTTCCCACAACTGGATCCTGGTTCAGAGGATTCCAACTGCACTTGACGATGTCTCCTGGATTTGGAAACCTGAATGACACAAAAAAAGCTGAACTTCTGAGAGGCAGGGCCGGGGGGGATGCCACCTGACAAACCAGCAGCGACCAAAGCATCAGTTTGGTGCAGGGTGGAGATGGGAGAGAAGGGGAAAGAGGAAGGGAGGATTCCCACCAGTTGCTGTGCTTCAGTTCTAACAGGACAATGCCCTTCTATGGTTTAATGAGTGTATAACTTAAAATGCAGACAACAAAACATTCATTAATTCCCAATCCATTCTCTGTTACAAACCCACACCACGTTGCATCCCCCTACACAAAAGGAACACTTCCAAAAACTGCTGCACTGCAAACCCTCCTTACCATCATATTTTGCTTAAGTGCCTAGAAAACATCACTGCACATTCACAAGTCCAGACTCTTATAAAATCCAAGCTCTGTTTCATCTAATGACATATTTTTCAATATGAGTTTTAATAAGCAGAGAAAGCTGAGATGTTTCTCACAGGACTGCTAAGAAAAACACAAACCAACAATACTTTTAAAAAAAGAAGCTACTGAAACAAAGTTTCCAAGAACTTGCAACTGACTTTAAACTCCCAAGTTCCATTTTCATAAGCATCTTCCAAGATTCCAATATCTAAGACTCAAGGAATCTGAGCAATTAAACTCTCAGGTATTTTTATTACATCTCCATAAAATTCCATCTACTTGAACAGAGCGTAGATATTAAAAGATACTCTGTAAATGAAATCCCCCAAGCAGAGGACTTACCTGCACTCTTCCATAAAATATCTAACTAGAATAAGAGCTTTGGGTTTCTCTACTGTGTTAGCAAAAACCAGAACATTCAAAAACTGAATTACAGAATGCAATTTTAACTCATTCCTTTTTGACCCAACATTTACATTAAACTGGTCCTTTAAAACTGTTCTTGAAAAATAAATACTTCCCTATTATGAAATTTTATACCTACCTCAACAACTGCAGAGTAAGACTTGTATTTGATTCTGGCCAGGGCACTTGCTCTTTCAGAACCCTGCAAAGAAACAAGAGTCCAGTCAGAAAAGATTCTTATTCTATTATAGCAGTACCGAAATGAGATATTACATCAGGCAACCACTTGAGCAATATCTCACTACAGCTGTAACTCTATAATTAGTTCTACATAATTTCAAAATGCCACCAAAAGGGTACTTCAAGAAAAAAAAGTCCGAATTTCATTAAAAAGGCAGAGCATAATTTTGGTTGCTTTCACTATTAAAAAGCCCAGGAGGAGAAAAATCAAATTTGAAACTTCACATGTTACTCAAATTCAAAGTTGAAATAAGCAGACAAGTACAACATGAGACTATTTTGTAGCATAAAAAATGAATATTGCATTTAGTTGAAACTCCAGGAGGAAGCGTAAAGGAGTTTGGTCAAGAAAATAAAGCTCTTTTCCCTCCGTACCTGAGAGAGACTTTTTACTATGATCAACAAAAAGCTGTCACAGCAGTAAATGCTCACAGCTTAATATAAAACAATGTGAGTTAAAAACAAAACCAAGCAACCAGCCCCACCAGCTGTCCCCAAAACTTATTTTGACACTATCAAACTTTGACCTACACTGCTTAGCCTGGGATCTGAAGTCAAAAAATTAATTTGGTCTGTGCAACGCAGCAAAGTAGTTCAGTTTCCTTACCTCTGATTCTAGCAAAGTCTCTTCTTTCTTTTTGTTTTCTGTTTCACCAGTTGTTTTAACATTTCGGAGTAATTTCTGTGGGGAAGAAAAGCATTTTTCTTTAAACATCTGTCATATACAAGACAGCCAAAATCCAAGAACTGTGAAAAACAAAACAAGCTTTTACACACATGCCCATTTTCTACATCCACCTTACACTGTGGCCTTTCTTTGATCCAGGAATGTGTTACAGAGGTATTTCATGCGGTCAGACCTTCAGGGCTCACCTCTCAGCAGTCAGCTGTGGTATCCCAGAGGCAGGACCACACACAAGTCCTTTCCTCCATACCACATCTCTGCCTCGGGTTTTACACATTCCACGCCTTCACTGTCACAGTTCCTTCTCCTTCAGTCTGGGATTTACCAGTTTGGAGGTAATCACACCAAGAAATCCAGTTCTTACATGTTCACCCAACCTGCTAAGTCACCACAGCACAGTGGTTGGCACTACCTACCATTCTGTTCTGCTGCCACTGCTGATGTTCCAGGGTTATGTCTTTGAGATTAACCACAAAGTCATCTTTTATCAAGCTCAGGGCCTTGTCTGGCTGGGATTTGTCAGCTGAAATGAAACACTTCATTTTTTGATAGTGGTCGTGAATATTCATCAGTTCCTGAAATTATTTAAAAAGAAAAAACCAGTGTGTTTCAGGAAAAAAAAAAGACTCCAGCAGTAAAGCAATATTAGTCCTCAATGCACAAACCCAGGGTTACAAAAACCATTCTAAGGAGACCATTGGACCAGGAGGAATGTTAGAAACTGATTCTGGTTAAATCATCTGAGTTTTAGGGAGCCAAGAAATCCTGCTGTCTAGCACTGACCCATCAAATAAGCTAAAGAAGAAAGAGTATCTTGTATTATTTAAACTAAGAAGGTTACTCAGGGCCAGTGTTCACAGAGGTTTCATTCTGATACTGTGGTTAATTTCCATCTCTTTGGAGGAAACATTTTACTTCACAGATTTCTGGACCACTGCAGTCAACCTTACTGATACATATTTGCCAGCAATATATGAAAAAACCTGCAGAGAAAGTTCTATCACTGAGGGACTTAAGAACCTTTACCTGTCTTGAATTACTCAGGTTTTTGTAAAATGTATAATATAATGAAAAACCCCAAGTTTTGCAAGAAATAAAGGTGAGAGAAGTCTATAAACTTGCAGGTAAGTAAATTCATATTACCACAAGTATCAATCCTCCAGCTGCAACCTGCAGACATATCAAAACAAACATGCTTCCCCCCATTTTCCATTTTTCTCTAAGTGACAATTAACCATTTACACCCTTTTACATCTTACTGAGGCGAAACCACAAAACATTAGAGCATATTTCAGTATTGAAAAAGGTACCACAATTCTTCCAAACTAAATGCCATGTTTCTGAGTGTCTGGTAAAATCACAGGCTATTACCTTAGTCTGCATTCCACAAGAGACTTACAAGGGGCAAGACTGTGCTGATTAGAGAAGTTATAGCTCTTGGACAGAAGAATTAATACAAAACAAACCCCATAGATTAATCTGTATTTTAAAGGTTACTCTACCTCCAGTACATCATTGTTGATGAGGCTGTTTACTCTGTTACTCGGATCCTTAAATTCTTCTTTAAAATAACTTTCCTCAATCTTCTTCTTTGTTCTGTAGGTCAGCTAAAACAAGAGACAATGTTTGTAACCTAAAAGAAAACTTAAAATGGCACGTCCTCTTGAGAACTCCTACTGCATATCCATCAGCCAGGAGATGGGAGGTGCTGAAAGGCATAAATCCATTTCATCAACACCTTTGTTGATGATGAAGAGAGTCAGCACTTTTCACAAATTATTCTCTACTTCAGAATTTATCCAACACCCAGATTCATTTCCCCAACTGGTAGGACATCTCAAATCTATTAGGAACATTAGATACTGAAAAAGTACTTTCAGGTGAGAAGCATTCAAACACCCTCTAAGCTCTTCATCACCTACCTATGTAAAGCCACACATATTGCATTTCAACACAGCCTCAAGGCTCAGCTAACCACGAGTGCTGTTCAACTGTCAGGCATTGAAAGATGAGGGTATTTTATATAAAAATATAAGTCATTAATGTAATAACTCACTAGCTTTGGCATTGCTGTGAAATGGAAGGCTCTGGCAAGTCGCAGTCTCCTAAAGATATAGGCTGCATCATAGTGCTGGGAGTCAAGCAGATCCTGCTGAAATTTCTGGATTTCAGGCCAATCCTTGAGTGCGATTCTGATCTGCAACAAAACAGCTACATACTGTTACACCAATATTTCAACAATAAAAATTAATTGAGCTGACTGACTACTGTGATCTGACTACAGATAACACCTAGATGTCCAGGGGATAGCATGTCACATATCACAGAGCTGCAGAAAGGATCCCACTCTAACATTTGTTATTACTATCAACATTTTATGCAAGTAATATTATTATATTATTATCATACTGTTGTATTAAATCTTCTCACTGCAGCTTTCTTTGACAGTGACATGGAACACAAGTCCCTTCTGACATTTGAAAACATTAATTCTTCACATTCTGAAGTGTGGGGTAAATAGTCTGCACCTAGGAGATTCCTCTTCACTAGTGGTAAAGAAACAATACTCATACCAGGTTGTGCTGCCCCTGAAATGCTCATAAATGTTCTCTGCCCCTTATTTCTTCCTTCCTCTCCTGTCACATCCACTCTGCCCACTTCACTTTCTCTCTGCTTAAGTTTCTTCATAACTCATGTACCCTCTTACAGCTGCTGTACAGCAGTGGCTTTAAAATTGCCTAAACTCATCTTCATAAAAATTACTGACTTCTCTGAGGCCAAAATATGAGACATCACAGCATCATTGCAGACTACTCCACATTCAGTTTGTTATTTAAAAAATTTGGACTCAATTTTGCATGTGCACACAATACATATTATCACGCAGTTCCTAAGCAAACCACTTTTTCTTGCACTGAGTTTGTAACTCCTTTAGATATTGGTCTCCTGTCCTAAAAGCAGCAAGGAGGAGGGTGTCGTACAAGCATGCACCCTCTCAACCCATTTATGAATTAACAGGAACTGGAAATTATTCAGTCTCCATTCTGTTGGAATTCTAAAGAATAACTCAGGCTGTAGGGGGGTTCACCCTACAGCTGATGAGCACATTCTCTGTCCCTCCCTTTTCCAATAGCTTCCAATCTGGTTTTAAGTATTTTTATTTTAAGAAAGCGAGAGGAAATGCCCTCACTATTTATGATGACACAGTAGACAGCATATACCACATATCTTATGACTAGTATCTCCTGAGAATAAAACCTCAGGAACAATTAATTACCTTTTGTTTTGGCTGACAAAGCTGGGCATTATAGAGCCCATACAGAAGGTACAGAGCACCAACTCGGATCTGAAAGGAGTAGGGGGGCAGGAAGTACTGCTGGGCCACTTCTAGAGTCTTCTTTGTGATCTTATTCCTCTCCAAAGCTCTTATTCTACCACTAAAGCAAACAAATAAACAAAAAAAAAAAAAAAAGGCAAGTTAAAACAAGTAAATATAAAGCTGCAGGCTTTAGAAAATCCACAATGGAGAAACAAGCTTTAGATGATCTAAAAATATAAAATCATTGAATGTGCTCAGCTGGAAGGTACCCACAAGGATCACTGACTACAACTACTGGCCCTGCACAGGCCAACCCCAAGAATCACAACCTGACAGAGTTCAAGAAGAGTTTGAACGAGGTTCTCAGGCACAGGGTATGACCCTTGAAGTGTCCTGTGCAGGGCCAGGAGTTGGACTCCATGATCCGTGTGGGTTCCTTCCAGCTCAGGATATTATAGGATCCTGTGAAACATGCAATGTCCTACGATCACACTTTTAAATCTCACGAGGATTACACCAAGCTCCGTGCGGAGTCAGCGCTCAAATCACACACATTCCTAATGCGCCAAATACACCGAATTAAAAACTCTTTTCCAGCATTACACAGGGACCGATGCTTCACTTCTCTCAGATCCCCAGCCAGGCAAACCTCTCCCTGAGGGAGGCCTGAGGGAGATGCACAGGGCTCACCCGCACCCCCTTTAAGGCTGCCCGACCCCGGGGGGAAGCTGAGCAGCGGGGGCAGCGGGCCTGGCGGGGCACAGGCGGGGGGGAGGCTTGGGCTGAGGGGCGGCCGGGAGCCATCCCCTCCCTCCCTCCGTCACTCACTGAAAGACGGTGTGGAAGCGGCGCTCCCGCCACAGCTCGGCGAAGCGCTCGAAGCGGACGGTGTCGGCCTGCTGGAAGGCGCCGAGCAGCTCCTCGCAGTCCTCCTTCAGCCCCGGCACCGTGCTCATCCCGCCGCCTCCGTGCTGCTGCCGCCGGGCCCCCGCTCACCCCGCGGCCGCTCCGCGCATGCGCTACCGCGCCGCAACAACCCCGCGGCGCCCGCGCGGCTCTCCCGCGCCTGCGC
>VWZT01004641.1:87656-122656 GCA_013397055.1 Pachycephala philippinensis
GGTGAGTACGGAGCTGCGGCAGCGGCGGCGGGCACCGCTCGGGGCGGGGGCGGGCAGTGTCCCGGGGGAGCCGGCTGTGGTGCCCGGCAGGCTCCGCAGCCCCTCGGGCGGGTCCCCAGAGGGTTTAGGGACGGGGCTCGGGTTTCAAGGCGGCGTTGCGGTGATCGCCGCTGTGGTCGGGGCTTGGGTGCGGATGGTGGGAGCGCGGCTGGACAGCGGCACCTGCGCCGGGAGCGGTCCCGGGCTGGGCAGGAGAGCGGCCGGGTGCCTGTGCATCCACGGGATGCGGGCTCGGCAGGTGCGAGATCCCCCCTGCGCAGGGGAAGCCTTAACGGGTGAGGAACAGCGTGTAGGGGAAGTATGGAATGCGCATGGGATGGAGCCTTGTGTGGTGCCTTTGGGATAGCTAAACCTGCAGGAGTTTTCCCAGCGACCGGGTTAAAAATTCACATTTTGCTTTCTCAAATAATCATGCACTGCGAAATGAATGTTGAATTCTGCTGGCTACGGTACCGTGATGTTCTCCAGTTCACCATTATCGTCAACTAATTGATCCAAAGGATGCTCCTTACAGCGAGGCGCATCAAGCTGTCAGCTCTTACAATGTCAGGGGCTCCCACAGTGCTTCAGGCATGCAAGCATCTTTCCATATTTACTGTGTTTCCCAAAAGGTTGCTGGAATGCAACCTTTAGCAGCCTTTATTAGGAGGTGATTGGCCATCGGCTGAACAGCAGTTGCCTGTGAGCACCGCTGGTTGCCAATGTCATTGACTATAGGAACAGAGATATTTGCAGAGCTGTTGCATATGAACTGGACAGGGTTTAGCAGCTGTGGGAGGAGAGCTGCACCTGCCAGGGTTTGGTTTGCGTTTTCTTCCTTTTTCTGAAAAGACACTTTCATCTACCATTTGGATTCATGTTTAGAGATGTAGGGCAGTGACCCCGTTCATCCAGTATGTGATCCTGACTTCAACAGATTGTACTGATTTTGGGACAGAATGCCAGTGCTGTTAAGAAAACATATATAATGTGCTCCCCCCTCAATGGATTTAAGGATTCAAAGCACAAGTAAGTCAAAACTGACACATCATGGAGCAAATTCATCATTACATACAGCTCAAGCCAAGCCCTGTTTAGTTACAGGAGTTACCCCTTAATTTAATAGGAGCAGAGGAGCCTGGCTCTGGAGTGATGCTGAGTGTGTAAAGCTCAAGTGGTTTTTTCTGATTTTTGTACTTTAAGCGTGCAGTGAGTGGGGTGATTTCTCAGAGATGGTGTTTCAAGGAACATTGTATGGAATTGGTTTTTTTCCTAAGGCAGATGGAGCTGCATGATGCAAGATGTAGTGAGGATGAGGCTCTTGTGTCCACGTTAACGTGTGCTAAGTCTTCCCTTGCAGAAAGTTTGGGTATAATGTAAAGAAGGAAAATGCAGAAGAATAAAACAAAGTAACAGGGCCTCTTTGTACAATTCCCCTTGTGTGGTGTATAAAATTAAATACAGTATCAATTTTTAGACTAATTAATACCTACTCTTCTTCATAAACTGTGTGTTTCCAGTGCTCCTTCGGATTACTCATTAGTACATTTTAGTACAATTAATGCCTTCAAACTAAAAAAATAAATAATTAGATTATGTAAGGAAGAGTGTGTTCATTACTGTACCTTCTTCATATTCAACTGCTAAACAAAAGGATGAAATCCTATTTGCTCTATTAATTCCTAGTTTATAAGTTGCAAATTAAAAGCCATTTATCCTGCATTGATATAAATAATGGGGTTTTCCAGGAGCATACGGCACAAAACAACTCTCTTTTTTAATACCTCATATGGTTCCATTAGAACACATTTTCAAGTTGAAAACATGAAAATAAATCATGTTTTAATCGATTTGCATGAAAACAAATCATGAATATATTTTAGTAAATAGCATATTCCACCTTCGCTATGTACAGACCTATTGCTAGTAACAGGATCACACTCTACTGGCACATGCCTCCTGCTTTCATACTTCCCAGCAAGCACAAACGTTGCAAAAGCTTTTTAATGTGTGCAATAGGAAGTGGCATTGATTTAACAGGACAGCAGGAGTCCCAAGTACTTGTCATTTGCGTGTACCGACAGCAACTGAAATCACCTGGAGACACAACCACGGATTCAAACGAGTTTGTGGTTTTTGTTACTAAGCATGTTCTTGGTGTGATTAATCAGAGAGGCTTCATGAATGTCCTCTGTCCCTCTGGCTCTGTAGCTGTTGTTCTCTCTCTCTTTGGCTTCGCCCAGGAAAACCTACACCATCCCCACGTCCGACTTGTTAAATTGTGTGTTTGACCTCTTTTGTTCACACATGGGATCTGCTTAATTCAGGTGGGATAACCATGTGTCATAGGTGAATATATATAAATATTCCATATTTATATTATACTTAGTATAGAATACATAAATGTTTTTGGGACAGTGACCATGTCTGCTTGATGCCCAGGTTTCTGACAGCAGGCAGTAAGGTCTCAAACCTGCAAGGAGTTTGTTATTCTGCACAGTGGTTTAGTTCACTGTAACACAGGTTGCCACCTCCCCCTTTTACAACAGGGAAAAGGGATGAACAGAAAGATCACAGATGTCACAAATTAGAAACAAACTCTCTCTTTTATTGAATTTTATACTGTTACACAATCAAAAAGAAATACAGTCACAAGTACGTCAAAATGTTTCAAGAGAAATATCAATTGCAATACGTTGTACTTGGTTCCAAAAAAGAATTCCATTAAAATATACCACTTCTTCATGAGAGAATACTGCTATTATTCACAAAATCTACTGTACTGTATAAATCCAGTAGCAAACTCTTTAACGTTTTGGTAACTTGCTCAAGGTAAACAGGGAAGCAGAAGGAAAATGACAATTCATTTCTAGAATTTGGATCAAAAGTCACAGTCCTCCAGAATGGAGCTTTTCAGGGAGTTAAATCATAATGGTATTTTTTAATGAAAGCTGGATACCCAACTCGTGTGGAATTCCTATGAAAATGGACTTCCTACAAAGTACTTGTGGCCTGTGAGGTGTTTATTTTCATGCTGGACAGTTACAGTGTGAGTAACGTGCCTGAGTGCAGTGACATTTGAGTGAGATGCGTGCTCCGTGCAGGAGCAGGGCAGCAGTGGGAGTGGGGACAGATGGCTGACCTGGGGCACGTCCAGCCCGGCTGACGGCGGCAGGATGCTCCCAGATCCCACTGCACTGTCGGGAAAGGTTCACTCGGCAGTGTAACAGAGGAGAACACTTGCCAACACATACTGCCTTTAGCTGCCAGTGCTTAGCTGTTTAATTTAACAGCTCTTTAAGTAATGAAAAATTACTATTAAATATGCAATAATTTAACCTGTAATCATCAGAATTATCTGACCTGACAGTTGTATTTCATTGGAAGCAGAGGTGATCATTTCATCCAAACTAAGCTTCGAAGTCTTAAAACCGTCACCAGTGTTATGTGTAAATGGTTCTTTTGGGCCCTACTCTGGGATTCCTTAATTCAGTAATTACTTTGGGAGAATTTAATATGTGTACACAGATACTAGTAAGTTTCTTTTCTCGGGTGAGTTGTTTCAATTTCACCCAAAGGTTTTCAAAGATCACCAATGTCCAAGGCACTCTCACTAGGTAGGAGGAAGGTACGTTAGCAAGACGTACTTTGGACTCCAGGCTACCTTAATTTACTCAGTTATCTTACGCCCAAGATAAGTTACTGGCACAGCCTATTTAAGTGATTTCTGGGGAGTTACAGCTGCAGTTAACTGCAACTACTTTCAGGTAAAGGAAGGAATTATGTCATCATAAATATTAGTTTAAAAATTCCTTTACCCTTTAACAAAATCATCACTGTTGATGATTAAAACATCAATTAAAATCTGTATGTAAAAACAATAATTGTACTGTGCCCTGAAGAAGGCCTGGCTTGACTACTGCTGTAGTCAGGAAAAACTGGAAGATAACTTTGTTATTCTCTACAGTTTATCATTTTCACATAATTAGCATGTTCTATATGCAGGAGGAAATACTGAATTTTCCCACAGTTTCTTCTTTACAACGAAGAATAAATCACAGAATGATTTGGGTGGGAAGGGCCCTTAAACCCCACCTAGTTCCAACTCCCTGCCATGGGCAGGGACACCTTCCACTAGACCAGGTTGCTCCAAGCCCCATCCAACCTGGCCTTGGACACTTCCAGGGCTGGGGCATCCACAGCTGCTCTGGCAAACCTGTGCCAGTGTCTCACCACCCTCACAGTCATTAATTTCCTCATAATTTCTAATATAGTGCCTCAACATTTAAAACAGGCAGCAAGTCGGCAAAGAAAGTATTCAAAATCACTAAGAAAACATTTAAAAGCTATTTATTCTAGAAGCTTGTACTCCAAATTAGCTCTAGAATCAGACTGTGTGTTCCTGAAGTCTAAAGAAAAAAAAAAGTTTAACAGGGGGCAGAAAAAAGTTGGTAAAACAGAAACAAAAAAAAGCAACTGAAAGATGTACTTCTAGATTTTGCAAACTGGCATCTGCATTTAGCAAAGCTGTTACAAGGCCAGAGCAATTACTGTTCTTTTTCTGTGCCTTTTTCAGTGTCTCCAGGAGACTTGGGGGGGGTTTGTTGGGTTGTTAGTTTTCCGCTACAGTAAACCAATACAGCTACTGCAGTTAATCACAGTAATCAAAATGCCTGTTATTATGCATAGTAAAAAATGTGAGAATTGAAGTTTTTAGATGAAATATGGCTGTTAAATCCACAGCTGCTGTCACTAAGATCAGAGATGATCAAGGACAGGGTGGATGGGGCTCTGAGCAACCTGATCTCGTGGAAGGTGTCCCTGCCCATGACAGGGGTGTGGGAACACGATGATCTTTAAAGTCCCTTTCAACTCAAGCCATTCTCTGACTCCAGTGGGCTCATGACCATAATACACATGGGTCACTTCAGTTTTTCTCTGTGAAAACTTTCTGCCCTCTTAAAGTGCCCTGAAGAGGACCTGACAGATCCAAACAGGTCAGGCTCCTCCAAAACATGGCCAAGAGAGCAGCAGAAGACCTCTGACCTTTCTCTTGGGAGTGCAAAGGGATAATCCCCCCCAGGCCAGCTCAAAGCTTGGTGGGGCAGTACAAAATAGAAGCCAGCTGCACCTTTCACCTGCCTGCAAGACTCTCACAGAAGCACCACATCAATCCATGCAGAGCTAAGCAGGAGGGGTGCCCTAAACAGCAGGGGCTTAACCCAACTTCACTGTTTAAACCTCCTAACTGCTGACAGAGAAAGAAATGCCATGGAAAGAATGCCAGCCCAGACACAGCAGGGAGGGAGGAGCTCTGCTGATTTGATGCACTAAAAATGCATTAAAAATGTTTACTAGTGAAAATGTTCTCTGCATGAAGCGTCAGCTCCAGCTGACTGCCCCTACACACCTTCTCCTCTCTGTGAAACTTCTACCCAAAATTTTAACAAGCGTGCAACTATCTTCTGCTGCCAGTGCCTTATCTTTTTTTTGGTGTTTTTTTTGTTTTTTGTTTTTAGTTTCATACAGTTGTGGCAGTTTAGAAAGTGCAGTGCAATGAAACCAAAAAGTTTACAACATAAAACCAAAGTAACTCCTGTGACAATCCACAATTGATTACTTATATTGAGATAAGTTTCTTAAAAAAATAGTTTGGAGAATGCACAGAATAATATCTTGACCATATTTACACAACACAGGGTTACTAGTAGCATTGTGTTTTATGACAGCAAAATGAGGAAAGTCACTGGGTCAACAGCACAAAAACGTAGAACAAGTTTTACCAAGTACCAGCTTAATTTTTTTAATCATGGAGTTTTGTGATAAAAATCCATCTCAGATCAATCACTCCTGTGAATTTTACCTTTTCCTGCTTTCCTGTGTTACCTTGGTAAAGCTTCCAGAGACAAGCCTTTAAGTTGTTCATTAAGATGAGTTCTTTCTGCTCTAAAGTAAAACAAAAACACTGCCTCCTCGCTGTCAGGTTTGCTCACTGGTGTGATAACAGGTTGAGAAGTGTAACGTCTTTGGCGAGTGGTAGTACAACACTGTCTAGGAGACTTCAGTACTGAACAGGCTCAAATAATTAACGCAGAGATGTTACAATCAAAATAAGGAAGCAGTGATTTCCAATCAACTCTAAGTTAAAAAGGGAACACGGATGAACAATAACCACTAACAAAAATATAAATTATCTCATTTCTCTCAGATAACACACTCCCCAAGGGGGCCTGGTCCACATATAGTTTATTGATGTAAGAAAACAATACAGTTAGTGTTAGATCCAACCACAAGGAGCAAAAAGAATGAGTGAATGAAGGTTTTGTACAGTACATATAGGAAAATAAGATGTTTGTGACACCTATATATTTCTAAATAAAAAGGCTTCTAAATATATTCAAGTTACTGAAATCTACATGAAAACATATGGATGTTAATAGCAACAAGGTGCATAAAACCAAAATATCAAAATATTGAGCAACTCAATGATGTACTAGATAAAAGTTTGCTAACAATGCAAGATGTTTTACAATCTGCTTGAAATATCACCTATACCACACAGGGCAAGCGGAACATTTAGATTTAAGATCATACACAATATTAGCATTAACTTCAACAACTACAGGCAGGGATTTTTTTTTTTAAGCTGGCAAAGTGACTACTTTAAGAACATCAAACTTTCTCTAAATTGAGAACGTATCCAAATAAAATGCTGCTAGCCCTTTCCAGATAAAGCCTTTCCTTTGACTAACCACACTCACTGAAGTCAAAAGCATAAGACAGCATTTAAGAACAATTTATATTACAACGTGACTAAAATAATGACATAATCCAGGTTTAAACATGTTTTCATAGGCAAACAAAAGATTCTTCTTAAAAACTAGTTTTTATAAATGCAGAATATATTGCATGAGGAACTGCTGGTATTTTTTAAGAAAATATATTGTGCGATTGTGGCTACAATGCACCGCTGCAAAGCATTGTTGTTTCTTATAAAAACTATTAAAATAAAAAACTTACTTGAACATAAAGAGTAAGAGAGCACAAGTCTTCCAACTACCTATGAAAAGCAGGATGGAAGTATTGCCAGTTTTTCCTGTGTTGACATTTTACTAATGATAAGTTTTGGTGACCAACTCCCCAGCCAAAAAATAAATATTTTTTTTTTTAAATCAGGTGCATATTTCAAAGCTGCTATTGCAAGTGTGTTTTAAATGTAATGGACTTAAAAGTGTATGTACCAAAGAATTATAAAAATGCACTATAGTTTGAGTTATTGTTACATAAAGAACATATTAAAAAGACTGTCAAAATAAGTAGAAAGGGGATCAAAACTGAACTAACTGAATTAGTGCAGTACTGTAGCCAGGCTTCTAAAATCAGATATAGAAAATATAAATAGACTGCTTTAGGTGATGATTCACCAGTGTCCAAAAAAGGAGCAAGTTTTGTGAAAGCTCAGTTAACTTGATCCAGAGCTCTGAGCAGTTCTTCCCCCTGTAGCAGGTTTCTGTTGCCTTGTATGGGCGCGTTTACTTCGCAGTCGTAACTCGTGAGCTGGGGGAGTCCACTCTCATCCATCGACTGCCCTAGAAGTTTACTTGCTATGTCTAAAGAGGGAGGGGAGGGAGAAAAAGTGCACTTTATTCACCAGGCTTAACTTCTCCTAGAGCTGTTCAAAGGAGCTACGTTTGGATAGTTTTGGAGACTCTGTTCTCTCTCACACAGCCCCCTCCACCCCTGTGCCTAGGAAAGGAAGATACCAACCAGTTGATAGTAGAATGATTGTCTTTTGCTCCACTCCACTGTGACCATTTGTTTTGCATCCCTTTACACGTTTCCAAGCAAGTGATGCATTTCCTCCACGGTCACCTGTCTGCTGGAATAAAGACCCCTAGAAAGAAATAAAACAAATCTTCTTTAATGAATTCTGTATCTTTATATCCCTCCACACCCCTCTTCCAAATTAACAGTTCCCGTCACTAAGTACTTATGTAGGCATTGTTACAATTTAAAATGGTTTTTGTTCAGAATTTGGGGAGAAATATATTTCCAGGTACACTAACTTGAAAATTATTTAACAGAAAACTGGATCAGATTTCAAGACCTTACTTCCCTTACAGAAAACAATTACAAAATCCTGGTTATCGTCAGTTACCACGCTCAAGATTAGCGTGTACATGTACACAAACACACCCATTTAATTACCACTGCTCTGGGGTGAGTAAGCATCAGGTTTTCACTGGAGTCTCTAATGTCTTTCTGCACTGGAATTAATAGTGTAGGCAGGAGAGTCAGGAACCTCAGTAGGTCGATTCTATCTACACATTTAGGATGTAAATTCTGCTTGCACTCCAGTTATTGCCACCAAGCCACCTGACCCCAAGCCTTGTGGAAAATGCAGTCCTACACCAGTCTAGTGCAGATATGGCTCCTTAGCATATTGTTTTGACAGCAGAACAGAAGATATGGAGATTAGGAAGCTGTAAGGACTTCATATAATTGGGATAAGGAAGAAGAAACTGCCACTGAAACAGATGGGATGGAAGGAAAAAGCATCATCTTAGTATCAAGTCTGCTGGCAAAAGTACTTGAATCTGCAAAGTTTGGTCTTGTTAGTGATACTGACTGCTGCAAAAAGAGGAGAAGGTATTTCAGAACACTGCCATTATCCCCAAACACTTAAAATAGTGAAGAGCATATGTTTTCAGCTTATAAAACACCTGTGCAAGTCAAAAGAGCAGTTGTATAGTAGAAATTATAGTTAACTCAGAGCTGCAGTTCATAGTGAGATCAGTCAGCTATGTTGCTGCTGCTTCTTTTTTTACTATGAATGCATTCCAGCCCTTCATGTTAGGAAAGATATGGCTTGTAACTGTTCCAGTGTAATGATTTATATCATTATTTTATAACCTTACTATAACACGTCTTGTAATTGTCTAATTCTCACGTTTTCTAGAAAGCTAAAATAGAATTTTACTTCGGTCTTCACTTATTTTCACTCTTTGCAAAATACATCCCACTTCCCTCGAGCTAAGAAGTTGTGTCAAGTGTTTGTACAGCCCTAGAACAGCATGTATTCTAAGCCTGGATTTAACATCATTTTTCTTCTGCATGTGTGAAAGGCCCGTATATCCTCCCAGAAAACCACTGTGGAGAGAGAAGCCAAACAACAAAAGCACTTGCTTAAAATAACTCCACTATGACCCAGGTTCATGGAAATTCAGCTTCTGACTCTGAGAAACCATCAAAATATTTATAACACTTCTGTCAGATACAGACAAAAGAAAAAGGTGCAGCAAAGGATGAAGTCTGAACCTGTAAGCATTAAACTGGCACTAAGCACAGAAGCCTGAACACTATTCCAGCAGTTAATACTGAACTGCTTGTGTTCTGTGTATTTAATGACATCCCACGCTATTTTGAATATTTTATCAGCAACACTATGACAGCTGTAGCACCACTGCATGAGAAAAGTGGAAGGCAATAACGTTTCTTGTAGAGCTGTGAATTCTTACAGGGCTTCTGGAAGCAGCAGAACAGCATGCATGGAAGTGCAAAGCATTTAGCAAATGAAAACAACGGCATAAAAACAGCATAGAAAAACTGATTTGTCTCGTGCCCAAAGTAGAATGCTGGTACAGGAGTAAAGAGTGTTCAGAGGAAAAATAATCCTGCACTGTAAGATATGGTAGATGACTACAGCTAGGAGGTGGCCCAGTAGAGAAACAATGAAGCACAAAGGCTACATTGCAGTAGAAGAGCTAAGACTTAAGACTAAGACTTCTCAAAACTTGGGAACTGGGAATTCGCAGTGAAGATGAGAGAGAGAACAGTGTGCAATGGCAAAGCTCAAGGTTGCAAACTATGAAGAACTGACAGTGAGAGACAAAGATTATGGAGACAACGTACCCTTGCAGAAAATAACAAGCTGGACAACCCCCAATCCAGTGACACAAATCTAGGAGTATCTACACAGTTTCTTTTGAATAGCTAGGACAGATGAGGATGAGCTACTCCCAAGTGCCTGCACCAATACTAGAGAGAGCATGCATGAAAGGGAGGGGCAGGAATAGACATTTGCTAGGTTATTATAGGAGTTCTCTTCCCTCACAGTTCAGATGGTCTTGTTGTCTGATTAAGGAAAGAAATCTCGGACCCAATGGAAAAATAAAAGCATAGGAAGAAGCACAAGAACACTAATCTCCAGTGTTGACAAATATGAAAACAGAGTTTGAATTCAAAAGTTAAATAAATACAGCAATTACACATTTAAATGTGATGTCTTATATTTGTGCATGTTCTACTAAAGAAACATGTATGTTCACAGAAGAGTATCTCCTACCTAATCAAGAAATGTACTTGGGTGTAGAGGGAACTTTTGAAAAGCTGACAGTAAAAGAGAACTAAAAGTGGAGTATCTGCATATATATATATGTGTGTGCATATATATAAATAAAAATTTCACTATCAGTTATCTCTCATCCCAAGATTCCACTGCTTACCAACAGCTCAACTCAGGAGTCTGCACTGATGCCTCATTTCAGAAATTGCAAGGTTAAAAGTGAATATTTTAAAATGGTAAAACAAAACTCACAATTCCAACTGCCTGAAAAAGTGAACCATCATGTTCCATTTTTCGTTTTCTCTGAGCATTATGCAAAGCTAGCATCTTTGGATTTAGTTCTTCATCCAGTGCAGTAGATCTAAGAAAAATTGATTCAGGCTGTTAAGACGTTTCTACTTTCCTCAAGCCATTCTTCTTTTGTGGACACTTACATTTACAATATCACAGAACTGAATTTATGAACTCCACTACTTTTCGTTCATAAATTGACTTATTTCAACAATAATTTTCTATGAGCATAGCAAATGTTAGCCTTAAATCTTGCTGTGAAGCTCAGAATGAGTTTTAACAAAAATTTTCAAATCTGCAGAAAAAAAGGCATAAAAGTTCAGCAGTTCACTTTCAACAGAAAGAAGGGAGGGATAGGTGAGGGAAAGTATTCTGAATATTTTTATGTACAGATAAATCTTTTACATATCATAAATCTCATGTTTGACTTAATGTAGTTTTCTATTGTGATAAAATATCTACTACAGGCACCACAGTCCATCACAAAGCACACTTAGTTTGAAGAGCAGTATCTATTGCTTATAGATATCTGTATATCTGATATCTGTAGCACAGACTGTAGTTGCCTCTTACCTCTAACACAGTGGACAAGGAAAGCACCAGAAATACTGTGTGGGTGTAACTACCTGTAAATTGCCTACTGCATTTTTATAAAGGCTGCATGTCAGGTACAAGAGCAGAACAGAATTTTTACAGTAGCTGCCTTTTACATGCAGTGCTTACGTAAAAGCTACCATGAAATTAACTTTAGGAGAGTTTACTATTAAAAAAATACTTGTTTGACATGTCCCAATTTAAATGTCTCAATTCCTACTCTGGAGAATGTCGAGGATGAACACACAACAGCTAGCAGAATTTATATCTAATTCCTTGAACAGACACCAGGGCTTAAGCTGCGCTTTTAAAATACCTTTTATTCAGAGTGACTGTCAGCAAGCTGGGTGCTCCTGGAGAAGGCTTTTCCACCTGATCCACCGTTCCTTTCCCTGCTCTGATGGGAGAGGCAGTTCGACTCCTGCTCCCGCCATAGGGCGAGGTGGGGGCACTGCTGGACTCGGCCACCCCGCGCACGGGAGAGGAGGGGACAATTATCGTCTTCACATCGTCCCCGCGCTCCGCCGCCGGCTTCAGCTCCTCAGCAGAGCTCGCTGCTGGCTGACTCTGCTGGAATATGGTGATGGTGGCTGCGCTCTGAGAGCTGGAGGAGCTGCTTTCCAGCGGGGACAGCTGATCGAAGGAGCGCAGCTGGAAGTCGTCATCCATCGGGATGTAAGGAGCCAACATCTCTAAATCTAAATCGGTTTCCTGGAAGAGACAAGAGGTGGAACTTATCAGTATGGAAGAAATCTCAGCTGTGACTTCATCAAGGCTCTTGCTTTTACCAAATCCTTAAATTATTTTTTTGTTTTGCACTTTAATCAAAATATTACATAAAAAGGGAAGGAAGTTCCTGAAATCATTCTGAAAAGGAAAAGAAGTACACTCAGAATAAGATTAAGAATTTTAAGTTACTGTACATTACCTGAGTAGAGAATGGATTTTTTGCTTCTGTATCTATGGCAAAGAGTTTCTCCACTAATTCCAGTTTGAATTCACTGGCCATATCATTATCCACATCAAAGCAGTAGTCGTTGGGACTACTGGGCTGTGAAAACATTTTGAGCACAGTTTTAGGTTTCTGTCATTGCATCACTTGGCATTGTTACCTACAAATTGTCTGCAAAATGTTCTAATGTAGAACTAATCCCAAGCTATAGCTGCACAAAATGAAAACGGGAAAGGAAAATACACTTGTCTGTTTACATTCAAAATTTCCCCCACCTGGGAAGCACTTGCTTAGGTGGAACCTGGAAATAGCCTCTACAGTAATTTACTGCAACTACTTTGCTGTTTAGGGAAGTTGTGTCTGAACCAACTGAATGAAAAAGACCAATCCCAAGCTCTCCTTATTTCTATCAGATAGTACTGCATACCTTTGCAAGACTCACTTTAATGAAAAGATAGGAAAATTTATCAGATTCCTCAGATCATGGTGTGAGCTTAAGTCACAAGGTAGAAATAATTTCCAATTCCTGTCCTGGCTGCATCCTTAACCAGATTTGCCCCACAAGCCCCAACAGCACATCCATTTTAATGACAGCATATCCAAATTACGAAACTCACCTCAGGTGAACTTTGGCTGGTACTTGCATCAGAAGGGCTGGTTGGTTGCTCTTGCACCTGAGGCATGGTAAAAGAAAGTTCGAGTGGCTCTGTGTTTGGCTCCAGCTTTGATACAACTTCTCTATTGAGTGCAGGATCAGCATTGCTACGAAGTGGCTTTGTAGTTTCAGAGGCAGGTAGTGGGGACATTGCCATATTTATATTCTGCAATTTCTCACTGGATGAGGGGAGCATTACATCGTTATACAAAGGAACTTCATCACATTGTTGTTCATCAGACTCTATAAAAATTAAAAGAAACCATCAACCTAAGTAACAGTACTGTGCGTGTCTATGGACCTCATTAAATTTAAACAGCAGCTGAAATACCACTGGCAAGTGGTACTGGGAGGTTATTTTTTGAAATCTACTATAAAGCAGTAACTTTGTTTATTAACGTGCTCTCCAATTTAAACACACACCCACCATTACTGCTGAAATCTAGAGAGATAATTGTGTCTCCAGCAGCTGGGGCCAGCACAGTTAAAGCATCTGGTTCCTGTTTAAGTTTTTCAAATAGGCTGTTGGTATCATCCAGGTCATCTTTACTGAATATTTTGGTCATTTTCATGTCAGGAGACTCCACTGGTTTCAGCATACACTCAGTTTGTCCAAGGGAAAAAATTAAGTCCTTCTGAACAATTCCACTGTCAGACAGAGAGGAAGATGACTGTTAAAGAACAACTAAAAGGAATAAATTTTGGCTTAACAGTTTTGTTGGTTGAAACCCACCCACTCTCCCGCCCAAAATACCCCAAACCAAACCAAAACAAACAAAAAACCCCAAACAAACAAACAAAAACCACCCCACCACACATATCCCACAAAATTACCAGGATAAGAGCTTCAAGAACTCTTTTTTTTTTTACTCATTCTTTCCTCAAAAATAACAGACAAAGCAAGCACTAATTGTGGTGCAATCAAAAAAAAGTAACAAAAATAAACACGCTTTTCTGAAAGCATTGAAAATGTAAGGAAAAGATTTAAAAAAAAAAAAGAAAAAAAAGATATTTCCTAAACTACTTTTCCTTGTTTTAAATGAATGTGCAACATCTTGATAGATTGATATTGGTACATTTACTGAAGTTTGGAAAAACTAATTTAGGACTATTAGACATTTGCAGAAAAAGAGTCAACCAGTCTGCCCTCAGCTGAAGCTTTCAATTAAAAGAGGAATTCTAAGGAAGAAAAAGATAGATGGGATTAACAATGACACCACTACTGCTGCTCTGACTCTATGACAAAGTTACTAGTGGAATAATTTGTGCTCCAGACTTGGGACAAAGATTAGAGAATTGTCTAGAATGCGCACAAACGCTCAAATGCTTCCAATCGTACAGAAGAGGCTGGTTCTACACTCACTCATTTGTCTGCAGAGGTCATCTACTGACACTGCTAGACCAAAAAAGCATTTTGTTTCCAAATACAATTTCTAATCCTAGGACTGGCGTTATTCTAAGAAAAATTTCCTGGTAGGGAACAGTAACATCATAACATACTCAACAGGGGATCAGTGCCATCAGAACCTGACTTTGTCTTTGGTAAAAATGATGACAAAGGACACTGAAGTCCACTCAACTTACCTCAACACATAGTTCACACACACTATGCACTGTGGCTGAGAATTCTTAGTGTTGTATATAACAGTCGCTTGAGTTTCAACCCAGACATAGCCACCTTGTTTGGCCAGCATTCTGTACTGTCCTGTTGTCACCTGCCCTTTTGTGAACACTAAAAGCAGAAAAGACACCAGCTTTAATTACAGGCAGAAAAATCCCAAAACTGTTTTGAGGTCAGTATTCATTGCAGATTCATATCTGCAACTAAAAGAAAGCCCTCGTTCTTCTGCTGCTTTCCCCCAGGGCTGTCTCTCATCTCCTGTAGTTTGAGGGCTTTAAATTCAGTTTTCACTTACTGTCGTGGTGTGTTTTGGTCAGATGATCAGAATCCAGTGCGTGATAGTACTCATAGATTGAGCGACCCAGGAGCTCCTCTGGCTCGTACCCCATCAACTCTGTAATTCTTTAAAACAAGGGAAAAAATTGCTACGTGAAAGCAGACACTGGCCAGCACAAATACCAGAGCATTTGGATGCTTGCACATCCAGAAAAACCTTTAAGAATCACTTCTATACATAGCAGCAGCAGATTTGGTTTACTGGGACTTTTCATTTTGAAATAAATTGCTATTTTGATGCTTCTTTAAAAGAGAAATTTCAGCAGGCATAGGATTTTACTTCTCATCGAGTACTTATGAATCATGTAGTAGGATAGGATTAAACAAATCCCCACTTTTTAGACTTTTTTTTTCTTTTTGCTTCAAGGTAGACCAGCTACTTACAGGCCAGCTTAGGCAAATATGAGAATTTAACAAAATAACAGATACGCTTCAACAGTTTTAATCCTGCACCGCAGAGAAACTAAGAATCAGATTTACTTTTCCCACCCAAGCACTGCCTGCTTTTAAGGAAAATGGGATTTCTTTAGTCTCTAGAGGGCAGTGCTAACCAGGGAAGTGCTTGTATCTTGCCCCATTCTAGATGCAGAATGTGACCAAATAAGTACCTTTTATGTGACACCATCAGTCCTAGAAAGGTTGTTACTGCAGAGGACAGAAATAACCTGCACTAACCTTTTTCTGCATCTAACTGCAACAACTAACTAGAAATTCATTTTTGTTATAAAGTAAAGGAAATGGGTAGTAACAAATAACACCAAATTCAAAACAACCAGAAAAAATGAAACAAACCCAAACAAAAACCTTGAGCTATTTCCTTCATTTGCATTTATCAAATTTGTCAAGCTACGTTCCCAGAGGATAGGAAAATCAGTCTTATGTGTCTGACTACACTCCTGATTTGCAACAGAACACAAAATCTCATTTTTCAACAGCAGATGTATTGCATTAAAAGTACAGCTGAATGTCTGGGGTTTTCTTGACAGAAGCAAGCAGACATTGATCTCCTGAGGAAGGGAGAGGGGGGGAAGCAGTAGCAATAAAATACATCTGACAAGTATTACACACACTCTTCAGTCACCAAAATGCCCCATCTTTGGCAAACCTAAAATCCCGCTTTTTTAGTGTCTGGAACAATCTTCTCATTTCAATTTAATCACTGCCACTACAGTAAAGACCAACTTGAAGAGGCAGTTAACTGAAGGCAAAGGATTTATTCACAGAATCATGGAATGGCTTGAGTTGGAAGGCACTTTAAAGACCACCCTGTTCCAAACCCCGACCAAGGGCAGGGACACCTTCCACTAGATCAGGTTGCTCCAAGTCCCATCCAACCTGGCCTTGGACACTTCCAGGGATGGGGCAGCCACAGCTTCTCTGGGCAACCTGTGGCAGGGCCTCAGCATTTTCACGGTCAAGAATTTCTTACTAATATCTAATCTAAACATGCCCTCTGTCAGTTTAAAACCATTGCCCCTTGCCCTGTCACTATCTGCCTGTATAAAAAGTCCCTTTCCTTTTTGTTATTCCAAAGTAATAACCCTGCATCCTCCTTAGATCTAAAAATCTGGCTTTTAAGACATCCTGGTCAGCTAGGAAAAGCCCAAGTATGCCATGAATGATTGCATTGTCAAGATGAATTAAGTTATTGAGAAGGCGAACATTAGCCAACATGTAGCAGCCCTGCAAATCCTTCATATGAATTCTTTTTTACAGTATAAATCATATATATTACCTTTCATCACAATAGGAAAATTTCATATCAAGACTGTGACGACTGAGGAACGTTTTACTGTCCAGGGGGACCTCAATGTTTGATGGGTGAGGAATAGGTTCACAGATCAACACCAGGCAGGTCATGGGAGGCTTTTTGTACCCGCAGTGAGTCTGGTTCCCACACGTGTCGTACACACGGATGTGGCCAGTGCAGTGCAGCACCTACAGGGGAGTTGCATTTTAGCAAGAGACGAGGTTTGGTCTGTCAGACAACACAATCCCATTTCCACCAGCACACCCAGAGCCAAGTCCTTCCCCTCCCCACCCCTCATGGGGACAGGGACAAGGGATGGCTCCAGGAGAGCAGCATCCTCCCTCCTCCTCACCCCACACACCCTGGGATGGATTCACAGCCCAACTCCTTCCTCAGCACTGCCTGAAGCAACACCAGACATTGCTGCATTTCTGTGAACTCCCCTTTCTAGTCTCAATAATGACAACTCTGATGAGCAACTGCCTCAGCAAAAAGTGTCTCACAATTTAAATCTGAAAGTTATGGTAATAGTAGCAACCCCCATTTTAGATCTTCTGCAGAGGTGATGACAGAGATCAAATATATTCTTCAATAGACAGGAACTTTTGCATTTTGTGGGGTTTTCTTTTAACCATTCTGAAGCAGAAATAGTTCACAGACAGCAGCAAAGAAGTTGTTTGATCCGGAATAATCAAATTCAAATCATAAAAGAGAACTGAGAGCCATAATCCACCCGATACAGTAAAAGGTTACTTTGTCCAGAGGAGAAAATGCATTCACTGCAGAAAGTTATCAGGCTGGCCTCTTTTTGTTCCAACTGTTACAAAAGGGAGAGCCAGCAGCTTCAAAAGAATGGCATTGAAGTCCTTCAGAGAGACCTCAACTGTCACATTTTCAGTGTCAAATCAAAAGAAATCAGTATTCAGCATAAGTGGTGTCAAGTACTTTTTTCCCAGAGAAGGCTTATGCAAACATATTTAGTAATTACAATTGCTTGTAAGTAAATGACCTCTAATTTAAAATGGAAAATTCATTAAAAGAGTTTTGAAAAACTAATTTTAAAACGTTGTTTCTGTTACCTCTGTGATGTATTCAGCATTAAAATTCAGCATAATGAAGCATAATCATTAAATTAAAAAGTACTTAGTGAAACTCAAGCTCATTACATGAAGTAAAAATGTTGAAATACACTGTTATGACATCTGAAGAGGAAGCTGCCAACCTATGCAAATATTCTTTTGCATCAGTTACCTTCCATGTAGCAGACTTTATATTCACTGTTCTTCCCCTGCTAGTCAGTGTACACTTCATTCTGAGAAAAAAGCTGCGCTCCGTGTTTTGCTCTTTGCCCTTTTTCACAGGACCTAGCAAAAGCAAACAGCACACCAGTTCTTAAAACTCTCAGATCATCTTCCAAAGGCATAAAAAAACCTCCACGAACATGTTACAGAACTCTAAGTGAAGACCCAAAAAATAAACTAAAAATATTCATACACCTAACAGCACTTCTGATAACGGCATTTTTCAGAACAAGTTTTACTATCAAGTAGACAAAAACCCTTGAAGTTTCAGAGTTATAGAATGGTTTGTGTTGGAAGGGATCTTAAAGATCATCTTGTTCTAACCTGCTGCCAAGGGCAGGGACACCTTCCACTATCCCAGGTTGCTTCAAGCCCTGTCCAGCCTGGCCTGGAACACTGCCAGGGATGGGGCAGCCACAGCTTCTCTGGGCACCCTGTGCCAGAGCCTCAGCACCCTCACCGGGAAGAATTCCTTCCCAAAAACCATCTAACCCTGCCCTCCGTCAGTGGGAAGCCATTTCCCCTTGTCCTGTCACTCCACGCCCTTGTCCAAAGACCCTCTCCAGCTGTCTTGGAGCCCCTTTAGGTACAGGAAGGGAGTCAAAGATCTCCCCAGAGCCTTTTCTTCCCCAGGCTGAACAATCCCAGCCCTCTCTCAGCCTGTCCTCACAGGAGAGGCTTTTGATGCAGCCCAGTTCCAATGTTTTAAGATCAGGATTGTATTTGTAGCCAACTCCACACTCCCAGATTTCAGGAAAAAGGAGTGGGAAGAAAGAGAGACCAATGGAAAATTTAATATATTTTAAAATTGTAACAGAGGATAAGAAAAGCATGTGCAGAACAAAAACCCCTGTTGAGGTGGTTTCCATTGAAATGCATCAGTAACTCACAATGGGGAGGTTCAAACCAAGTACCTTTTGGGCTTTTTGCTTTTCAGGACTGCAAATTTTTCAATTCAAAATTAACAACTCAGCTGTTGATATACATCCAAATATTTCCACAGTGATTTACACTCTTGGAGTAAACATGGACCAATTTTTTAAACACATTATTAACATTATTGGGAGAAAAAAAGTTGAGAAACCCTGATATAAATCAACGTTGGTGGCACTTATTTTTTAGCCTCACTTGCTACCAGCAGGCTTTAAGTTAAGTTTTTGCCTTTACAGGGGAGATCCTTGCAGTGGCAATTACTAGCTACGCTACTGTGGGCAAAGAAAATGTAACTGATGCTATTAGGAGAGCTGCAAGGACCTCACAATGTGTGTAAGGAGGACATACAGCACCCAGGAGAAGGAGCAGTGGAAGAGCCAGTTTGCTGAGGCTTGCTAAAGAGCAAGGACCAAATTATGGCAGAGGGGGAAGTTTAGAACACGTGAGCTTACTTCTGATACAAGTTTATACAATAATTTGTTCTCATCCTCCAGAGACAATAGTAGCTATGAAATTCTTCATGGTGGCTTGCACTGCAGCTACTGGCTTGACAAAATTTATTTGCAGAAGCAAAGACTAAAGGGCTCAAGCACATTTTACGCTACTTTAAAACATCCTCAATAATGGAAGAAGTGGGGGAGAAACTAAAGCAGAGTTCACAGAGGCAGCAAAAACTTATTCAATTCAGTAAGTTTTAAGAGTTAAACAAATCTAGAAATTGATAGCTGAAGATCACACAACATTACTGTTACCAAGCCCTGATGCTTAAGGCTCTGCTTTGAGAAGCATCTGTAAAAAATGGAGCAACTTTCAAGTCTGATTCAGCACCGGACATTATTTTCTAAAATGGCCAGCTTTGAAAGTTTAAAAAGCAGTTTCATAAAATGAGAATGCAGTTCTGTTTCTGCCAATCGCATTTATATTCACTTGCACTTGTACAGTCCCAAAGGGGAATATTTAATACTCAATTCAAAACCAAAATAATTCCACTGATGTAAGAACTGCAGTAGAAGGCAACCTGGGAATACTAATAAATATAAAAATGTACTATTGTTACTGTAATTCAGACTTCTGTCTGCCAACATCATTTGCAAAACAGCTTTTGTAATAATGCTTTCCAGACATCTGATTCCAGTCTGGCCAATTTAGACATGCTTGAGATGGTTTGCATGAAACTCAGTGATATGACATTTTTAAGAATAAGCCTTTGCAACAAAAGCAGGTTTTTTACACTGCTTTAGGGAAGTTGTTCCCCATCCCCAAGATGCATTACTGTATTCCAAAGGGGGAGGCAGGGGAGAAGTCTAATCTAGCCTTAGAAACATACTTCAATTCTAAGGGCAGACAAGTTTACCAAATGCTTACAAAATCAAAGTAGGGCCCTTAATGCTACAGTATCTTATCAGGTCCTTTCCAGTGAATTAAATAGGATGGCAACGTAAGACTTACATAAGATTAACAGTGCTACAAGAAAGCAGAGGTCAGGTTTATTAATTTATCACTATCTGGATTCAGAGTCCATATAACCCTCATTTGATGAAAGAGAAAGTAGAGAGAGGTCAGATTTTAGGCTTCTAACTACTGAGTAAAGCAGATTTGTTTGGAGGCACACGGGCTGCCAAGTCTTTATAGCTTTTATCAAATCTTTAGGAGACATAAAAGCTGTAATTCATGAGCAACTGTTAAATTTCAAAGTATACAGAACATGTAAACACGGTGTTCTGCTCCCTCAGACGGAGAAAAGAAGAGCCAGAAATCTGTGAAAGAATACCAATTTCATGCACCAATTAAAAGGTGCAGAGAAGCATCAACCCCAAAGCCCTTTTTGGGGCTGTTCAAATATTCCCAGATTAGTTGCTTGGTGTCCTAAAATTTAAATACAGTATCTTTTTTTTTGTCGTAGGTATACCACCCCAGATTTCTGGAAGAAACCATTTGTTCTCAGTTGTCCTGTACAGGCAAGGCCAGCCCAAGACAAATGCACCAACTGAGCTTCTCCATGCCCCTCTATAGCAATTGCTTAAAATCATTCTCATTCAACCTACTTCTAATTTTATTCCTGTAGGCACTTATTCTTTCAACCCTCAAGAACTCCATTTTAGTCATTAATTTTGTTAGATTAAAGAATACTAATGAAGTCTCATTTCTCCTATAATTAGGATATAGCCAAAACATTTTGGTTATTTCTATTGTTAGTGTCTCTCAACAAGGTTTAATTTGAGATTTAAGAAATAAAAACATAATAGCTTTTTAACTCAACACCATTTTCTGGCAGATATCCAACTGTCTTAATGCCAACAGAAACTATCCATAAGTAAATTAAATTGATTTTTTTTTTCTTCTCACCATTTCTGTGTGTAAGCATTTCTCTCAGCTCCTCATGGTCACATGGATGAGTGAAATCAAATACACTGTGCCCCGTCAACTCAAACTGCAAAAATTAAGACGTATACGGGTGTTTAATTTCACATATACAAAAATGGAACAGCTTTTTGAAACAGTCTTGGGAAATGTCAGTATTTCACCTGAGTGAGTCCCATACACTTGTTCACGTTTTCAGACATGTAAATCATGTCCCCATCTTCAGACAGAACCATGACAAAGCCATCAAGAGCTTTCAAGTAGAAACAGTTCAGTTCCTTCTCCATTTTGGCTTCTGTCTCCAGCTCACCTGCAAGCAGTCACACATTTTTGTTTAAGCAAACACCAGCCATTCTTCACTTACCATCAGGAATGACTTCTGGCACCAGCCTACAAGGAGTCAATCTTGCAGGACCATTCAAAACAAGTATAATTCATTTAGATAAGTGATCAGTTCAATTCTTCAAGCTCTAGCAATGGTATCACAAATCACAGAAAATCAGAGTGAGGTTAACCCTCTGTGCTGCTATGTATTAACAAATAAACCTTCCACCTTAAGGAAAAGGTCTGTGTGATAAATTCTACCATTTATCTCAAAAAGGCATTATAAACTTCTCTCAGGGGTTTTCTGGGAGAGATTTTGGAGTCTGGCTACCAAAGTTCCTCCTGCATCCAGTAAAGGTAGGCATGCATGAGCACAAATAACCAGCACAGCACCGATGGCAGGCTATACAGCCACTGGTGCACAGCCTGACTCAGATACTCCTTCAGTGGCATGGGCAGGTGTAGCTGCAGAGATAAAATATCCTCAGCTAACTTCACCTCCAGTGGAGCACGTCACAGAAACACAATTTACAAAACTATTCCTTGCAGTTTATATTAAGGGGACACAGCTATAGCCAGCTCAGTCAGACTTGCACCAATTACCTACAGTCAAGAAAGCACAGCTGGAACAAACAAGTTTGGGGGGGAAAGAGGTTTAAATGAAGGAATCTAACTTTTAGAGAAGGGTCAAATGAGACTGAAAAGGGCTGTGATGAGGCAACCAGGATCACCAGAACAGAAAGGGAAAAAATGAAGTCCATTGAAGAGCGGATTTTTCCTGTGCCATTGCCAATAGCTGATATCTACTATAAGGTCTCCCACTTCCCCAGAGAAAGAACACTGCTAATAATGCATTCATTTCTTCTACTGCTGACAGGTCTCACAAATAGATTCTTCCTCAATATCCCTCCCAGATGGTGCCACGTTGTTCCCTTACCAGCATCCAGCAGCTTCCTCATGCGCAGGTAGCTGATGGTCAGCCTCATGATGGACGCCTTGTCCAGGTGCGCGCTCACGGTGTGGGGCAGGGGCAGCTGGTGAGCCAGCTCATAGAACACCTCCGACTCCTTGCTCCTCCGGCACCGGGCTGCATCCCTCGACTTCTCTTTCCTGCGTTCAGAGCTAATCCTGTAGAAACAAAGTGTGGTGTTATATAGGGAACAGAGCTCTCAGTGAAAGGTGTATTTGAAACTAAATGGCCAAGTAACCAGTTGTTGAAGTTGAATAACCTAAAGACTCCATGTAAAAGAGCAAGTGTAATTCTTTGTATCAACTCCTGCCCCGGGTAGGCTCTGCCAGAACTAAATTGAAAACCCACAGTCTTCCAACAAGATCCATTCCTCGAACAGACACGTTCGTACTTAGAACCCTTCCTGCTTATCTCATACCTTGCGTGCTGCCTGTCCAGCCTCCAAATCCTGACCCCCCAAGTCCATTCAACAAATCACAGGGTAGGTAATTTCCAGCTCGATGCTCCAGCATCACGTATGATGTACATTCTCCAAGTTATTCCTTTTTTACCATCCTTACAAAGCCCACCTAACAGGTCAGATAAGCAAGGACACTCATTTAACATGAGATATGCCACTTTTCAAGCAATCTGGAAAGTCCCTTTCCCAAAACCATTCTATGATGATTCTATGATTCATTCTTTCTTTCTCCAGAAAAGCCCCTTCCAGAGTCTCCCCTATACCAGAAAACAATACCTCATTCTCCTTCCATTGCCTCTGTAGACCTGCCTCCTCCAGAACACGAGGTAAAGAACAGCTCAATGAGAGAAAGCACTGAAACAAGGCTGTCAGTCAGTAACAGGGAGAATTCCCCCTTTTCCCAACACCAGGTCACATCTGCCTCATGCATCTGGTCACACGAGTTTTGAGCTAAACATTTTCACATGGGAGCTCCAAATTTTTCACACGTGCAAACAAGAGCTCAGTGCTGCTGTGGGCCCTGAGGAATAAATGTGCTTTTATTTTTAAATGAATGATACAAAACCACACACTCTTATTGTCCAGTTTTCTTTTTATACATTTACCTCTTCTGAAGGCACCCTGTCTTCATTTTGCACACACCTGAGATACAAAAGGCAGCTGCAGTTTGGGAATTACTTCAAGATTTCACTAGACTTAAAAGCCATCTACTACTACTGCCAAATTTACATTGCTAAGTCTGTGGATCTGTGCAAAAGTTCCTTTTAATTAGCACACATCTTGTGAGAGGTACCATAAATTACAGAGCAAAGGAATTCACAAGCTGATGTTCCCTGGGACATAATGAACCAGATTCAAAGAATCACAGAATGGTTTGGGTTGGAAGGGACCTTAAAGATCACCCAGTTCCAATCCCCTGCCATGGGCAGGGACACCTTCCACTATCCCAGGTTGTTTCAAGTCCCGTCCAACCTGGCCTGGAGCACTTCCAGGGATCCAGGGGCAGCCACAGCTTCTCTGGGCAACCTGTGCCAGGGCCTCACCACCCTCTGACTAAAGAGCTCCTTCCCAAAATCTAATCTGAGTCTCTCCTCTTCAGTGTTAGCAAATACATACCCAAAAACCACATTTTCAGTCCTTCACCTCCTGTGCTACCCATAGTGGCCAAAAACCTGCTCAGTTTGTTCAGAAACATAGGTGTGACAATACCATTACAACTGATGCTGGAAGCACGAATGCCTTGACACATGGAAGAAGCTTAATAATCCATGAAAAAGACAGAATAAGCTATCAGAATCTCTTTTACAATTACCTTCCTTTTTACCAACTTGATAAAACTGTATGCCATCCCCACCATTCTCTCTTTCTACTCCTGCCACTGCCAGAAGAGAAGAACTATTTCTGCGGAATGAGAAACATTAATAGATGATGATGGCGATGATAATAATAATAACAACAATAACCTATGAAAACTAACTTACGGGAATTATAGCTGTAAAAAACTCTGGACACACAATAGTCCCATTGATTCCTGTGAATATAAGCTCATGTCCCTCAAAAGGGCAGCCTAAAATATCTGACAGTATTTCCCCATCTTGCAGATTTCTTCACACTGCATTTCCCTGTGACAACAGATGTTCCTGTTGTAGTGATGGATATCTTGGTCTGAGAAGCTTGAGGCTCCTGACATACAGGTATATCTAGAAATAGCCATTACGAAAAGTCTGACCTTTAACAATACTGCAAAAATATTTTAGCTATTTAACCTGACTGATTAAACATTTCTTACTGAAGACAGGCCTCAAGTACCTTTTCTCTTAGTGGAAAACTTAGAGTGGAGGTGAAAAAACATCTGAAACATCTGGATTCTCTTTGTCCTCTTTATTGGACCACAGATTTCACTGTAACTCTATTTTGTCAAAGGTATTTCAAGGTAACTGTCATGGTTTAACCCCAGCCCACAACTAAGTACCACAAAGCTGAGGAAAACTGCAATGAAGGTAAAACCCATGGGCCAACTTAAAACAGTTTCATAATTGAAATAAAATAATTATTGCAATGACAAGGGAGGCAACATAAAGAGAGAAACAAGACCCCAGACAGACAAGCGATGCACAATGCAATTGCTCACCACCCTCTGACTGATGGCCAGCCCGTCCCAGAGCAGGGACCAGCACCTCCCAGCCAACTCCCCCAGATTACACACTGGGCATGACGCTCCGTGGTTTGGGATATCTCTTTGGTCAGTTCAGGTCAGCTCTCCTGGCTGTGCCCCCTCCTGCCTTCCTGTGCATCTCCTCACTGGCACAGCACGGGAAACTGAGGAGTCCTTGACTGAGGGTAAGCACTGCTCAACAACAACTGAAGCATCAGTGGGCTGTCAGCATTGTT
Organism: Pachycephala philippinensis; assembly: GCA_013397055.1. Taxonomy (NCBI): domain Eukaryota; kingdom Metazoa; phylum Chordata; class Aves; order Passeriformes; genus Pachycephala; species Pachycephala philippinensis. The sequence goes on from VWZT01004641.1 coordinate 112,980, forward strand.
CTCCAAAACACAGCCCTGCACCAGGAAGAAAATTAACTCCATCCCAGCTGAAACCGTAACAGTAGCACAAGCAATTCTGCTGCCTTAGACAGATTCACCTTTATACCTTTGATTTTTGTTAGCTACTCATTCAAGATCCCGTCACCTGCAGACTGTTCATCCTACAACAAAAACTCAAGAGAGAATTACTGGAAGTAAGTGGTTGTCATACACCCAGATTCCTGTAGTTTTGTCACAGCTTCCTTTTCAACTGCAGACACTTTTAAGTTAAACTCCCCCCTCTTTGGCAACCAAGCTGAGCACTTCAAGTCCACAGGTTTGTCAGGCTTGTGTGAATCACACAGGGCACGTAGAGAAGGACAACTCAAGAGATGAAAATAGACACTAACCTCACAAGTGGGGATTTCAGCCCTTGTATTTTCTTTCTGACAGCCTAATGTTCTTGAAAATATTTTGGGTAGTTTCCAGATTTTTGCCAGGTTTTAGCACCCTTGGCAGCAGCCTTCAGCAGGAACAGTCAAAACTTCTCCCAACCATTGAATTATTAATTACTGACTAAAATGCTGCTCAAATCCAGCCCATAGTGCTTTCTGTTAAAAATTAATCGCAGAATAAGATCATCAAGTGCTGCCAGCTGGAGCTGATGGGCCAAACCCAAGGAAAAGGGGATGTTGGAACCAACCAGGGCTGCCTGAGTGGCAGCATCTCCTCTCCCTTTTACTACGTGTTTCCTTTCTAGAAAGGCTACTACTATAGATAGATGTTTAAACTGTACAGCACAACAGTTGTCTATTTTTAGCTGCTATTTAAACCTAAGCTGTAACCAATCTGAGTAAAACCCAGCCATTTAAATAGGAAGATTAACTACCAGCTTCAAAGAGCGTTTCTTTAATGGATCAAATTAATAGGGAAAAGGTCTTTCACAAATGAGGTTTAATTACCAAGTGAAGTCATTGTTGCCTCAACACTTAAATGCCACCAAATTAAAAATAAAAAAAGAAAAAAAAATCTTTACTGTTGCAACTACTCTAAGCTTTGTTACAATTGCATAAAGTAAATAAAAAACCACACATCAGCACATATAGCTGCTCACAATTTTCTGTGTAGTCAATTAAATAACACTGAATTCCTGTAAAGAAAATGTATTTCCAAAGTGAGCACTCTCTTGACCAGAAGGGAAGGAAAGGGAGCTCAGGGAAGGGGATTTTAAACAGTGAGGTGTGAAGTGCCACAAAATCAGTTTAAATAAATCATATCACTTCTCTTATCAGTTCTTTCAGAACTGCCCCTGTGTAAAGCTCATGATCTTCACAACAGAAATAGCATTCTGTAGAAAAGGAGCCAAGCTCCATTTAAAACAAACCCCAAACTTCAGAGCTGTATTGAAGCCTTCTGCTGTCAGTCTGGCACGAAACAAAAACACCTCAAGAGTCTGAAGAAAACCTCAGCTGCAGAGTGGATTATACATGCAATGAAAATATCAGAAATGCCAGTGCTGGACAGGAAATTGCATGCATTTGCAGGTCTGATTTTTCCTGCACAAATTCAGTGCCAGACATTCATTTCCATTTTGTATTTCTACCACCAGAATACAGAAGCAGAGAATCTTAAGCACTTTATCCATCATAGCTCACTGAAAGCAGTTTCACTGACCCCTTTAAACCCAATACCACTTTTTATATAAAAAGAGGTGTTTACATGCAATAGCTGAATAAAATCTGAGCTCCAGAAGATACGTGAGTTGGAGACCCAGAGCAAAAGGGTATTTCATGACCAGGACTCACTGCAGCTGAACCAAGGGCTCAGCTAAAGGATATAACCCTGACTCCAGCTCACTACTTCAAATCATGGTGAATAGAAACAAAGTTTTACAGCAAGAATTTTCCCAACAGCTTTGAGAGCAAAGCACACCAGCAACAACCCTGTGCCCACCAGTTACAGATATTAATACTGGCCTCTCTACTCGAGTGTGCAACTCCTGTCATCCTCATCATACAAACCATCCGGGCCACAGCATCTCCCAAATAACACATTATTCCCCATACCATCCCAAAGACCCCTCCACAGCAGATTCCTACAAGTGAGCCCCCAATTGTCTAAACGCAGCCCCAATTTTTCATCTCCATGAGTGAAAAACTAATCAATGGCTACATATAAGCTTAGTTCCTTCTTATATACCAATGGCAAATAGACCAAAAAAAAAAAAAAAAAAAANAAAATGTGTAGCAGTCAACTTTGTCTCCTTCTAGCTTTTAAAATCACCACCCAGTGTTAAGAAATTTTTATACTGTGTACATAATATTAGATTAACAAAAAAAAAAAACAAACCAAGAGGTTTCCTTTATGTCACTTTGCTATGGTTATAGATTTTCTAGCTTTTCTCCCATTCTAACTTCCTGTTTCTCTAATCAGGTACATTTTGCCCTATAGGTGTTCTCCATTCCCATGTAAAATAACTATTGTACATGATTAATTAACTCAGGCTCATCTTTCTTGATATAGGTGTTGAGAACATTCTAAAATATAAACATCTTCTCATAGCAATTCACATTCTTCTCTTTAGATTTGCTTTCTACAACCAAGTGGCTTTGTATTTAACACATTATTTGTTATTAAAGTTTCATATAAATATAACATTTAGGAAACAAGCAATCCAAATTAGTAATGTGCCTCAAATCTGGTAACATCTCCTTATTGAGCTTGAACTAGTTTTCAGTTCCGACATTAACTGCCATCATTTGCTAGTAAAAGATTCAGATAATATTTCATGTTAGTAACAATCTCTCCTCTCAGACTGTAAAATTAGCCTGGGAAATATCTGCCTTAGAAATGGAGTCACAAAAACTATATCCATTATAACATAGCTTCATTTTTTCTTAATTACACAAAAAAAAAAGCCAATATTATGACACAGTAATATATTAAAAGTACATGACATCAAGATGGTATTGGGACTTTAGAAAGTAGACCTGCAAGTGGTCTCACGTTTAACTTTTAAGGCTGAATTCATTCCTGTGGTTGGTACAAAACTTGGTCACCTTTTCAGGCCCAGCCGAAGCCAGGCATTTCTGGCAACACAGCTGAACAGGACAGAGGGGCAGCTCCTGGTCTGCAGAGATGCCCTGCAGAACACCCAGAACAACCAGCTGTGGCCATGTGCAGTGTGCAGGGCTCAGCCCTGGGCATGGCCACACCAACCACTCTCACCTACAGCCAAAGAGGGTTAGGGCAGAGCTGCACTCTCCTGACTGTGCTGAATACACAATCACTTGGGTTTTTTCACTGTTTGTAAGATCTGTGTTTTGTCCAGAGCTGCTCGCCATGATACTTGCTAAATTATTCCTCCATGGAAAGAAGGCCTAGGCAAGCCCAGCACTCAGCACAGAGAAACTAAAACAGTGGAACTGCCCTATAGACAACTTCATATGAAAAACTGATTTATACTGAAAGAGAACACCACTCAAACCCAGTTATTTAGATATATGGCGAGCCAAGAAGCTGATCGACTTCACTGAGGGGGGACAGAGCTGCAGCGTTAGCACCATCTATCAAGTCTTGAGACAGACCCACACAAACATCACCCAGAGTCACGGGCAGCCCCGAGAGATCCATTCCCTCTCCCTCCCAGCCCTGCAGTGACACACTTGCCTGGCCTGACCAGCAGCCCAGGCTATTCATCCCTCAGCAGGCAAACTTTTTCCAAATTGGTTGGGAGGGGTGCTCCTTCCTGCTACTGCAGCTCTACAGAATTAGTGCACTCTCTCAGCTGCCAGTTCTCCATGAGCTCGGGGTTACAGCTTTGACCCGCCTTGCTTTGACGTGATTTCCTTTTAAAGTGTTATTGCTTTATGGCCAATTTTATTTACTAGTTCTTATGTTATAGTCTGTCTAGAGAGCTCTTCTGAGGAAAAAAACCCACACCCAAACCTTGTGTGTAATCAGAAGCATGTGATTACACAGAAGGAAGTCTTGCTCTTCATGAATTAATGAACATCAAGCCCACTAATCCAACTCAGGAAAAGAACTCAGAAATTCTTTACATACAGTATGAACGATTTAAAAGAGACTTAACTGCAGAAATTAATGCAATATCCAGAGACAACACCGCTGTATGTAAACTATTAAAATTCAGTCCTTTGTATATTTCTTTCTAACACAGCAATTTAAACCATTTTCTTTACATAAGGGTAGTTACAGGCATTTCCCATAGCTTGACTACCACCAAAACAAATCCCTAACTGATAAAACTGTAACAAATCAGGAGAGCAAGCAGGCAGGTCAGCCTGGATTAGCCACAGCAGCACAAACGCTCCGAAAGCCACTGCCGTTTGCAAAATGAGAGTGGGGAGAGGCAGCGAGAGGAGACTCCACTGGGCTGCACATCAGCTCACGTCTTACTGTTGACACCACAAAGTCCATATAAACACCCATCCTACAGACAAATTACAGCACAGGCAGCAGAACATTAAAGCCCTGCAGCCAGCCCAGGACCACGCTGTTTATTCAAGATTATCCATCATTTCAAGATTATCCATCATTTGGATTTGTCCTTGAATTGACCTGAAACCCCAACTACCTCCCCACACAGAAAGTGTGAGTAAGAAGGGAAAAGCTTAAATATTGTAATTTCTAATTTAGATCACGGTGAAGTGATTCTATCATGTCTTATTATACAATGTAACCCACTGATAGGTTACCTTTGCATCATAATTTACTGTTTTAAAATAACCACATGGCACACAGTGGTGGTATGTAAGAAAATTATTTTATTTTTCAGCTAGATTTGGCTTTTTCCTTGAATATATCTTTTTTTCCCCCTAATTAGTTGTGCTCAACCCTTCAGGATGAAAGACACGTGGTAGTTAAATTGTGTTTATTATTACAGAAAAATCGGAGCTATTCAAAAGATATCAGAACATGGGCTTGACAGAACTAGACACTAAGTGCTCTCCTCCCTTCAGCCCTTCTGCTTTTGCTTCTACCAAGCTCATAAAAAATGATGCAAAACATGTCCCCGAGATATCTGTCAGGCTCTCAGTTAATAATGTTTTAGCTAAGAACTGGTCTACCTTCAGACAGATGCAGACTCTTGATAAAGTAAGTAATTTTAGTCTAAATCATGGCAATAAAATAGATCTTCTGTTTTGTTCACTGCATTCAGTTTTCTAGACTGGAGGCTGGACATTTTCCCTCACTGCTTCTATCCAAATTCTCATCCCTTCAACTCAAGTTCCTCAACTGCTTTCAGTTAACTGGGTATTTTGTAATCAAAAGTTTTAAGAACAGGAAGAAAGAAAAAAAAAAACAAAAAAACAAAAAAACAAAAAAACAAAAAAAAAAAAAAAAAAAAAAAAAAAAAAAAAAAAAAAAAAAAAACAAAAAAAAAAAAACAAAAAAAAAAAAACAAAAAAAAAAACACCCAGAAGCTATCAAATCCTAGTTTTCTATATGAATAAAGAACAAACAGACCCACTAAGCAGTCAAGAGAAACATTTACAACAATAGCTAGGACAAAAAGCCTGCAGCAATGTCAGCTCAGCCTGCAGTTGACTCAATAGGGTGTAAGGAAAAAGTCCTTTCTGAAGGACTGAGCACCAAATATTCCCATCCACAGCTAAACCATTCCTTTCTTTAGTTTAGCTAGTGGAGGCTGCAGCCTTTATATTTGACGTGGATTACTTTATGTCTTCCAAGGGAGGAGAGCATGGAGCAAACATAAGGAGGTAAGCCTCTAGTAACTCCCTTTCTAGAACAACAGTCCATTTACTATTCTCACTTGTGAGCAAAAACAGGAGGCTTGGCCTCAAATCCTTTTGCTTCTTGAAATACATAAATTTTCATAGTGACATCAGTCTAGTTTTGGTTTAGGATCGACAATGAAAGAACTCATTCTGGTAAACAAAACAGGTCATCTTTTACAAGTAACACTTCCAGGATTACTACAAATCGAGTCAAAAAGGTTATTTAATAAGTTGCTTGGTAAAACCTTCCAGTGTTGTAATTATAATCAGTGCTGCTGATTCAGTATCCCCAATTCTTCACTTGAAGTTCGGGCTCTATTTTAATGCAGTGAGTTAAAAGACTTGCTGTCACATTTCTCAAAATGCTTAAGGAGCATTCATTTACACCAAATTAAACAGAAGCTGCACAGTATCTCTGTTAACACACACACACACACACACACACACAGAGTTTGTTATGCTTTGGTGTCTTTAAGGAACGAGTAATGGACCACCTTTGAAGCACCAGTTCTTCTCCAGTGCCAGCAAAGCCATTTTGAATGTCTTGGTACTAAAATATCTCAAGGTTTTAAAAGGCTACATTTCAGTACAAGTCCCAGTGTTACCAGACTTCAACAGGAAGAAATGATAGATCATGCACATGATGAAACTCCTTTTTATCAATGCACTCTCTCTGAGATCTCAAACCCAACCCCCAGGCTGCTATGAACAGGCGTAGCTTCAACTGAGGCTGTGGCTCCACATCAAAGAACCCTGAAGCGTTCGTCACCTACGTAAACTGCATTCAAAAAATACAAATGCTGGCATGCATTCACTTGATTCCATGTTCCTAATGATTTCAGAATGTCATTTTCATAGAGATTTTTATTCCAAGCTAAATAGCAGATATCTCAGTAGAGGAAAACCTCAATAGGGTTCAAATCCAATGGTGATTTGGAGACCTGTACCTTCCTTGAATTTTCAGTCATTAGTTAAAGTGCAAAGGCTCATCTTCTCTCCTGGGCCATTTCGGTAGTCCCCAGTGTCATAAAACCTCCCCGTGTCTCTCATTTCAGAGCAGTACTCAGTGGAAAACTCAGATTCTCCTGCATTCTCTTCCACCCACTCTAATACAAAGGAAGTTTCTCAGGAGAGGCTCAAAATGCTCAAACTTTCTTGAATTCAAAAGGGAAAGGGCTGTTATAACATGAAAAGATGATTAAGGTCCAAGTTCTTTCCATGCATTACTAGGTGGTTTTTCTGAGGCATGTGAACACCTGCCCATGTAACTGTGTATGTGAAGATAAAAGGTGCAGTTGAGCTGATGAGTTGGAATCTGGAAAATTCCTTCCTTTTGGACAGCAGCTTGCTAGGAACAGGTATGGGTTACTGTGCCTTCTTTAAGGCTCCTGCAAGATTTGTTTTTGTTTTGAATCTGTTTGCTTTTTAAAGAACACATCTAGTAATTGGATTGGTATTTGCATCTCCTTGGAAGAGCAGTATCATCAGGAAAAGCTTGATGCTCTCGTATACCACCCCTGAACCATGTGGGACTTCCCTCCTGGGTTTACTTTGCAATGCACACTCTACAACCATGTAAAAATTATTTTGTTGGCATATCCTAACACCAAACTCTTCCGGAATAAATTGAGTTAATACTGCCAAATTCTCTACTGTAGTACAAAAAAAAAAAAGGATACTCAAAAATCAGCATTCAATGCCCCCTTTAATATCAAACATTTCATGCAAGGCTACTTGAAATCCAGCATTCTAACAGGAACTGGTGCAATATTACTATTGTGCAACATGACCACACTCAAGAATTCAATCCACTGTGTTACATAGGCTCAGCAAGAGTCCTCCAGGCTTTCAGCCTGGAAGCACACCAAAGGGAACGTGCACAATTTTAAGAGTTTTGGGCTTACACTGCAACGCCACTGACATTTGACAGCGTTATTAATATTTATTGACTAATTTTTTTTTTTTCCACTTCACCATCACCAATCAGAGTCTTGGAACCAGCCGCACAAACTCCAGGCATTACAGTTCAAGGATAGGGAGGAACAAAGGTCTATGGCTGCTTTCACAATGTGCAGGGGAGGAAGCAAGCACCCGTAGGTGACTTCACGTGTGACACTGCTGACTGAGGGCTACACATGACAGCAGGATGGTCTCCTCTGGCCTCTTTTCTGGCGGCAGAAGAAAGACAGCTTGGCACTGCTTCTCAGCTCCTCAAGGCTTACAGAGGACATGCCACCTTAGCCTAACCTAAGTAAACCCTTGATGGGCACTTCTGATAAGAGAGAAATCAACCAGAAAGTGAGGATGGCAATTAAATGAGAGAATAAAATGGATTGTCCACTTCACACCTCCACCTTTAAAACCAACAGTTGATTTAACTGCCACACTTAGGCTGCCGATAACAGTATGCAGCTACATTTGTTCCCCCCCCACCACCTTCCAGAAATGGTCCAGGATTCACCTCCAGACACACCAGAACGGAAAAGCATTTCTACAGAAGGCTGAGTTGCTAGAAAAGCTTGAAAGTAGTTGAAAGAAAAACCTCTTTTTATCACATTACCCTGTTACAGACCCCCTGACAACCTGGACCATCTGATCACAGCTGCACCAGCCCTCCTGGCTAAGTGTGGACGGGTTGTTGGTATTTCAGGCACCCCAACCAAGAGACCCAGACTGCAGACTGGAGACACTGTGTTTTAAAGGGCACAGCAAGCATGACTGTAAACAAAAACCAGAAAACCCTCCTGCTGCTTCCATCAGCATACTGCCAAATTATCAGACCTTCATTGATAAAAGGGGAACCAAAGCACCAGCAGAGCAAAATTACGGAAAATTTCTGCACCAGGAAAATCCTCCACAGCTATTCTTCCCTGATTTTCAGTGCCTTGATGCTGATAAGGATGGGCAGCAGCACTATGCTGTCCCCTTCATCTTTAGTGGGCACTGGAAAACCATTTCTGGTCATTTTTATTAAAGGAATTCATGAAACTTTTCGTGTTTGAGGCGGTGCAAAGAACAGACGACACAGGTAAGCTCTATGGCAAGGCAAACAATCCAGAAAAATCCAGAAAGCAGTAAAACCACCGTTCTGTGAGCCAGAAACCACTCAGCTTTCCCCATACCTGTGGGGAGACTCTACAGGAGATTTACTGAAAGATTCCTCCTCTTCTTACAGCCCAGAGAGTGTCACAGAATACAAAAGGGTTTTGTATTCACTTTCCACTCTAGCAATGGTGGCTCAGTTCCACCAGCGCTGAAAGAAATTAACAGACAAAAGCAATGGCACACACAATTCTGAAGACCTCACACAGGTTTAAGAACAAACAGGGGTAGCCACTGCCCTCAGAGCTATCGGCACAGGATACAGGCTTCTCAAACAGATTCTGGAACTCGACTCCAGCTGGCAAAGATCCAGCAGAAAACCCCCAGTCTTCCAAATCATCCCCCTTAGACACTAAAAATTAAGTTTCAAGGCCCAGCTCTGGGAAACTGAAAAGGTGAAGTTCTTCTGCAAGGCACTCCTGTTGGGATATTAAATTTCACTGGTTTATACCATCTTAAGACCCAGAATGAACACTCCAGAAATCACTTCTCATTTTTATTTAGCACCTATAGCATTAAAAATATGTATTTTATGCTATAAGGACTTACAACACTCCAGAAAAAATGAATCTGGGTTACCTCCCAGCTGCAAGCCACTGCAAAAGTAACGACTAACCCATAACCCTAAACGGCCCGTTTACTTAAAAATGTACCAGAATTCCTCTGCTAAATAGTGAAGTGTCACAGCACAGACCTGAGGAAAAACTTTTCATTGCATCAGCCATCTGCACACTAGAGTTTGCTAAAAGAATACCGAGGAAAATCTCATACTTCTCAACGAAAGCCTTAAATTTGGCTCAAATGAGAGTCGATGAGCAAGCAAAGCTCCCAACA
>VWZT01004641.1:125516-153176 GCA_013397055.1 Pachycephala philippinensis
CACGCAGCGCTTCTTAAACACCTCCAGGGATGGTGACTCCACCCAGCCCGAACAGCCTATTCCAATGCCTGACCACCCTAACAGTGAAATTTTTATTTTCTAGTATCTAATTTGAATCTCCCCTCTCCCAGTTTAAGGCCATGTGCTCCTGTCCTCTCACTGCAGCCACGGCAGCAGAGACCAGTCCCCACCTCCCTCCAACCTCCTCTCTGGGAGTTTTAGAGAGCGATGAAGCCCCCCTTGAGCCTCCTCTTCTCGAGACTAAGCAAACCCAGCTCCCACAGCCACTCTTCACAAGACATGTTTTCTAGTCCATTTCCAGTTAAAGGGTTCAGATCCTCACATTAATTAAAGGGAACAGACAGCTCCACAGCCGGGCAGCCCAGAAGGGGAACAGGCAGGTAATTAAGCACATTTTGAGCAAGTTTTACAACTTCCCAAACCCCAACCAAACCTAACAGCAGAGCCAGGAGGCTGGAGCAGGGTTGTGCTGGGGCCCTACGCCCCCACTGCCTTCCTTGCTATCCACTCAGGCTGGCCCAAATCCAATGCCATCATCCCAGTGCTTGCGTCCAATTTTCTCTCCCTCCTCCCCCGTGGCAAGCCTGGCCTCAGGTACTGCTCACCTGAAAGCCCCAGCGTCTCCTGCTAACTTTGGCTGGCCCTGGAGGCTCTGCAGGACAGTCTGAACAGGGGACACCTGGCACTGACACAGCCATGGAGGTGAGTGGCCCCTTGGATCAGGAGCCAGGACACAGCCATGAGGGAGCAGGGAGAGGAAAACTGGGGGCAGAGCCCACACATTTAAAGCAAAAGCCTTAGCTCTGTACTCTTAATTCAGGGTCATGTGTGTGTGAGCACTCTGGCAAGGCAGGAAAGGCACCATTCCGGGCGGAGAGACCCCACGGAGCTCAGCAGTTCCTTTACATCTTGTGGGCTCCCTCTGGCAAGGACTTCAAGTGACCATCTGGAGCTGAACCTTGCGAGACTACTCAGTTTGCAGCTCAGCAGTAATGATACCTTTAAAAAAAAGGCAGCTTTGACAGGCATAAGTGACATTCTTGCGCTGCTGTGTGCTCGTGTGGTGACGTAAGAAACACCTGCAAGGCAAAGTGATGGTGTTTCAGTACTGCACCTTCCTAACACTTCTGCTGTGGATTCCCAGCTTCCAGGTAACAAGCAATTGTTTTTTTTTGCATACAGTCATGAGTGTTCTTTGTTTGTGGGGGGTTATTTCTTTATTTATTCGTACATTCATTTATTTATTTATTTAGAAGAAGAAGAAAAAAAAGCAGTGTCTGCGACATTTGATAGCAATCACAAGGAGTTCCTGTATGAAATGAATTTCTTCTGCCTGCAGCAGTCAGATACACAGAAGAGGCACAGGTGTTTCTGACTCCTTTTATCCCTTCAAGGTTTTCCATCCAAACATGGACAAAGCCCAGCTCTACTTTGCTTATGAGCTGTGACAACACGATAGCCCATGGCAGTGTGGCTGTGAACTACTGATATTTCTGTTGTTCTGTGCTCACTGGAGTCTCGAGAAGAAAAACAATCTAAGCAAGACGCAACCTCGAGTGTCTTGCGTAAGTACCGAGAAGCCCTCCCCAAGGGCTCACAGACAACTTTATCAAAAGGAGGTTTAGGCAGCTGAAACATAGGAAGAAACTCAGTCAGGCACTGCAGCTGTGCAATATTTTAGTCTGTTCACAGAGACACCACAACAGCCCCTAAAGAATTTTCTGGATAAATGGGGGGAATCTCCTGGAAATGACAAGGCCAGCTCAGTGCCACCTTCTGCATCAGAGCCCCTGGAACATATCGGGGGAGTTTTGGTAGTGAAGTGGTGATAACAGAGTAACTTCCCTGCCTTAGAGGAGGCTGGTGCAACTCAGACCAGCCGTTGCAGCTTCTCTAATCTGAATGTGAGGTTGAAGTGGTTCCTGGTGAGTCTGGCACACTTGAAAGTGAAAGCCTCTTCTACACTTTGGCTGCAGTCTCAGTGCCCTTCAAAGACCAAGAGTCACTTGATGTGGTCTGGACCAGGGACTGCCCAGTTGTAACCTACAAAACCCACCTTACCCTACCCAGTAAGATCTTATTTTCAATCCTGTCACTCTTTGAATGACAATTTTAGTGCCCATAAGCATGGGTGTCTTAGGATCCACTTGTGCACCTTTATTACCACTATCCAAATTCACATACTGTCCAGTACATCAAAAGGGCTTCTCACATGAGGTTCTGATCACTTTAAATCGCTTGGACACAACAGCTCGAGATGTGCTAGTGACCCCTGAGTAAAAATCACTGCAGAAAAATCCCAGTCTACACTTTGCTACTGCTGCTCAAATGATTTTTCAAAGATATCAGACTTCCCAGCATGAACTGTCTGGGGAGCTGTGAGTAAGTGTTGTGGTCTCCCTACAAGACACATTTCTTTCATGCCAAACATGCTTACCCCGAGCTCATAATAAAGAATAATGCTTCAAAACCCAGCTGTGTTTCAGAAGGGTGTTAGTGGAAACTTGTTCTGCAATTAAGCATTTCATACTGTAGCAGCTCTTGAGAGATGTTAAGCAAATGCTCTCCCTCACACACATCCTCCCCTTCATTAAACTTTTGCGTCACTCCTCTGAAATTCTGCACAAACACTTTCTTTCCCGCTTTCCCGGTGGCTGATAACAGAAACTTATTGCAGTATATGATGCCTTAGTCACTTTTCTTGACCTTCATTGCTGCTCTAAGTTCATACTCCAGCTTACGTTAGAGAACTTCCTGAACACAATGGTGTTTGCATATGACTAATTAGGGCAAATGCACAAGCTGATGAGTCAGCAAACGGCTCGGCGAGGACAGCGGCAGCCACTCGGCAGCAGAACGAGTCGGGGTGAAGATGTGAGAAGTGCTCCTGCCTGTGGCTTCGGATCTGTTTGCTGATGAGCCGGGTGTCACCGTTGTGGGCTCTGTAGGCATTTACTCTCAGGATCCAGATGCATCCCCATCAATAACGACTGGCAGAACTTCTGACTTCAGTGGGAAGAAATCAGGGGTTTAATTAAGGCATCTTCCCTCCCAAGCGCACTCAGTATTTCTGAGCAGGGACTCACCGGGCAGAGGGTGTTAAAGAGAAACTCCGTTTATCTCTCTGGAGCTGGCAGCTCACATCACAGGGGATGTCACAACAACCTGCCCTCAGCACTGGCTTTCCTGGGCTTTTGCTTCATTGTACAGCTTCCTCGTACATTGTATAGGGAATTAACACTCATTTGTTCAATAATTAAGCTATAATGAAGGGTACATTCTAGACTATCAATATTTGACCAAAAAACCTGTCTTGCTCACAGCACCACTGTGGAGTGTTGATTTGACAGGGGAATGCCACGAGGTCTCAAATGCTGTGCAGACCCAGGGCTCTGTGACACAGGCTAATGGTTGTTACTACAACTTACCATGCTTAACAGGGCAAGAACCTGAGATGTCTGGTGGTCAACTCATTTCACAATAGAAAAATGAATTGAAATTTGAATTGAATTCAAACCCAGCCACTGGCATTGGAAGCCTAATGCTGCTGTTTCTCAAATACAAAATATTGTCTGAAAGGAGAGTACGTGATGGGAGACACAATCTCACTCTGGCAACTTTTGTTTCCTCTGGTCTTTGCTAACCTCAGTGCTTCTTCTCTCCTTCTTGTGCCAACATCTTGTTTATTTTTCCTTTTGCATCTGCACAATCCACATGTTTTAAACTATGACCACCTCTTCAAGCCTGCTTGGGTCAGTGTACACTTAGGCATTTGGAAATACTCTCTGGACTGTTGTTTCTGTACAGGTACACCAATATGGTAACAAATTCTGCAGTATAATAAAAGCACTATGTCCAATTCAGTGCAGTTAGATTTGGGGAAGGATTTTCTACCCATGAAAGGAGTTTAACTGATGAAAACCTAAGGCAAGCAGACACTCAGCAGGCTACACTGTACAGTTTCACCAATCAGCTGCATCCTGCCTATCCCAGGTCCCTCCTGAGCAGATACTGCCAATTGTACGGTGGTTTTCCTGATGTGGACAAAAAACAGCATGGCATTTTAAAACTGCCCTTACAGAAAAGATGGGTTTGTGGTCAAAGCCCTGAACAAAGACTCTGGGGGGCGAGGTTTGGTTCCAGGCTTCCTGTAGGGCTCTACAAAACTCACTTAGAGAAGGGTTTTCTGATTTCAGTGCTTTGCCACAGTGCTGAGTGGAGGAATCCACTGCGTGCCGTGCACGAAGTCCAGCTCCCCATGAAGCAAACTGGCAGATCTGGAACCCTCAGGAACTAGCTGAGGAGGGAGCAACTGAGACAACCACAATGTAAATACAGAAAAAAAGGAGTGCTGCTTGATACCATGGCCTTGTCAAAACCAGGTCCAGGTTTTGGTTTTCAAGATGTGTCTGTGCTCAGGATCCCCATCTGGTAACTCCACCCTGTCACAAGGCAGGGAAAGAGCAGCTGAAGTCTGGGGGCTAAAGTGCTCTCTTGGAGGTCAGAGATCCTTGTTCAGCCTCTGGCCTGTCCAGCTCACACCAAGGTTTGACAACAACTTGGGAAAAGCTTGCCTTTTTCTCTCTTCTGGGAATTACTTTGATTTAGCCCCTTAAGTGCTGTTTCCAGAGGAATGCTTGGGACATGAAGAAGCTGAGTTTAAATCCTCCCACCAAACCAGGCAAAAGAGATTTGGGCAGAGTGCCTGAACAGTGGGTTTGGTGTTCCTCAGCTTGGTCCTGAGTACTCCTGAGCTTACCAAGTGCTGTTTTCATGGCCATCAGTCTCACTGTGTGAGATGGAGACACAATCACCTCCTTTCCTCCTCTGCTCTGCTCACACACTCCGAGCACAGCTTTCTTGAGAGGCTGTGGTGACCAGGGCAGCACAGTTTGTCATCACACCGGAAAGCAGGACACTGGCTGCTTCTCCTTGTGACCAGCAAAGTGGTTTTAACCCACATCTCTGGAGCCAGCAGGGCACTCCCCATATGCCAATCAGCCCATAACACCTCAGACCTACCGGGCTAGTTTTACTTTCTTCTTTGCACTGCTTCCCTTTTGAAGGCACTATAAACACAAGTGAAACGCTTTGAGGACGGGGAAGGGAAGCCAGACGAGCAGCCAGCAGGAGCAGCATGAATGGGGTGACAGTCTTTGCATAAGTTATAACCCAGAGCAGAGGGAATATGCCTTTCTCAGAAGGAGTGGTTTCAATTTCATGCAGATTTCTGACTCCTACAGCTAGTTACGATCTGCAGGAACATTCAGAAAGAGTTTTCTTTTTCCTTCTTTTGATCCTTTTCATCCCTCCTACAAAGCCCTTTGTTATTTTACAGCCTGGACCACAAGTTTCTCACACAGAGCAAGAAAGAGTCCAAAATAAATTGAAAAATTAAATTGAATGGACTGCACTTATAATGAAAATGTAAAGGTGACCAAACTCTTTTACCTGATCCAACATAACAAAGTTTCAAATTCTGATTGGGTTTTTTCCTGTTTTGACATTAAAACACACTTTCTTTCCAATTATACAGTTTCTGAAGTGTTTCTGCCACCATTTCCCCAACTTGGATCTAGCTAAAAGACAAAGGGCTTGAGGTTTTATTTGTTTGTTTGTTTGTTTTCCCAGCAACACAGTAGAAAATGCAGTGCAAGCTTTAATGACTATGTCTGTTTTAACATGCCTTTCGGAGGACTGTAGGCATTTATGGGGGAACGAGGTGATTAACATATTACTTGGGCATGCAAAGACAAGTTCGAAGCAGCTGTCTTTCTTCTCTTGATATGGCAACACAATTGTTAAAACAATGCCTTCTTATATCTTTCTTTTTTTCCTCTCTGTGTTCACAGACCACTCAAGTTGCTTGTTTAAGTCAAAGCTTTAAGAGCTCACCAAATTTTCACGACCAGTAATTTCTCTCCCAAACACACTGTTCCCTCTTACTTACTTGAAGTAGCAAAATAAAAATCAATATCTCAATCCCTTTAAGGAAATATTGAACTCAAGAGCTCCCATGTTCTCATTTCAGCCTCTAAATAAATGACTTCTGTAGTACATCCATTTTTCTTCCAGACTTTCCAGATTTTCCACCTATTAATCTAGAACCATCATGGTTCTGCTCATTAATCTCACCTTCACGGATGTGGTGAGAGGTGGGTTTAACTGATCCAGCCCACTGTGAGAGGTGTCAGGTACCCCCGAAAAATCTGGGAAGCACAAGCAGATGGAGGAAGGATCCTGTTGCGTTGCTTCCTGCCTTGCAGAAATCCAGGTGGGTAGGTGAGGGGGGATGCCTAAACCGGTGTTTCTAAATCACAGGGTCAAGGAGGCAATCGTTGCTCCAGGCAGAAACAAGCACTTTGCCAGCTTGATAACAACAGGGCTGAGACACAGATTACAGTTCCTTTAATTTTCTTCCAGTTAATTAAATGATCAATTGCAGCGCTGGCTTTCAGCCATGGCAGTGCCAGCCGAAATGAGCTCTCCAGCTTCTGAGAGGGTAATCAATAGGTGTCATTTGCAGCAGCGATGTGGGGGTTTATTTTAAAGCCAAATATTAAACTGCAGAGGCAACATACTGCTGTTATCCACAGCAAACTGAGATTTTCTCCAGCCTTCAAAAAATTCCCAGTGAAGGGAAAAATGGCACAAGTAGTTACAGCTTTAGTTTGCATTTTGG
The DNA here is from genome assembly GCA_013397055.1 of Pachycephala philippinensis. Classification (NCBI taxonomy): domain Eukaryota; kingdom Metazoa; phylum Chordata; class Aves; order Passeriformes; genus Pachycephala; species Pachycephala philippinensis. The sequence continues at coordinate 132,220 of VWZT01004641.1, forward strand.
TTTCGCTTCTCTGCTTACCATAGACTTCCTGTATGACCACAGAGAAAACACTCAGGTCCAGATATGCAAAGGTATCCAGGCAGCTGAGATGAAAATCAGTTGGACCTAGATACATAAATAGTCTGTGGATCTGGTCCTTTGGAAAGGAGACTGAGTTCTCCACGTAGGAAAGGTGTAATAGGTACTTTCCAGCAGAACTGCAACAACTCCTGGCACAAAAAGCCAAGGCTGGGTAAGAGCTGGGGATGGGCAGCGACTGAACAGCTCCAGGTATTTGGCCACAAAGCAGCATCTGAGCATTCTGCCTGGTGTCTTGTCCTTAGTGCTACCCACCTTAGCCAGCAGCAAGAGAGGCCAGCATACCCTCTGATGGCTTTCCAGCTGTTTCTTGGTTCAAACTCTTCATTCCTTTAGCTGGAGATGCTGTGGAGTTCAGGAAGGGTGAAGTGTGGGGCGGTGAACAAAGACCACCAGTGCTGGGCTGTCAGAGCACTTTGGCAGGTGAGAAAATCAGAAAAAGTAATATAATAGAAGCATAGAATGGGCTGGGGGCATTCCCATATTGTTAAAGAGGAATTAGGCAAGGTTTTGGTAGGAATTAATAAGCCCAGCATTTCAGAGCCCAGGAAGCCCCTGGGTTTATATGCCAAAAGATGTCAACACAGGATGGAAGGAGTTTGCCAAGGAACTGAGTAAGCAAAATTCAGAACCATAATGACAAAGTTGGCGCATCAAACCTCACTTTGCTATCTGAGGTCACGTGTTAAATAATGAAATGTTCATCAGTAAGAGGCAACTCATGAGCGTGGGAAACAAAGATTTGTAGGGCCTTGATCTAGATAAGAATGACCACAGACCTCACCATTTTCAGAACCAAATGAAAATTTGTTTATGCTGACTGCTTTTGCTCAGGGCAAGCCTTTAGTACATATAGGTATTCATGCACCCAACAGAGACCCACGAGCTAATCAATTTTTGTTTTTCCTGTTGTCTTGGAAAGGAGAAAAAAGTTGGCTCATGGATGTAATTTTCATTTTTAGTTGAGAAGCCCTTTGTTCATCATGAGCAAAACACATCATGAAAAAAATGGATGACAAGGTCAGAAACCAGTTAAATTTCATCACCATTTCATGACTTTCTTTTTAAAAATGCAAGAGGATTGAAGCAATAGCATCTCTACTACTCATTTATTTTACTAGAACTGTTACACAAAAGTGAGAGAAGGCAGCACTGCTGCAATCTCCCCCAGGTAAAAGCCAGCGAAGGCCTGAGTACAGCAGCTCGTGGATTATTGATAGGACCAGCAGCTGAACAACTTCTCCCAAAGCAGCAGAAAAGAAATCTAATTGCAGGAGCAGAGCGTGTGTTTCTGAGAGGGAAGAATCCATTCTGGTGTAACAGGAACACTTTGGAAAGGTTTTAAAGTCATATCAGCTTGAAAACAAACAAACAAAAATCAACCCCTTAGGGAATCACCTCAGTGACATCTGAGGCTCGTCTCCAGTGCCCCTTACGTGGCATCTTGGTGTGACCTTTCCTACCCACAGCTATGTGCAGAGGAGGGGGCAGAGCTCGTCTGAGGTGTCCCCAGAGCACCAGGCTGCAGGAAAGGCAGGGACAGGCAGCCTGCCCCGACTCTGTGGCTTCTCAGTGGAAAATCAGAGATGTGAAAACACAGCCACAATAATAAAACCCGATAAAACCCACCCCTTTTCCCCTCAAAATAGGCTTGGCTCAACCCAAAGGTTGTTGTCAGCCCACTGACTTCTAGATCACGTAGACAGCCAGTCAGCTCCTCAGGGATTCACAGTTTCCAAATTCACAGATCTGTGAGGTAACCACAATCTTCCTAACAGAGATTTTTTACAAACAAAAAGTCCCTCATATGTTTTTACCCCATCAAGAAAAGACAAGTAGCTTGCATCATACAACTTTTATTGTTTTTCCCTGCTAAGCAATCTCATGTTAAAAAAAGGCTGAAAGTGACCTAAATGAGCAAAAAAACTACCCAGGAGCAATGTTTATTTTGCAGAACAGAATTCTGTACAGGAGCCCTCATTAATGTGAAAAGTTTCCGCATGACCTCAGAGTTTCTGTAGCCTGTGAGCGTCCTGCAGCCTCTGCTGCATGTAAAGAAATGGTAAAGAAATTGCTGCTGCAACCCCATGGGGAGAGTAATGAAGTTCTGTCAATCATGTCTGAGACAGCACGACTGATTCATTTTTTAAAATAAATCATAAAACCGTACATCTCAGTGCAAGAACTTTAATAGTGCTGATGGATAGTCACCTGAAAAATGCTGCAAAGCAGAGGCAGCTGCTGGTCCCAGGGCTGTGGCCAGTGTCAGACACATCCTGAGGTTGGATGTGGCCACCTTCAAAGTGCTGAATATCAGTGAATTCAGGCCAAGCTCTTGCTGGCTTATAAGAAGGGTATGAGGAAAAAAAATAATTTCCTGGAGTTAGCCAACTTATCAGACCAGAGAAAGTCCATCATCTCATCGATTAGCATCTCTTCTTCTGTTGGCCCTCTCTAATCTCTCCTGTCTGGGCAACTCCTCCCAAACACCTCATTGCTAAACAGCAATTAAAGCATAAGTACATTAGCAAGTCCATATTGTAAACTGGCTTGCAAGCCACACAGTACTGCCAACCCTCTCCATGGCAGTGGGGCTCTGCCTCATCTCTGGCCACTTCCCCATGCCAGGAGTATTGATCCACCACTCTGGAACAACCCCAAAGTTCATGTCCTGCTATAGCACCATTTTGACCTTTAGGAAGCTTCTGCAGGGCAGGAGGTGTTAAATGGGCTGGGTTGAGGTCATGGGCCTTGTTCCCTGCTCCCAGACAGCTCCTGTTCCCCCAGCTGCTTTCTTCTCCACTTGACCAGGCCAGAAGCTGTCCTTTCTCCTTTCAGAGGATGGGAAATGTTCACAGTTAGTCATACATGCAATGGCATTTTGCAACTCTTCAGTCAGTTCTCTCTGCAGCACCGACAGTTTGCCCACAGAGCCTGTCAGAACAGGGAAACCCAGGGCTTTTCCCTTCAATATTCAGCTTATCTCCAGGAAAATGGGAACCAGCCACAGAAACTCATGTCTCCATTTACCCTGCTGGGTGTGCAGGGGAGTTGGGATGGGGTTTTGTGAAGTTGAGGCAAAGGGGTTTTGATGGGAAACCATTGTCTGGGGAGGGAACCAGGTGTGATAACCCCTGCAGATGGGGACTCTCTCACCGCCAGATTGAGGGGATGTGCATGGAAGAGGGGACAACAGGCAGCAGGAAGGCACTGCCTCCGTATTTCCCCCATGCACAAAATAATCTCTTTTTTCCCAAGTCCTCTCTGTGATATTTTGCTGTGGCAGGTCATAAGCAGCAGTTTCCCAGGAATGAAATGCTCCAAAGCACGTCAAATTTGACTCAGTTTGCTGATGCTGCTGAGCACATGAGCTTCCAGGCAAGCTGTTCCCCCTTTGCTGCTCCGTTCCTTCTGCATATCAGCATGGCCAAGTTCACTTCCCCTGTGGTGAAACAGGAGATAAAGAGCTATTTTAGAGTCCTGGAGACTTGTGTGAGAGTAGGGTGAGGGCCTCCTCACTCATTTTCATGCCATTTTGGTGGAGAAGCAAATAGCCAAGCCTAGGAAGAGTGAGACTTTCCCAGGACATCCTTGGAGGTCCCTGAAGCACACAGGAGATGGGTAAAAGGACGGAAGTGGCCCTAGAGCACAGGGGTGGTGAACACATGACTCAGGCATTAAGTGGTTTCAGCAGAGGGATGGTAATGCACGAGCAGCAAGATGGGAGCCACCAGCACATTTCCTGTTAACCACACACCAGACTCGCTTGGCTTTCCAAGGAAAAGACACCAGGGAGGGGAAACGGGGATCTGCTGAGTAGCCATGGCTTGGGCAATGCTAAAACCTTAGACATAAAAGACAAGAGGGGTCTGTGTACACATGAGAGCTGCAGCAGGAAATGAAAAATAAACAGGAGCAGAAATGGGGTGAGCCCTGCAGAGGCAGGTAAGAGCCCACAGCCTGGCAGAGGTCTGGGGATGATGCCCAAAGAGGCCAACCTAGAAACAGAGACTGGACAGGAGTAAGGGAATAAAGGTGGATATTTATTTGAAAGGCCTTCAGAGGCACACCCTGGGCAGGCCAAAGGCTACACCCAAGATGGACCCCGAGTCACGAGTTCTTCACACTTTTATAGCTTTGGTCCATTTGCATCTCAACCCAATTTCACCAATTAAACTTTAGCTAATGATGGAATTTCCCCTCAGCTTGCCCCCCTTCTCAAGATGCTGGGTTACACATTTTGGGCCTAGGCCGGGCTGGGTGTCCTTGGAGAGCAGCCTGGAGAGGCTTTGTTCTGTCTGTCTCAGCATGAGAGAGCAGCAGCTCACAGGCTACAGGACACTGCAGAGTTACACACTGGGAATACAGAATTTGAAATATATAAAAGCTAAAACGTAAGGCATCAGGGAAGTGCCCACCAGCCCTGCACAGAGCTCCAGCCTGACCTGGGGCTTTCCCAGCTGGGCTCTGCTTTTTTTTTTCCTCTCCAGCAAAGGGGATTTCGTTGGGGCAGTGATGCTGTGCAGGGCTGGCTGTGGGGCAGTGATGCTGTGCAGGGCTGGCTGTGGGGCAGCTCTGCCATCGCTGCTGCAGGAGAGCCAGCGTTGCAAGTTACTTTGATAAACGCTCTGTGCCAGCAGCCTTTTAATGGGAGCTTTGCCTCTGGAGGATGTGACGTGTGGTAACAGTCTGTCTGCAGAAACACTCGCCCATCTGTGTGCAGAAAAAGGCCAAACTAGGAGTTTTCTCCTTATTCACACATGCACAACACACAGAAATGGTGTGTTTTTAACCTAAGACTTGAGTGTTTTTGTGGAGCACCAACACAGCGCTGTCAGATGCTGCGGGAGAGTTTTTCCCTCCATCACACACAGCAGGATCTGCTGCCAGGCTGCCCCGTAGTAGCTGCTCTGAGTGCCTCTCCTTATCCTGGTGGAATATATTTTGTGCTTCCCAACGCCTGGATTTACTGAAGCCCGGTGCTTACAGAAAGCCACCGGATATTAACAAAAAGCACTTGGATTAAAACTGTAAAAATGTACAATGTTAAAAGCAGCACTGATTTTTTAAGGAGTTAACATGTGGAAAATAGAGCTGACCGCGTTTCATAGATGTTTAAAGGATGAATAGTATTTTGTGGCAAATGCTTTTTTCTGACAGGTGGGGAGGGAGCATCTGAGGCAGAGGGACTGAATGACATAAATTTGTCTTCCTGTGTATTTTGGAACATGATTTATTTGTCTCCATTGACATGACAGCTTTTTTGGTAATTTCTTCCTTTCCCAGCAAAGCAGCCTTAATCTCCTTACTGGAAATTGTACTATTTATGCAGAAAATCCTGCCCCTGAGATTGCTTGAGATCATGAGTTATGTAACCCAAACAGATGGAGCTGGAACTTTTTTTTTTGAATGTCAATTCATATTATAATCCCAACAGGCTGCAATCATTTATCAGCTCATTTGTAGCATAGAAAAAAATAGATTGAGGATTTTAAATGGGCGTTTAATACACACTTGCACGGGAACACTTATGCCAGTGACAAGACTGTCACTAAATACCAATAGTAATAACACTTATTAAGGACTTTCCTCATTCTTGTGACCACAAGGACTCTGTGTGACACACAGAGTAGTATGGACATGATATTATGACCCTCATCCTGCCACGACACGTCTATGGCTGTATTTACCCATTGGATAGATGAGCTTATCTGCAGTGCTGGTGAGAAGTCAGACCTGGGAGTAGCTGGGAGATCAAAACTGGTGAATAAGTGGGAAGGGAGAGGCAGAGGAGAGCTGGGTTGGAGCAGTCCAGGGCAGGGCAATCACTGTGGAGAACCTGATTAATGCTGCCTTGTCCAACTCCTGAGCAGTACTAAGCCTTGTAATGATGAATCACCCACCCAGCTGATCACGTGGGTGCACTGTAGAAGCCAATATATCATACACAATACCTGGTTTTAAATTTCACATTTGCTTGATAGTCCTTTTGCTAATATGGTCAGGCAGATAAAATCCTAAAGGGCTCAATTACCCTTGCAGAAATCTTATCCTTTTATTGTTACTAATGTGGCTGTTCTCTTTTCATGGGACTTTAGGCCAAAGTGAATCGAGGCCATAGGAAAAAGAGGATGAAAAGGGGTGGGAGGGAAAGGTAATAAGACAAGATAATTTCGAAAGAGAATTAATATAAATGGATTAGCTAGGTGTTCTTAAAACTGACAAGGGTTTGATCAGATGAATTTGGAAGGAAGAAGAGAAAAAAAAAGATTAATTTGAACCCAGATATAATTTTCTCTCAAGGTGAAGTTTACAAGGGCTTAGGAAAAAAAAAAAAACTACTGCATTTAGGTACAGACTTAGTCCAACCACATTACTTTTACTCCATTCTGTGGGAATTCCCAATGTGACGCACTTGCATATTTGGGCCCAAACTGTAATCTCAGGCTCCAACCACGACAATAAGCTTTGCTAGAGGAGAGCTTTCAGGGCAACCACAGAAAGCTGAAGCAGAGCTCCTGGCATGACACAGAACTTCCTGCAAAAGCAAAACCAGCACCGAGGGATGATGCAGCTGCCAAGGCCAGGTTCAGGGGTCTGTGCACTGAGCCTGGCCCCCTGGACCTGTCTGTGTGACGTGTTCAGGGGTCTGTGCACTGAGCTTGGCCCCCTGGACCTGTCTGTGTGGTGTGTTCAGGGGTGTGTGCACTGAGCTTGGCCCCCTGGACCTGTCTGTGTGACGTGTTCAGGGGTCTGTGTACTGAGCTTGGCCCCCTGGACCTGTCTGTGTGACGTGTTCAGGGGTCTGTGCACAACCACTTCATTCCACCAAGGGGTGTGAGGTGGTGGAACAGGCTCTGGGCCAGGGGAGGTAACAGAGACCCCAAGACCTGGTCTGTCTCCAACGCCCTCTGCTACCTTTCCACACACCTGTGGGGGCATGTAACTCTTCTTGAGACTGTTGTGGTGCTTGCCCTCTGGGTTGTAATTCCCAAGGATGTGACCCAGGATGATGGCAACAGCTCAGGCTCTGTTGCAAGACCAAACCTTACGTTTTGATCCCATCTTTCATTTTGCTAAAGCTCAAGCACTTCCTCTGGGGAAAGCTTTCAGGGGATCAACCTAGGAAACTGAGGCAGAGAGCTGCTGGCAACCAGGCATGTCATCATCAGCCCTTGTCAGGTCTCACCACTGACAACAGATCTTACAGTGAAAATATTTCTGAACAGGACAGTAAAAACCAAGTCAGCAGTTAAATATTTAAATCCAGATGTGCTTATGGTCTCGAAATTCTCCTGTCCTCTCTAATTTCACTTTTTCCCCTTCTCATATTGCATTTAAGACTGCAGAGAGAACAACGTATTTTAGTGAAGCATCAGGTGATGGAGATTGTTAAAATAGGGCCTGACAGTAGAAGGAATCACAACATTTCAAAGACAGGCCCAAGATAGCCAGGGAAGTGCCATTGCTTATACACAATGCTAAGCAACACCTTGATCTCCTTTCTTCTGGATTGGGGGCTTTACCTACTTAGTACTACTAATGTGAGAAAAATTATAATGAGTTTTTAATTCATTCTGGATCTTGGCCAGTTAATTAATTTAGTTAGGTGTATTTCTATTAGCCAAAAAACTTCAAAGATCCCATTTTTCTTTTTTTTTTCTTTTTTTTTTTTTTTCACAAGGAAAGAAATGAGCTTCTGCTTGTAAACATATGTAAATGTTTACCTGAGCAGGATTTTGCTCAGGCTTATAAAGCGTGAGCTTTCTTTAGAATAGCTTTTCCCTGGATGATGTAATTTACTTGACTGGGTATTTTCTACCCTTGCACAACTGTGTTAGTCGACCTAAGCAGATTAACCTAAGCACCAACCTGGCACTCACTCTGCCAAACAGTTATTCAGTGCCCTGCACAGAAGGACTGTTATTTTGGGGAGGCAAAGGGATCCCTTCTGTGTGCCCGAGATGACTTTCGGATGGGTGTTAGTCTGTTTGTGTGTAAATAGGTCTGAAAGCTCCAAGGACTGATGGGCAGGAGGAGCCAGATACTGTATTAGCAGTTATGTAACAGGAGCAGCTCTAAGAGGAAAGAAAAATGCTGTTTTCTCCCCATTGTTACAGTGACAGTCGAGAGTCAGATGATTTAAAGGGCATAGAAAGGGTTTTAAAGACAGCATCCACAGCCCTGGTTATGTTTCCTAAATCTTCAGCCCCACAGAGCTCTTGGTATCAGAGTCTGGGTTTGTGGAGGAGAGGCGGAAAAAAGGGGGAAGGGAGAAATAATAGTTTTTAGCAAAAATGATTGTCAGCAGGGGAAAGGTGACAGACCTGTGGCTTTCAGGAAATGTTTTGTTTAAACTGAAAGCACAGAATGCGGGAAGCAGATTCAAGCCATCTTCATAGCACGCTCCAAAATGTTTCAGCATCACCCGATCACTCTGCCCTTCAGGGCAAGGTAATTACAGCTGTGCTGTCTGAATGAGGGATTTTTTGGTTCACTGGTCAAAAATTTTCTTTGAATTAACTTGAGATGAAAATTTGACTCCTTGTTTTTGTTAGGGTTTTGGGGAGCTCAGCATTTCCCCTCTTTTCACTTAGAAGTTTTAATGTCGTTCAGGCAGTGTTCAGAAAACCATGATTTTTCATTAGGGCGAGGGGGATTTTAAGGCAAAAAGGTATCACGGATAATTTTTTTATTGTAAAAGCACTTCCAAAATTCAGCTCAGATACTTGATCACCCCAAAACTGCAGGCTCCTGTGGTGAAAGTCTTCCTGGATTTCTAGTGAGCTCTGAACTAATATTCAATTTCTCAATATTCCTGCCTATTAAAGACATACATTTGGCACATCCAATCACATCTCCCTCTTGTGGCTACTTCCCAGGACTAAAACGACCTGCTCTTTACTTGGCATTATATAGGATTATATAGGTTGTACTCCATTTTCCAGCCCTGAGCCCTGCTGATGACAGCACGGGAGTGTTTGAGGGGCTACACCACCATTTCCAGCCCAGTGCTTCCCAAACAAGACGTCACCAAGCCCCCCTCTGAGCTTGGGGACACCAATATCAGACTTGAGGGTCCTGCCAGTCCCGCTCCAACCAGCTCATCTCTTAGACAAGCCAAGGGAGATGTTAGGAAAGAAAATGCTTCTGTATCTGATTGATGGGCAGCTGAACAATTGTTTGCTTCATCACACAATCCTGATGAAACTTGGGCTTTATAAGGAGTTTTGCCCTCCAGAGCCCTTGTGGAGATTTCCCCTTAAATTACAGCATTTTGCTGCTCCTCACTTGGGTTTTACAAATAGCTGCTTTTATAACTACATTTATCCTCCTGCTAACGGTTTCACAGCAAATGATATTTCATTTTGATGAGAAAGCTTTTGAGCTGAAGCCAAATTGCTCCAGGCAAAGCAGATTTTGTTTTCCTACAGTTTAATCAGTAGGAAATTAAGAGGCCAATATTGTGCTGCCACAGACATGGAGGCGAGCAGCTGCTTTTGCTCGGGTGAGTTTTTCCTCTCCTGCATTCCCCAGGACACAACCAGGAGTCAAAAGCCACACTGTCTAACATAAATCCAATGGTCTCAATCCTCAGCCCATGTAAATCAGCGTTGCTCCATCAGGAGCAGGTTTACAGCCTTCATCAGTCAGCAGGTACAGAGCATCCATCACAGGATAGCCTGTGATCAGCCAACCTCTCTCATTTGCTTAAAATTCAATTTTACGTTTTAAGAGAAAACTGAAGGCGGAATACAGATTCCTGTTTGTGTCCTTGCCTCCAGGGAAGGCAGCTCCTAAGCAGCTGCTGGCAGCTGGTCAGACAGTATGAAAATCTCCTGGAACTATATATATATATAGATATTTTCAAGCTGTCTGGAAGGGTCAAGGCTTGGCTGCTCCAAGGGAAGGTGTTTCAAGGCAAGCATTAATGCGACACTCTGTTTACAAGGGGGTGACTCAGCCACAGAAATATGTGCCTTTTATCACACATTTCTAACTCAGTGAAAGAACAAGTTCAGGGGACTTCAGTGTGCTTCTTCCACAGCTCAAATTCTCCATCTGAAAGACGTATATCTCACAGGTTTTAGCTAGTGTCAAAAGGTATGGACTAAATGTTTTCCAAGCCTATGGATTTTGTGCGGGAAATACAATCTCTGCGTTGCTGTAAAATGGACCCCGCAGTGTGATTTAGGTGATGGTTTCCCAGTACCCGCATGAAAAATGATGAGGGACCTGTAAATTCTGCAAAGATTTACCCCCACGAAGTCTCACTTTACAGCAAAAGGCTTGCTACACATCCAGCGCCCATCCTCGGGAGCGAAAGCTGCTCTCCGGGATGCAGAGCGATTCCAGAGGAGTTTTCTGCGGTCGGCACAGAGGAATGCTGCCAGCAGCCGCCCTGCAGGGCTGCAGCGCTCGGACTCTTACCCGGGGTCATCTGAGGCGAAGAGCAGCGGGGGCCACGCTGGCTCAGGCTCCTCCTGCCCTCTCCTAATCAGGATCAACCCAAAACTCATCCCAGTGCCGGGCCTGGCCCCCCTGCTTCGGCCCGGGGCGGGGGATTTCCACCCGCTTTGCCGGGTTTTTAAGGGGAGACATCTGCGAGCTGCAGCTCTCCCCGGCTCTCTGGTGTTCGTGTTGGAGCAGGCTCAGCCTGGGAGCCCCGACGGGCTGGAGCCGGCAGCGGGGGAGCACCGGGAGATGCCCGCACTGGATGGATGTGAAAAAACCCTCTTGAGAGGATGGCACCGGGCTGTGGCACTGAGCAAAGCCAGCTGAGCTGCCTCCCACCCTAAACAGGTCCCCCCTCCATCCAATGCCACCATCCATCCCCTGCACAGCATCCAGAGCCCGTGGGGGGATGATCCGTGCGTTCTACAGGGAAGGAGCATCTTCCATCTCTGCCCCGGCGCTGAGCGGCTTTCCTGGCAAGGCAGCTGCCGGTGGGTCATTGTTGGAGAGGAGGGGCGGCATGGAAAACCTTGTCAACCTTTCTCAAGGCTTCCCCACGAGGAGAGTCAGCGCTTTATCATATCGCTGGCGGAAACTATTCAAAAGCTCCTTAATTAGCCCGGGGTGTCAGGCAGTTCCTGTGCCGGCGGCTGGTTGGGTCTGGGCGACACCACAGGCTTCGTTTTGTCACATGGAAAAAGTTTTCATGTAAACCACAGCAAAAGCGGGTGTTTGCCTGACTGCCCGGCGGGCTGGGGGGCAGCGAGGGGAGGCGGAGAGGGGGCACTCATGTCACACAGGACTTGTTTGGGTGACGTCTTGATGGGGAGAGACGGGCTCTGGACGAGCTGGATTTCTGCAGGTCTCACCTCCAAAGCGTTCTCTGCTCCCACCTCCCTGCTGGGAAGAGGATGGGAATCGCTTCTCTGAGAAATGTTACTCAGCATCTGAAATGACCATTCCATGTTTGCCCTCCACACCCTGCTGCACAGCTCGCTGCCAATGAAGATGGAGTTATCTACTTTTTTCTCGACCTGGAGTCTCACAAAAGACTTTTTTTGTAAGCCTTTCTACCGTGAGCAGTGCCTTGGGTACCATCACTGCAGCAGCTCCACCTCATCCTCCTGCCTGCACCGGGGCTGCCAGCCACGGCACCGGGGCACTGAGGGTCACATAAGGACCTCTTATCCGTTTCATGCCAAAAGTAGAGGCTGAGCTAAAGCTTTTTAGACACTAATATTATTAATTAGGTAGTTAGCTCAGCTGTTTACTCAGCTGAGAAACCTGCTTTCCATCTGGGGAACGTACCTGCTTCCCCCAGTGTTTGGGCCAAGCCCAAGCAAAGCCAAGCTATGGCTCCCCAGTTAGAAGGGGCACCAAATCCAGAGGCTCAGAGACTTCTCACTGCTCCCCTCCTCAGGGCTGTGCCCCCCATTCCTTATTCAACCCTACCTGTTGCTCATCCCTCCCAGAGCTGCTGATCCTGCCTGTGGCACAGCTTCCACCTCCTCTCTTCTCTCAGCCCCCAGCACATCCCTCGTCCCACCCCCCAAAATCCTTCCCCTGGCATGAATATGCATCGTGCAGCTTGGGGCTTTTCCTTAAGCCCAGGGGTGCCCCTGAGTGCACCCACAGCTGCTGTTATGGATATAAAAGCAGTTGTACAGATGTACCTGCACTCATGTGAATACGGTCATATATTACAGGGATAATGTTTCTCCTAAAAGTGTCCAGAAAAGAGCGATCTGGGACTGCCTGTTGCTGATTTTTCTCATCGTTACCCCCACACATGCAGGGGAGACTTCCACAGGCAATAACAACTGGAAATAGATTCCTGATGAAGTCTAAATTAAGAATATTTTCCTCTGCTTAGGCAGGCATTTGACAGTGTAATTCTTAAACAGACTTTATTGCTATTAAATTTAATACCCATGAAGGATTACATATCTGCTTCATTGCAAGTCTGACAGGATTAGGAGAGCGGTGTCTGCTTAGTGTTCTTAAAACATCAAACACTAACAAAGCCCTGAGCAAGAAACCTTTTCTGAGGGCTGTAAAATGCCAAGGGTCTGGGGAATTGCACCGTGCCAAGAAATCGGATGGAGTGCCCTTTGAGGAGCTCCACATTCCAGCTGCTGAGGCACGTGGTGACAGAGACTCAGCCGCTGTGTCTGCACCCAAATACTCCAAATTCTGCTCCATGGCACTGTAAAAACACTGGCTTGAAGCCAGGCAGCTGGCCAGAGGAGCAGGAGCTCACAGCCCTTCTCCACATGCTGAGAAACTCTGGGATTTGGGGTGAAGATTCTGTTTGCAATATTCACATTGCAAGGAATTAATTGTTCAGAGTTGCATTGTTTGTTATTATCTCACTCTTTCACAGAGATATACATGGAAAGAAAGTCAGTGCCTCTACGGATTTGTAGTGAGGATGTTAAATCCTTGTTAGAGCAGGAGGCACAGGCCAGGATGGGATGAGCCAGGCTGGCTCCAACCTTCCTGGAGTGGCGAGGGATTGGCACAAGGCCATTTCAGGGATCTGTCTCTTTAAAATAATCCTCAGTTTCTCAAAAGAGGCTGAAAGTCAATATTGTTTGCTCTAATTAATGGCCTCCCCAGCTCAGGCACCAGCCCTAGGCAAATCCACCCCAAAAATCCCCTGGAATAAACACTACCACTTTGATGATAGCTAGGAGGTGACTTGCCTTGCGTTGCAGTAAATTGGCATGTGGGAAGAGCAAACCAGCCTCGCCACTTCCCAGCTCCCTCTGGAAAGCTCCTGTGCAGCCTGGGATCCTCCACCCTCCATCTCCAAGGAACTGGGACAGTCCCTGCGAGTCAGACCCGTCACTGCCAGGCTCTGAAGGGCCCAGAAGCACCATATGTATAGGTACAGGGGCAGGGAAGCTTATTTTTGGTTCAGCTGCTGTTAGGGTGACTCCAATATCTATAAAGATGGATTAGCTCTGGATATTTCCAGGCCTAAGAGTTTGGCACTGGAAACCCTAGAAAAAAAGCACTTGAATAAAAGTAATTTTGGGGTTTTTTATATTAATATTATTATTGTGTTTTCATGTTACAGCTCCAGGGGAGGGAGCATGCATGGCAGGAAGGCTGGAGGCACCTTCACAGGCAGAGCTCATCTGCAGAAGGTGAATGACAGCAAAGCAGCAGCTCCTGACAGGCATGGAGAGGATTCACCCACCTCCAGCACAATGTGATAGCCAGGAATCCCTGGAAAGCTCATTTTCTGCTACAGAGGGGAAAGAAAGAAGAGATTATAAAAGAAAAATTTAAGAGTTGCCTTCCAAACTCCAGTAGCAGATTGAAATGTAATCTCCGATTACTTCTTCACCTCCATGGCTCAGCTCAAATTCCTCCTAACTGTTTCCTTCACATCAAAGGCACAGAAACTTGAAAAAAAAAATAATCAAAGCAGCAAACAAATCATGAAGGAAAAAGGGCTTCTTAAAGCAGTGAGTAGTGAGCCAGGTCTCCATTTGCCTAAGGAGAGCCCACAGACAGAGCCTTGCAGTTACTTACTAAAAGATGGGGTCACATGGGAAGGCTCTCAGCTAAATCCTCTGCCCCAAACCCCACACCTAGGCTCAGGTGAGCCTGGTTTAAAGCCTTGCTTCCAAACTCAGCTGCTTGCACTGAAAAACAGCTGGGGGCACAGGAGAAATTCCAGAGTGACTGCCAGGGGCTGGGAAAGGGTCAGGCACCTTGCCAGGGGTTCCCAGTGGCTGAACCTCACCCACAGTTACCCAGCCCCAATTAGCCTGACGGGAAATATGAGTTTTCATTAATAGACTCCAGGGTGGGAGGATGTCACTGTGTCACAGGTTTGAATCATCTGCTCGATACGAGATCACAGCATCAGTCAAGAATAATCAGTTAAGTCATCATCCTCATCTCAGATTTGTTGTCATCAGAGGCTGATGTGAGTGCATGAGGACCCATGCCCATCTAACATAGGATCACAGAATTACAGAATGGTTTGGATTAGAAGGGGCCTAAAGGTTATTGAGTTCCAACCCTCTGCCAAGGGCAGGGACACCTTCCACTAGACCAGGTTGCTCCAAGCCCCATCCAGCCTGGCCTTGAACACTTCTAGAGATGGGGAGTCCACAACCTCTTTGGGCAACCTGTGCCTCACCACCCTCACAGTCAAGAATTTCCTCCCAATATCTAATCTCACCCTGCCCTCCTTCAGTTTTAAAGCCATTCCCCCTTGCCCTTTCACTCCAGGCCCTTGTCCAAAGTCCCTCTCCATCTCTCTTTTCATCCCCCTTTATGTGTTGGAAGGTGCAACAAGGTCTCCCCCAAACCTTCTATTCTCCAGGCAGAAAAACCCCAGCCCTCTCAGCCTGTCAATATGGGGCACAGCAGTTTTTTTTCCCCAGATGGCCTGGTGGGAAGCAGCCCTCAGAACGTGTGGGTAATTCATTAGCAGCCCGCAGTAATAAACCCTGCACAGCGTACGCGCTCCCGATGCGGGACTGATGGGTCTGGCAGCCAGCGGTGCACTCCTGGGGAGTTTCCTTTGCATTAAGTGCTTCTGACACTAATGTCGGTGCCTAAGCAAACACATTAGGATGACTAAAACACCCGGGCTGCTAGGAATCACAGAGCACACACTGGAAATGCATTGGCAGACCGGGAGCGAGAGGAAAGCAATGCGCTTTTGTTTTCAAGGCTGGCCTTTGCACGGGTGTGCTGGGTTCTGTGAGGTGCCTGTGGGTGAGACAACGACACTTCCTCACAACACTCCTTTGCTATTTATGAAGCAGACCTAAATATCCTGCATTAAAAAGTCACAAATGTGGATTATGCTCATGTGAAGAGTAATTGGATTTGATTGTGCTCTTTGCAGAGACAGGAAGTAAACCCGCAGCCTGCACTCAGTAGAATTAGTGTTGTAAGGATGGCTAAAAGGAGAAGAAATTCAGCTTCATTGCCCATATTTCCCAGTGCTGCCACACAGCACTAAAGGTTTTGTTGCTCAGATCTGCAGCCCAGATATTCCCGTTTGGAAGAACCTGAGATTCCGGGGATTATAAAGGATGCGTGGGAGTACTAGGCAGATCTCCATGCTTAAGATGAAAAAGACTCTCATAGAAATACTTAATGGCCTTTGAAACAAGAATAAAGCAGGGAGGATATTTTTAGCAGCCCGCCTGCACTTGCCAACACCTGCATCTGCTGATGGCAGAGGCTCCCCAGGCTCGACACTCAGCACCTCTCGTTGCCACTCTGCTCTGGAGAACAATACAAGAAAAATGGGAAACGACATGCTTGGCTGAAACAGGGAGTGTACCCCTCCTAAAGGATCCCTGAAAAATCCCCTCTGAAACATATCAAGCATGATGGTTCCCCTTCTGCCAACCTGTTTGTGCTTTGGAGATGCCACCCTGGAGAACCAAAGGTTGCATGGTGGAAATATCCCTTAGGGCACGAGAAAGACCACGGTGGGACTTGTCCATCAAGACTTCACCAGCTCCCTGCTTTACCCACCTCTTCTCTTGATTAAGGACACAGTACCTCCGACTAGATCCTCTGTTCTGGACTTCTTTCTGGAAAGCCAAACGGTGGCTGTTGCCCCAAGACACCAGCACTACCCAGCTACGGAAATGCTGAAGTGATGCGAGTTAAAATTTCTTTGGAACTCCCACTTCAAAGCACCATAAAAATACAGAGCGGTTCAGTGTTTTGCATGTTTGCCTACCACTCCAAAGAACAGGTTGATAAGTGGGGCTTTGTAATTATCCTGTGTGTTTTTCCTCTCACCCCATCTGCCATTAGTTCCCTTAGAAACAGGCACACACTCTGGAGTGAAGCATTTTCCCATGAAAAACTACCAACACCAGATTGTGTATGTTCTTAGGAAATTACTTGTTTTTACTTGTTTGGTTTTTTGACATTAAAAATTTGTAGTGTCTGAATTTTCCAGCAAGTGAAACTTAATCTTATTGTATAAGAATTCTCCCAGGCCAGTAATAACATTTCTGAAGCAACCAGTCATGGAAAACATGTTTCTCAGAACTGTTCTCAGGATGAGAAATTTCCTAGGAAAATCTAAAAGTCAAAAAAAAAAAAAAAAAGATAAAGAAAAAGAAAAATTTTAAGCCAAGGGGTTTGGGATAGAGGGATGCCTGGAACTGCTGTTTAAGAGTGATAAATGGGAATTTAATAAGTTTCTGCTCCTAATAAGAAGATTTCCCTGCTTTACCAGGCCAACCGTTGTGGGTGAGATTACAAAGGGTCATCTCACATGGGAGTAAAACTATCAGTTTATAGGAGCTGGGCCATGCAAATCCACACACACCTATTCATCAGCTTTCGAGCTCGATGAGAAGGTCCAGGATGATTTTCCTGGTTGCCCAGAGAAGCTGTTGGTGCAGAGTCCCTGGAATTGTTCAAAGTCAGGTTGGGTGGGGCTTGGAGCAACCTGGTCTAATGGAAGACGTCCCCGCTTATGGCAGAGGGTTGCAGCTGGGTGATTTCTACCTCCCTTCCAACCCAACCTATTCCCATGAAAAATGCGTTTTGCTGACAGAGCCATATCTCTCAATTCTCCTGTTAGGAGGGGAGACATGAGTTTTGTCTCTGCTAAGGCTTGTGTGTGCAGTAAAAGCCCTTCTATCAACAGGCACCAAGGAAACGAGCTGGCTCCATCCCAACTAAATCTCTTGGTGCAAGATCCAATCTACCACCTTGCAGCCTGCTGGATTATTGCCTGCTGGAGCTGAGGGCATTCAGCTGGAGCAGGGTCTGTGACCAGGGCTCGGGGAGGAAAGGAGTCACATCACCCTCGAGCCCCCCTTTGGGTTTGCCTTTGCTTCTGCCACCGTGCTTTGTACTGACTGTGCTCCTTTCCATGGAGAGAGGAAATCCCTCCTCTCCATCAGGGCATCCTCACTCTGCACTCTGACAATCCAGAGAAGGTTTGGCTACCCAGGGAGGAGAAAAAAAAAAAAATTAAAAATGTTTCATATCTGGCTACCCAGGGAGGAGAAAAAAAAAAAAAAAATTAAAAATGTTTCATATCTACCAAGGACTGTGAAGAGCAGCATCAACTTGATAAATACTGTTCGCTAGCAGCAGTAATGATTTATTGATTTTTTCAGGAAACAGATTAATTTAGAGCCAGTCTGACATAGATCTTTCTCTTCCCCTGTATTTATTGCTGCTGCTCACAGTCTTTCACTGTGATCTGCGGGCATGTTGCAGGGCTGAGCAGTGCAATAAGCATGGCTGGCCTGGATTATTCACTTACAAGGAGGACCTTTGTAACAGGAGGCCAAGGGCAATTCCAATCCCATTCTGAAAAGCCACATTTCATTCAGGCATCCTTTGAGGAGCAGAGTTGCTCCATCATCTGAAGCTACTGCCTTAATCTAAATTGTTGGTTCAATTGCTTTCCATAAATTTAGCACTTAAAGGGATTAGAGCAAAAAAAAAGCTTTGATTTTCCTTCTGACCTTTTAACATCATCAAATGAAAGCTGGGACATCAGTAAAGGGATTTTAAGTCAATAATTGTTTTGTAGTGACTGTATGTTTGAAAGCCAAACACTATCCCTGCCCTAATCCTTGCTCCCTGTATGGAGCAGAGTCGTCTGCCTCAGTCTTCTGGGTTTGGCCTCACAGCAGCCTTGCCAGCAGGACAGAACTTGCAAACAAGGCAAGAGAGCAGCGATCCAAATAAAAATTGCAGAGATGAGGCTGCTCTGCTGGAGCCCCAGCAAGTTCTCTAAATGGGCTGTTGCTGAAATCCTGACCTTGTTTGCTCTTGGGCTGCCCGAGCTGCTGCCTACCCTGTAGCCAAGATTAATTAATTCTCATATTGATGTGTCGAGCAACTGCCATGAAACCATAAAACAGGCAGAAAGCTGTCAGCATCCTGTAAAACTTGAGGAGGAGAGAGGGAATCAACACGTAGGGATTTACAGAGCGGCGTGCCAAGCTAGCACAGCTTTAATCTCAGGTTGTGCTGCCTGAAAAGAGGCAGATCAGGTACCTCATTCTGGGCTGTTACCTTGGGCAAGAGTTAATGGATTTACACAGGCAGAAGGCAGGCACAAGTGAAAGGACAGTAGCTGAGGAAACCAGATCCTCATTCCTTTGATGTCTCTTCTCTTACACCAGGTAAGAAGCTGAACAGAGAAGGCTGCCTTCGGCAGACAGGTTTAGTTACAGTGACGGGCTGTGGGTTTAGATTTCCTCCCTGGCCCTGTGCTGGCTTCCAGGTCTGTCACTTCATACAGTTGCTGGAGTCAGAACAACTATTTTAGAGTGGTTCATGCTCATGGAGGAGATAGAGGGGAAAGCAGAGCAGCTGTGCAAGAAACAGCAAGGCTGGAAGGAGCTCCTGTGGCAGGAGCCTCTCATCCCCATCCCCTCAAAGAAGGTCCATGGGGGTTGTGCAGCACTTGGCCATGCTGGGGTCGGGGTGGGTGGCTCCAGCCACAGTGGGGCTGTGACCAGGAGCCACAGGCTGCCCACAAGGCCAACTCCCCTTCCTTCTTTCTCCTTTTGCAGGTCTGTTCTCCGCCTGCCTGGGAGGGAACCGGCTCTTGCGACATCTCTGCGCTTCCCAGCACAATGAGCCCCTGTCAGGGGCCTTCACTTGCTCCAGTACCAAAGCACAGGGAAACCACAGGCAAGAACCGTGGTGTTGCAACACCATTGTGCTGTCACAAGTCATCTCGGCTAAAAATACACTGCTGCTAAACAACCTTCAGACTCGCTTTCACCAAATGCCATAAGGAGCACTAACTCAGGGCACTAACAGCTTCAAAAACTCTGAGGAGTTTCATTTTTTGCCTCTCTTCTGAGGGTAAGACCCCCACAAGCCCTCTCCTGATCCTCTATCCCGATCAAGTACCCTGGAGCATCTGTAGCTTCTCCACAAGCTCTTCAACGTGAAGATTTTTTTCCCCTGCTCTCCTCACTTCAGGGTACGCATGGAGCCCCAGGAGGACAACTTCACACGTGGGGACAGGAACAACCCTTTCACCTTTGCTTTAAGCTGGCTTGAAGTGCCCTGTGAGCTCTGGTTCTCAGCTCACCCGTTCACGTTTTGTGGGGATAGGCAAGTTTTGCACAGCTTTGCAGGGAGTGGGGAGCCAGCCTTGTGGAAAGCGGACAGAAGCCAGAACAGAGCCCAGAGAGCTGTTCTGTCTGAGCCAGGACTGCTCCACCTCCGGCCTCTGCTGGTACTGGCAGCAGGGGAAAGCCAGGCCAGTTTTCTCAGCTGATCTTGCCTTAGTCTTAGCAGGTTATCTGAAGTTCAGCTCTCCCCCCTGCCCCTGTGTGAGCATGTTGTGTGATACCTGCCCCGAATCACAGCCACACATCGTCCTGGTGCTTGAAAAGCTGTGCTAGGCAGGCTCCTGTCAGCTCCTCACCTTTTAAAACAAGCTGGAGAGAGTGGAACTGTCCCGTGATGCTCGTGAGGACACTTCTGCCAAGCATCTCTGTGTGCATCAGATCCAGTCCCACTGCAGCAGCTGCTTCCCCTGTGACCAAGACAACAGCTCTCAGCCTCAGTGTGTCTCACACAAGATTTTCCCTCCCTGTCCCACATGCTTTCTGTCCAGTATTTTCCCAGCTCGGTGAGAAAGTTGAAAACCATGAAAACACAAAGCTAGATCTTTTTCTCCTCCCTCTCTCCCAAATGCAGAGGTGGGCTGCAGCCCCACAAGACCCACGGGGCTCAGTGGGAAGCCTTTGGTACCTCCTCAGTCCTGCCATCCTACAGACCTGTGTAAGACACCAGGATGTGGTGTGGAAAGTTTTGGGATTTCACCAATCTAAAATTGGCGAGGGGGACAGCACAGTCCCCATTAACCCCTCCAATGCCAGCAGAGACCCCATTACCTCTCACCCTGCCTGCTTTGTTCCAGAATAGCCACACGCTTAACCCACCGTGTCACCGAGCCATGCCCAGGAGGAAATTCCCCACCCTTTATCCTCCTGCTTTGCCTTTTGGCCTTTTAAGAAGACTTGGACTAAGGAAGGGGACAGAACATGGAGCTGGAGGGCAGGTCAGGCTGCCTTCCCACACTGCCCAGGCACAGGCACTCCTGCTCCATGGAGAGGTGACATTCAGTCCTCACCTGGACCCTGTGGTGGGTGTCTTGTCCTCAAAGCTGGCTGCAGAATTATGGGCTGGCTTGTGCTGACAGGGCATGGGGAGAGCTGGAAAAGAAAATGCTCCTGGCTCTTCATCTGCCCTCGTGCAGCACGTCCCTGTTACCAGCACAGAGCAGTGGTGGGAGATGCACTGGTGGGAGATGCACTGGTGGGAGATGCAGGGGTGGGAGATGCAGGGGTGGGAGATGCAGGGGTGGGAGATGCAGTGGTGAGAGATGCAGGGGTGGGAGATGTAGGAGTGGGAGATGCAGTGGTGGGAGATGC
>VWZT01004641.1:153454-177609 GCA_013397055.1 Pachycephala philippinensis
GGGGTGGGAGATGCAGGGGTGGGAGATGCAATGGTGGGAGATGCAGGGGTGGGAGATGTAGGAGTGGGAGATGCAGTGGTGGGAGATGCAGTGGTGGGAGATGCAGTGGTGGGAGATGCCCAGGGCTCAGCACAGGCACCCAGGAAGATTTACACAATGTGCCCAGTTTCAAACAGGACCAAGCCATGGAAAGGTTTTGATTCAGAGATACAGAACCACTTCCAAGTTAGAGCAAATACATCTTCGACGCTCTTTCATCCAAGGGTTAAATTTTTAGCCTGGCTCAGGGTGACACCTCACTGGGACACTGCTGGGTGAGGCCAGAGTGTTTCCTAGTGCACAGATCTCTGATGCAGGGCTTTGGGGCTGCTGGTGGGATCAGTTGCTGCTTTGCCAAAATAGTTCATCACCAGAGCCCCTCTCAGGGCTGTTTAGCAGGGAGCAACACTGTGCTGAGGAGTGTGGGGTGCCAGAATGGGGCCAGACCACCTCCAAACACTGCTCTGACCCAAATCCCAATTGGAGCAGGCACAGGCATGAGCTGAGCCCATGCTAACCAAACAAAAAAGAGTTTTGACTGGGGCCTGGTGAGTGGCATGCACAGGATGCACTCCAGGTCCTTCCAACAAACCATTTCAGCTTCAACCCCACGGAAAGGTTTGTGCTCACAGAAATTGCTGAAAAGCCTTAGGCACAGAAATCTCTGGGCATATCAATGTGATCAGCACAGAATCACAGAATGGGTTGGGTTGGAAGAGACTTTAAAAATCATCCAGTTCCAACCCTGCTGCCAAGGACGAGGACACCTTCCACTAAAACAGGTTTCTCAGAGCCCCATCCAACGTGGCCTGGAGCACTGCCAGGGATGGGGCAGCCACAGCTTCTGTCGGCAACCTGTACCAGGGCCTCACCACCCTCACAGCAAAGAATTTCTTCCTAATATCCAATCTAAACCTACTCTTCATCACCTAAAGTCTTGGGTTTCTGTATATTTTCAATCAGCCTGATTTTCCTTTCTTCTGCATAAATGCTTAACATTCTTCTGAAATGGCCTTTTAAAATTTCCCATTTTGAATAAAATCTGGAGGGTAAAAGAATAAAAATGAATTTAGAAAAAAACTGCATGTAGCCCAAACAGACAAAATTGCCTGTATATTGGATTTGTGCTGAATCATTGTTATATTTGGCTCTTCCTTATGTCGATATCCCCTGTGCTTTTAAGGCTGCATTAAAAATATAAAAAAGGACCCAGACAAGGACAAAGACACTTCAGGCCAAACTTTGGTGCTGTTGAATTGGTCAAATATACAAAGCAGCTGCCTCAAAGTCCAGAATCAATATTTTCACATCAGAGCGCTGCACAAAACACAAACCAGAGAAATTGGGGAGGTTTTGACAGGATTTTCTTTGGAAAGTCCTGGCTGGGCTGAGGTGGCCTGGGAGGCTGGGCTGGCAAGGAGTCAAGGCTGCAGGAAGCCTTTATAGGACCTTTGTGCAGGGAAAGATCCAAGTCTTTTATGGCTTTGCAGCTGTATGGGCCGAAGTGGAATTTGCTGGGCTACAACTATTTTCCACTGGATCTACTGGGAGCTGCGGCTGCTATTCTGCAGGATAAATTTGGTTATGTGGTGACGTGAATTTCCTCACACGAAGGAAAACATTTCCCTGCCTGGTTTATGTGTCCTGAAATATACCAAGAAGGGGAAAGCCGTGCCAGATGGTGCAGAGCAGATAGGAACCCCATGGTTTGCACCCCGTGTTATCCTCCTAGCTGACTGCTCTGCTGAATAAATGGTGCTGCAGGGATGGTAAGCTGGGATGCTGCTGCTGCTTGAAGAGTAAATTACTGCTTTGTGAGTGAAAGCAGCAAGGTCTGTTCATCAGATATAACTTGTTCCTATCAGGATGGAAAAGCTCAAGCCAAGGAGCTTCTCTCCACAAAAGCAAAATTTGTGAAGCAATTCATGCCAGGGAGTCACTACTTTTCTGATCAAAGCGTGTTTAAGGTTACCAGAGGATCTCTCCATATACAACATGTGTGTGCACATGAATGCCATGTCTCAACTGCTGCACGGCTCCAGGGGATGGGAAGGTGGGGCAGCAGTAAAAAAACTGGATTCATCCAGACAGCACACAGACAGCTGGCTTCTGAGCAGGAAAGAGAGAAAGAAAGTGGTTAGAAGAAAGTGGTTAAAACAAAATGCTTAGGGTGCTGAGGCACTGGCACAGGTTCCCCACAGAAGCTGTAGATGCCTCATCCCTGGAAGTGTTCAAGGCCAGGCTGGATGGGGCTCTGAGGAACCTGTCCTGTCCCTGCACATGGCTGGGGGTTGAAACGAGATGGTCTTTAAGGTCCCTTCCAACCCAAACCACTCTGTGATTCTATGAAAACTCTAAATCAAACCAGTATCAAAAAAAGGAAAGCCCTGAGATGTGAGAAGGATGCTCAGTGCTGCAGTGTTGGGCTGGGTTTGTCTTTCCTTGTCAGACATTTTCTCTTAGTAGTTCAAATTACAAATTGAGAGAAGTCCTTGAAAATAAAACTGGAGTGAGCTCTAAGAGCAAAGCTCACTTGACCGTGGCTTCCCAGGGTTTGCTTCGCCTGGACACGTAGGGCCAGGCTCTGCAGCTGCTTCAATCACCCTTGCCAGGGAGGGAAGACACCACTAAGTCAGGGACAGAACAAATCCCTCCAGGCCTCTGCTGACCACCACAAACCGGGACTGGAAATCACCGTGCCGTGAAGGTGATCCAGCGGCTCAGGCAGCGTGAGGAAGGTGGGAGTGAGCCACAAATACACCCCCAGGTACTCTCCAACAAGGCAGAGGAGCTCATCTCCCCAGCCTGCGACACCCCAGCACCTCCTATTTATGCACCCTGCATCCCATAATTGCCTGGCTCAGAGCTTTAATCAGCCACAGCACAAACATAGGGGCGCAGTGAGCTGATGCTGTGGCCTCACCCTGCTCAGGCTCCCTGGAGGGTCTGTAGGGTATCCAACACTGTGGTGTGGGGCAGGGGGAAGAGTTGTGACCCCTTGTCAGATCCAGACCCCAGAGGCAGTTTTAGGATGCTGCAGGGATGTGACCACAGCTCTGGAAACATCTGCTCCACACCTTGGCATCTCAGGGCAATGGCTGTACCCACCCAGCTGTGTGGTATGGCCTGGTTTAGGGCCACATCCAAAATTTGGGCATGCTCCAGCTGGGATGGCCTTTGAACCCGAGGAGGGCAGTCATGGATCATGCTCCTGAAGACCCCATCCCTCCTGACCTGCAGAGGGGAGGAAAATGAGGCGCCAGGCATGCCCAAATGCATGGTGTTCAGGCTCATTTCAGGATGGGGTGAGCCTCTGGGATGCTCTCACCTCACACCCCAGGCGCCAGAGCACAACAGAGAGCATCCGGGATGCTGTGGAGGGCCGAAATGTCCCAGGAGAGGTTTAACTGGGGCGGGCAGGTACCAGAAATGTGCTGAGTGCTGCGGCTAAATCCCCCTGGGACAGTGAGATAGAGCCCTCAGTCAGCCCTGATGCATGGCTGGGAAGGCAGTGGGATGCTGAGGGAAAGGCAGTGGGGATGCTGAGGGAAAGGCAGTGGGATGCTGAGGGAAAGGCAGTGGGGATGCTGAGGGAAAGGCAGTGGGATGCTGAGGGAAAGGCAGTGGGGATGCTGAGGGAAAGGCAGTGGGATGCTGAGGGAAAGGCAGTGGGGATGCTGAGGGAAAGGCAGTGGGATGCTGAGGGAAAGGCAGTGGGGATGCTGAGGGAAAGGCAGTGNCCTGCCTGGCTCACAGGGCCGGGATGGAAACCCCAGCAGCTTGGAAACAGAGCTCGGAAATGCCCGGTGGGGCAGGAGATGAACCCTGGCGTGCCAGGAAGTGGAAGGGTGAAGCAGTAAAAAGCTCTGATAAGAAGGGCCATGTAACCAGAGCAAATATTGGGTGATTCAGCAGCAAGTGACCCAGGAAGGAGCAAAGGGCCCTCCTTGCAATGTTTGACTTGTCGGCTGCGATGGCGCAACAGCCCCAGACAGGGAGAAGCAGCAAAGGCAGGGGGCTGGCAGCTCCTCCTGTCACCACGGCACCTGCTCAGCTTCTGCAGCTGGGACCCCAAAGAAACAACCTCTGGGCTTCCCTCAGCTGGAAAGATGCCTCCTTCTGTGCTTGGGCTTGGGTCTCCATCCCACGGGGATGGCAGCAGTCCTTGGTATCAGCTGCCAGGCAGGAGGCCAGCACTGACAGCCTGTGCTGTGGACAAACACTGCCACAGCCCGTATTCCTGCACCAGGGATGCTGTAAGAAACACAGTCCCCTCCCAGCCAATGCCTTGCCAAGAGGCAAGTAAATGTCCCCACAGCCTGTGTTACTTGTGACTTGAGAGCAGGTCTGCCTTTAGCCCCCATTTCCCAGTGCCAGGGTCCATCCCCGCATTGTTCACACCACCTCAGCTCTGGGCTTAGCAGCTGGGTCAGTGCTCAGCATGGTTATTGACTTTTTTTCCCCCTAAATCCCTGCAGCAGGTAGTCAGGAGAGGGCTCACTCCTCTCTTCCCATGGGATGCACTGGGAGGGGTCACACAATGGGCTCAGGCTTTGGAAAGCCGATGGTGTTTCGTGTCACTGACAGGCTTTCCATCACCATCACCAGGAACACAGGCTTGGAGTCCAGGCTGGGCATCCACCTTCAGAAATTCAGGCCTCTCGATGAGAGCTGCAATGCAAAAAAACAAACAGGAAAATACCAACCCAACCCCAGCGCCTCCCAAAACCATGACCCAAAGTTTACTTCTGAAAATCCAGGCTCTCACCCCGTATATAAACCACAGGCGAGCTTTCTGCTGGCTCCACCCTCTCACCCCGGGCACGGCTGCTGTTCCACAGCACCCAGCTGGGAGAGAGATCTTCACCTTTCCAAGCAGAGACAGATGCCAGCTGGGGGTCTCTGACACGCAGAGTTTCAGCCCTGTTTCTCTTGGGCTATCAGAGATGGGCCATGGCTCAGAGGAAGGTTGGCAGGACACCCCTGGTACCTGTGGAAAACTGGCAAAGTCCATGGGGAAAAACAGCCAACAAAAATGGTGGTGGATCCTATGGGCAAGAGCAGGAACAGCTCCCTGTGCTGAGAGAGCCTGTCCCTTTCCGTGGAAAAGGAGAGCATGGCCCCACTGTTGTGCTGAGCAAGGGGATGGAGTGATGGAGAGGTGGCTGTGCCACCACCAGAGCTGGCCTTCAAACCAATGGCACCACTGCTCACACCACAGCAAAGACATCCCTGTGCAGCTGGGCAGAGCTGGGCTTATTTACACCACCCCCGAGTGCTGACTGAGCACTGGAGCAGCTCGGCAAGCCAGGAGAATGAACAACAAACAACCCCCCAAAACAAAACACAGGCTCAAACAGTGATAAAATCGACTTTTCAGAGGTCACATTGATACTTTCTCCTTCGTACCTCTCCTCCCCAAAAAGGGAGCTGAAACGGCGCTGAGGGATCACAGATGGGCAGAAAGACAAAAGGAGGAGGGTGAATAAGACAGAGCACAGATCCTGCAGGCACAGAGCGAGGTGTGTCTGTGGGCTGGCCTGGCTGAACGTGGATTTGCAAAGACTTGTCCAGTGATTGACCAACCTGCTAGTGCTGAGCTGCAGCTGAACATGACCTGCTAACAAGGCCAGATGGAAAGTCCCTCCAAGGCCTGCAGTTACTGGCTGAGAATGAGGGGGAAAAAAAGCCACACAGAAGATTTTACTGCCGTTGGAGAGCACAGTTCATGGGACAGAAATGCTTCCCCATCAGCAGAAGTGAAATATCACTGGGGTTGGATCGGGGTTGGAGCAACCTGCTCTGTGGAAGGTGTCCCTGCCCATGGCAGGGGGAGTTGGAACAAGATCATCCTTAAGGTCCCTTCCAACCGAAATCATTTTATGATTCCATGAAAATATGAAACATTTGTCACAGGCTTCTTGCCACGGGCACTTGCTGCTAATTGAACTCTACATCAAGATTCTGTGCTCCAGCTCCAGAGTCCCTGGCCCTTGGGAACATAGGTAGAGAAACACCAGGGATCTGCCAAGAAAGCCAATGGCTCTGGCTGCCCCCCTGAGCCCCGTGAAGAGCTGCTGCCATGTCACAGCACCCTGACTGCCCAGCGCTGGCTCCGGACACCACGGACACTTTCCCTGCCCGTGCCCCAGCCCCGGCAGTGCAAGAGCTGTGGCTCATTGCATCATCCTCACTCCACCTCCCTGGGGCAGGTCTCCATCAGCCCCAAACCTGCCAGCTCTCCCAGGGGGATCTTCACCAGCTGGTCCCAGCCACCTGAGAGGAGCTGGGGCAATGCTTGCCCCGTGTCCCAGAAAACACCCAGTGTTTCAAATCGTTTCCTGGTCCCAGGGCATTCCAAAATTAGGACCTTTTCCAGTATCTGGTGAGCAGCACCAGTTCCTGGTATTCCCCTGAGAGGGAATACCAGAATCCCTGCTCCAAGCCCTCTGTGCCAGCTCCTGCCAGCTTGCAAAGACTTGCCCCAGAGGGATGGGGTTGAAGGGTCTGGAAGTGCCTGGAAAAGGCTGCTATGGGCACGTATACAGCTTTACCCACTACAAGCAAGAGGGTCTTACTCAGATTCCTGGGAGACCAGAAATTAAGGCAGAAATGGAGCAATTAGCCTCTGAGGAAAGGATGGAGAGGGGATGGTTTAAGGACAGTGTGGTTGTTTCTCAGCCCCAAGCCTGCCAGAGCTCAGGAAATGTTTGGACAATGCTCTCAGGCACATGGTGGGATTCTTGGGGCTGTCCTGTGCAGGGCCAGGAGCTGGACTTGGATGATCCTTGTGGGTCCCTCCCAACTCAGGGTATTCTATGATGCTATGAAAGTGGAGCCTGAGTGCTCCCAGGAATGCCTCAGTAACACTGTTAGAGAAAAGCTGCTCCAAAATAGCTGCTCCCCTTGGGCTGGAGAGCAACCAGAGTCATTGCACCCCCATTTCCACGGCCAACCCCTGCCTTTCTCCTGGGCTGGGAGGCACTGGAAAGCTCCTGTTCTCCTGCCCCCTGCAGCAGGGTGGCCCGTGGCTCTGCCACCAGCCTGGCACAGCAAAGCCCTACAAGCAGATGCAACTGCATGCTCATATAAAGCCATCAAGAGCTTTTGGCCTGAGGGATCCATGAAATCTGTAGAGAAGGGGCCAGTGCCAGAGGCAGCAGAGGACCTTGGACACCCACCTGTGTTCAGGGCGTGGAGAGGGAGGGAGTGAAGCCATCGCTGGGCATCACTGCATCACACCCACAATTTTTCAGCCCTTCCTTTGTGGGCTTTTCTATTTTTGACCTTCTGCCTAATCGCATAAGCTGCTTTCCAGAGCAACTACAGCATTTACAGCTTTTATTGACTTCCTCTGAAAACACGGCTGAGGATTGCCAGGAGGGAGATGCCAGAGCCACTCTCACTTTGACGTGGTTTATTCACCTGGATAGTTCGTGGGCTTCAAATAATGCCAGGCAGGCAGCTGGGCAAGTGGGGGGCTGGCAGTGCCCAGCTGGCATCTTGAGACTCAGAAGCAAAACACATGATTAAAGCAAGAGCTGTGTGCTTACAGCTCTCTCCACGCAGCAGAGACTGAACTGGAAGGCCAAATCACCCTCCACTTCACCATAAACAGTGGGTGTTGGGTTTTAAGGAGCATCTCGCCGTGACCTCAATGGACCATTTCATGCATGGTGCCATGGAAGGGAGCCCAAAGGTGAACAGGCTTAATTAGTAACACTTCAAGCTGATTACCATGGCCCATATATAGGGTGACCTGCATCTACTATCACTTAGCATGGTAATGACTAAGTACAGTATGTGGTTTAAATATCTCCCTAACGCTAAAGCTAAATGCATCTATAGCCCTAACCCTCTAATTGACTGATTCTAAATATGATAGATTAGCTTTCCATCTCATTATATGGATCTAATCAGGGGATGAGGGCTCCTATACCCTTGGACACTTGGTTTTTCATCTCTACTGTCCTACATCAGCAATTAAAAGAAAATGACTTCTCTGCTCAGGTTTGCTGCAAGCTTATGTCGTACCCTGTCTCAGGAAGATGCTGGATTTAGTTTATGATGGTCATAAAAACAACCTGCAGAACCCTGCTTTCTGTCTTGGTGGGCACCCAGATTTAGAAGCTTAGATGTTGCCTGTGTGACCTTTTCCTGATGACCCTAAATCAGCACAAGGCTCCTGCTGCCTGTGGTCTTCACTCCATAGAGAACTGGCTCAGGGGCAGCAGTGCCCAGTGGGAGAGGCTGGGAGCAAGGAGCAGGGGAGGCACCAGCAACAGCTTGGGCTTCAATCACCCTTTCTCAACTAGAATACTCATTGTTGTCTAAATGAGGATGGTCGGGTGCAGGGGCAAGAGCTGGACTCCGTGATCCTTGGGGGTCCCTCCAACTCAGGATATTCTAGGATTCTATGCTCAAAAGAAGTTCCCTGATTCCAGTCCCGGGTGCCTTTTCCTGCATTGCTCAAGCCCAAGGTCCTGCACACCCAGCAGGCTCCACTCCCCCAGGAGCTGCTCACTGTGGCCCCAGCCTGAGTGCACAGGTGGGTGGAGGACTCAGGCAAAGTCCCGAGTGACCTCAGGTGCCTCTTCCAGCCCAGCTGAGCACTAATAAGCTTTCTGCATTAAGGCTTTCACTCCAGGCCTGGATAGCTCCAGGCAACTCCTTGCTCACGCCTTGTCTCTGCCTAGGAACGAGTCTCCACGGCAGGATACCACGGGCCACGTGCCTGGTGTGGAACTCCAGGTGCCCCAAACGCATTTCTTCGGGCTCGGGAGTCCCCAGGATACACTCAGGCTCCACCAAAACTGTGAGACACCTGCATGAGGTCACCCTGAAAATTTGGCCACCACCACCAGGCTCCCTGGCACCTCCCTGTGACCCAGGAGATGCGTTCCCTTTCGCTGAGAGGAGAGAGCATCCATCCATCCATCCCTCCACCCCCTCTGCCCAGGCCTGGCCAAATGCGAGGGAAGAGGAGGTCGATGGCTCTTTGCCCAAGATGCTCTCAGAGGAACTGAGGACCACCCACCTCTAACAATTGTTAGGCCATGGGTGCTTTATTTCCCCATTGTTTAACCCAAAATAGAGGCCATGGAGCCAAAGGAATGGCTGGATACCTTTACACTCAGCCTGGCTGCCCCAGACTATGTGTAGGCACAGAGTAATTAGCCACGGGGAGATGAACCATGTTATAATTTTGTCATTTTCCACTCAAGCATCCTGGGCACTGATTGCAGCTTGGGGATTTTCCATGTCAGACAAATTACCAGACTCCACCAAAATAGCTGAGACAGCCCCATTTTGGGTTACAACATCTTCACCAGATGGGCGCAGGCAGAACTCCCCTGTGTGTGTGCAGGAGACTTGGGGCCATGGTAAATTGGTGCACTGGAAGGAAAATTAAAGGAGTCAGGTTAACAGATGAGAGAAGACATCCCAAACTGGCAGAGGAAACTCTTGCTCATTGTAAGCAGAAACAAAAGAGCCTTCGGTTGCCAGGGTGTAATTTAGACACAGGCTCCACGTGGCAATTTCCATGGGTCTGCAGGGAGCCCCGGTGAAACTTGGGGATGAAGGTTCCCACAAGTGGAGAGATTTTGTTAAAGTCCAGGCCTACCTGAGCATGCTTAAAGGTCCCACCTGCCTTTTTTCCTCCAGTTAAAACTGGGTTTTAAACTACTGAGATTAGCATTTGAAAGGGAACATTCTCCTGTGACACAGGGCTCACGGGACCCATTTCCTCAGGCAACTTTTCCTCAGGTTTTCCCCACTGTCCAGGGAAGGGGCAGAAGCACCAAGCTGTTCAAAACCTCCACCCAGCCTTCTCCTTGGAGAAAAGGGTTGGTGATGAGTGAGAATAAAGGGCCCGAGAAGAGGCAAGCAGAAAGGCTGCCCCAAGGAGTGCAACATGCCCAGATATGTCTGTCAGATAACAATACCTCAGCTCGAGACCTTCACAGAGCTTAAAAATAATGGCGACTCAGCTCCAGGTGAAACATTCACCTGTAATGCTGCCCCCCTGCCTCAGTCAGGTTTGAGCTACTGATGGTGCTGCCTTTGCTCCAAAGTGGGGAGACAGCAACATCCCAGAAGCTGGAGGAGACACGGCCCAGGATAATCAGCAAACCCAACAACCCCGTTCATGGGGTAAACATGACAGTGTGTCTCAGTTCTGGAGAAAACCGTGGTTAGCACCAATCTCTAACAAAGCTCTTGACGCCCTGTTTTTTCCAGACAGCATTTTGGAAAAGAAAGCCAGACTTTTGTGCAGGAGGCATCTCTGGGCAGCAGACAGGTCTGTGATAACTGGGAGGTCTGGAACTGCTTCCCGTCTGGGTCTAGCAGAGATAAGGTGGAGATAGATGAAATTGCCTCTCACTCCCAGCTGAACTACAGCACACCTTGGCCAGTCTCCAAAAAGGGCTCATTAACAACTCCTGCAGTGTTCTTCTCCTGGCAGATGTGGTGGTTATAGTGGTGGTGTTGAAGTCTTTGCAGTGGTTTAAAGATCTGGAGATCCTATTCCTGGAATCAAGTGAGGTTCCGTTTAAGAAGAAATGCAGTTTTAGTTGTCTCTGTTGTAGAAAAACTGAGGCCCTGACCCCAGTCCACATTAAATGGTTGGAAATGAGAAACCAGGTGATGAATAAACCCCTCATTTGAAG
The DNA here is from genome assembly GCA_013397055.1 of Pachycephala philippinensis. NCBI lineage: Eukaryota > Metazoa > Chordata > Aves > Passeriformes > Pachycephala > Pachycephala philippinensis. The sequence goes on from VWZT01004641.1 coordinate 164,167, forward strand.
GAGGGGGAAGGAGGCACTGGAGGAACTGAGTCACCAGTTTTGAGCAATCCTGAACTCACTGCTAAAGTCTCTCAACTCCACTTTTGTAAGACCTGCTGCCAACAACAGCCGTGGGAGCTCAGAGCTGGAGCAGAACTGACACCATGGGCAAGTTAAAACTATTTCAGGGCTAAAACCTTCACACTGACATGTTACCTGGGGGAGCCCACACAGGGAAGGCTTTGTCTTTGACCCAAGCTCATTTTAAGCTTCCTTCTTGGGATGAAAGGGTTTGGAGATGTTCCTTTGCAATCTTGCCTGGCAGCCTTTTGCCACAACGCCTTCTAACTCCCACATCCCTGAGACCTGTGGTCCCCAAGTCTCCTCGACCAAACTGCCCTCATGGAGGGTCTTCCCCAGCGTGGATGGGGCAGAAGTGATGATGATTCTTGCGTGCCTTCGCTGCCTGCAAGCGGCCTGAGGCACTTCTAAAATCCAGTGCATCCTGCCAGTCACAACCCAGAGCTGTGACCCCATTTCACGAGGACACTGCCCTGTCTCCTCTCTTCTTTAGCTTCTATTAAAAGCATGAGAGGGGAGCCAGCCTGGCCTTCTCCCTCAGCTGCCAGTCATGTATCTGGACATCACTGGGACACTGGCTGTACCAAAGTCCCTGTGAGAAGATGCCAAGGTTGCCAAATGCCAACACCACTCCCTTTCCTCCGTGCTGTGTAACCTCCTGCTCTTCCTTCAGGCCTGGCTCCATCAGCAGGACACTTCCAGCCCATGGCAGCCCGAGGGGTGATGCCGAGTGCTGTGCCCAGGGGAAGGCAGGACGGGCAGTGTGGGATGCAGAAGGTGACAGGCTTGTGCAAGGGCTGATGCATGAGTTCAGAAATGCTGCTGGACAAGCCCTACACACAGTGACTACACAGCACATAAATGCCCTCCCCAGCCTTCCTCTCCTCTCCTTCCTCACTCCCGTGCCTCCTGCGTGCCCTGCTCTGTGGGCTTGGAGACAAGCAGGCAAGGGACCACGCTGTGGTAACTGTACATAAACAATAGGAAGAGATGGAAAAATACATAAACCCCATGCCTGCTCACAGTTTCATCACCCACCTCTTGGTGTTTGGCATCTTTCTCCATGCTCCAATGCCTGGCTTCACATCAATTCACAGACCCTACCTTTCATCTAAAAAAATTGTAATTGCACGACATTCCAGATCCTATTGATGTGGAGAAGTGCAAGTCAGGATCCAAAATATTCATAATACAGATGTTACAAAAAGAAAAAAAAAAAAAAGAGAGAAAGAAAAAAAGCAAGAAAAGGACTTTGACATTTATTATTTTGGAAAGCTCTTGATTCCTGAGTTAGCTGTAATTTTCAGACAACCTGACTCATCATTTCTGAATGCTTTGGTTTGGCAGCCCTGTATATATTTAGTAATACAAACCCTGACTTGCAGCTTCCAATGAGAATCCTAATGGCATGATAAGACAGATTTTCATCTCATTCACGTCATTTCCAAATATCAGGACATTTACTTAGCGGGAAGAGTTGTAAAAGCTGTGAAATGGTCTCCCTGGGGAGGAGCAGAAACCTTCTGGCTACACGCTTGAGCAGCTGAACAAACCGAGGGAGAGCAGGCAGCAGTGAACAGCTCTTTCCTTTCTGGCCAAGGGACAGAGCAGATGATCCCAGACATGTTTTCCTCTCCACTGCTCCTGGCTCTGGGCATTGCTAATCAAGTCCATTGCCATACCACAGCCACTGGAGCCTCTCTCAAACCCGACTGGAGAAAGAGCAGCTTCTGTAGGAGGAGCGCGCAGCACCAAGAGGAAAACTACTGTTGCAAACCATTTAGGACTTCACAAGGAGAGGAGCCTGCGCCAGTCCTCGAGAACGCATTCAAAGCATCCTCAGCCAGCAGTCAGAATTGAATTCTTTACTTTAAAATCCCTTGGGCACTGGAAGTCTGTGAGATTTTTTCCATTGCCTATCAAGCAGCGGTATTAAAAACGATGTCTTTGGCAGCGCAGCCAGCATGAGTAGATGTGAGATGATTTTCATCTCTTCATCACAGACCATCTGCTTCTTACCCTCAACTTTCAAAGGCCTTGGAGGAGACGTAGGCCACTGAATTTTATAGCTAGATTTCATGAACCTCTTTGAAAATGAAAGGATCGCACCGAACACAAATTTACAGACATCAAAGGGAACTTCTCTTTTCATGCAAGCACTAAAAGCAGTGCAAAGGGAACTAATTACAATTTGCTCAATTGCCAGTTTTCACACTGGAGTGAATACAAGCATTTTATGCTTTAAACCTTACAAACTTGTGGCTGCCAGCTTAATATACTTTTAAAGCCAGAACCAAATTAATAGACTAAAACCATCTTGCACCCACTGAGGCAAGCAATGAAGCCAAAAGAGCTGGCAGGGTAGCTCCTGGAAAATTCTTGTTTTTTTTTTTTTTTNAATATTTCTTTACGTATTCAATGGCAGTGTAAACTGCCATTTTTTTGTAAACTGTAAATTCAGCTTTTTCAAAAGCAAAGCCATTGCATAGATACTTTTTATTGAGCTGATTTTCATCCATACTGCTGACAGAGTCTCAGGGAACACAACTGAAATGGCAGCTCCTCATAAAATGTATGGGAGAGTTCAGGGATCTTGGCCAAATGTGGCTGACTCAAGATCTGCTGACTTGAGTGCCTGAAAGCATTACATAGACATATGAGTTCCAGGCAGGCAGTGAAGGGGAGGAGCTGCCCTAAATTATAAATCAGGATCCAGGTGAAAATTGTGAAAATAAAGAAAATTCCTATACAGCAGAGCCTTAGGTTTCCAAGTCCAATCACAGATCTGTCCATGAGTTTGCACCAAGGGTGTTGGAAGGGTGGAGTGAAACTGATGCCACTTAAAATCAAGGAAAAGAGAAGCTGAGGAAAAAACTCCCTTTGTCATTTGATCCCTTCCCCATCAAGCCAACAAGCCCTGGGCCACAGCAGGTACTGGCTGGCCACAGTGAGAGCTTTCCTGCTCCCCAAAAAACCATCTTACATCCTTCAGAGACGTACAAGCTTTCTGGTTTGCAGTTCACAACAATCCTAACAGAGGTGACTTAGTTCCCACTCTCCAAGCTTTCAGGACACAGATTGGTGGGTATTGCTATGAAATATGATATTGACACACCAATAAAGGTCTCCAAAGGTGACTATTGCACACTCTTCATGCACATTCAGTGATGTGAACACTGAGATCTTGGGGCCATGGAGATGGGATCACATTTTGATGCTGAAGGCAACACTGTGGCGGTAGCTTCTCCAGCAGGAACGATTCCATAGGGTCTCCAGAGCCCCAAAGAATAACACAACCAATGAAACCCTGGGATGATACCACCGTGCTGGCCAACAAAGGTGTATCACTTACTGTTCTCCAGCACTGACCTCCAGGGAACGAGAGGCTGCTCATAATCCTTGACAGTGGGGGAGTCAAAAAGCTGCCAACACCAAGTTCACAGACAGTTTTGGGGTTCCCACTCTTGTTGGCCAATTTAGCTGCACTTACCCCTTGCCAAGCGAGCACTGCTGCAGTTGCAGTGCCAGGAAACCGAGTGGGAACTGGAGTGAGGAATTGCCTTGGGTCATGTCTGCACCAGGCGGGTGAACACCACGCGTCATTCACACGTGAACAAGGTGACACAGTGGCCCCCTCATGCAAATGCATCCAACCCTGTACTGTTTCTTCCCGTGTGGGAAAGGAACTCAAGCCAGCCTGCACGACTGGTTCTTGGATCATTTTTCTGGAAATCTGTTCTTTTTCTCCCGCTTATACAACAGAACCTGTCTTTCTTCCTCTCTTGCCCCACTTTGGAGGAGCTGGGTATCCACACACCAGCACAGGGATGGGCTGCAGTGTGGCCAGAAGGTGCCCATGGAAGGGAAGGGAGATCAGAGGATGAAGCTGTGCTTACTGGAAGAGGAGACACAGGAAAGAAAGAGGGAGAACTGGTGGAACACACAAGCACAAAGACAGGAAGAGTCCAAGGGTAACTGAGCCTCTGCCCCACTTGTTCAGGGATGCTTTAGAGGTAGAAGTGACTCAGCCAAAGAGAGAGGACTGGAGTGGGAAGGAGGAATTCCTGCATGTAGATCTCAGCTTTGATTTATTATTTCTAATTCGGTCTCAGAGCAGGTGAGCACGTACAGACCAGGGGCTCTGTGCTGTGATTGGGGTTGTGCCTGTGCAATTTCCATGCCAAAGGCTCCTGCTCCCTACACAACCTCCACAGCTGCAGTGGGCAAGGTCTGTGCAGAACTGTCCCCCTCTGCTGCACCTCACCCTTCTCTCAAGTTAAAGCCTGTGAGGAGCCCTATACAAATATCAGCAGTTTTGCAAGAGGTTAGAAACCCTTTTCCTTCTCCAGCAATTCGTATCTGCCCAAGGAAGAGGCTGTAAACCTGTCATACAGCTTCAAGCCCAGCAAGGAGTGCAAAGGTGTGCCAAGGAGCTACAGAAAAATCACCCAGCTTCCAGGAGAACAGGGAAAGCACAGAACCATCTCCCAGAGCACCTGGGTTCTAAAATCTGCACTGAAAAATCATCTCAGTCTGCCTGTGGCAGAAGCTTGAGGATGCAACCAATAAAAAATGCCCCGTGAGTAATGAGCCCTTAAATCCAAACCAAACCAAGTCACTCTGTATCTTAGATAAAGTTTATCACTGTCATGGGAGAAGAGCTGTCCTTTTGTGTTACCTGTTGGTTGACAACTCTGCTTTCAAGCAGCTTGCCAGCTCTGCGGCTCCCATCGCAATAATGCTACAAATAATTTAAGTGCTACCACTTTGGATCAAAATTTTAATGAGGCACTAAACCCACAAAAGGGGCTCTGTGTAACATAATTAAATAGAAAGGGCCTAAATAAACAGTACAACAAGTTACATTATAGTTGAAAACAGCTGGGAGGCAAAGAAAGGAGCATTAAAGATGCATGATGTAAAAAGGCATTTCACAGAATGCAAACACTAAAACTTTTCAACACGCACAAACAGTAAAACACTACGAGCACATGACTTCCCTTTGATTTGGAAGAATCTGTGTGGGGCACAGGGCATTTGTTTTTTTTTCCTTCTGCTAGTCAGCACAATGAAATATTTCACATGGGAACCCAGACAGCGTCAAAGAGAGCCATTTGTGCTTCGGAAAGAAATAAATACTGCAGGAAACAGGTAAAGTCAGTGGGAACATCTGGTTCAGTCAGGCCACGGGATGTTGGATCACGTCTCCAAAACGCTGGGCAGTGCTGGGACTCCTCAAAAGAGTCTTGCAAACAATCAGCATTGTAACAAGTCTGTTTGGCTCAGGGCTGCAAGACACTTGTTTCATGCTCACGCTGACTCCTCGAATCCACTGCAAGTGGTGACATTCAGGCTGAGCCAACCAGCTCAGCATCCAGTGCCCTGTCTGCATCAGCTATTTACAGTATCATGTTTGTTCCACTCCTGTCAATATTTGATCCAAGAGCTGCAGAAGTCCTACAAACACAGGAAGGTTTCAATTTCACATTAAGGTAACATTGACAGTGGTGCTGCTGTATCGTGCAAGTCAGTGCACTGTTACTCCTTGAGAATGAAATTACTGGTAAACTTCGCTTTCATTTAATTTCCTCCGAGTCCTCTCAGCAACCTCTCTCCAGAGTTACATAGCTATTGCTGCAGTTCGGGGCTGGTGAATGAAAAGTTTCTAAATTCATCTTGGTTTATCATTGGAAGGATCCCTTCTTCAATGGGGGTCAGGATGGGCTCCTCTTTTATAAAATCTGGATCAAAGTTGCTCACGTCGTCTTTGGATTTCTGTCAAATGGAAAAGACAAAGGAAAAAATGTCAAAAGTATGTATCATCTACTTGATCCTTGCTCTGCATCTGAGTGCATTGAACCGTCACTTCCATAACACAGGCTGAGCTGACTGAGAGCTTTTTCTGGGCTTGGACTGGGAGCAGCTGCTCCCACAGAGCCTCCTACAGAGCAAAGCCTTTTCCAGCCTCTGCAGGTTTCTGACAGGGAACCCCCTCTCAGATTTCACTGACAGCAACTCTGGGGGCTTCCCTGGCCAGACACGCAGGGCAGGGCACATAAATCAGTCCCTTCTCTCAAGTGGCAGCACAGACCCCATGCAGTTACCAGCTGTGTTCCCAACTGGCTGACTCCACACAGTCCCTCCTTATCTGCAGAGTGTCTCAGCTGCGTTTTGGGGAGGGGGTGGAGGACACTCCTCTTTGTGCCAGCCATTAAACTTGCACAATACTGAATTACTGGGCCGTGGGAAGACAAATGGCTGGCCTCCAGGTGCTGGATTCCTTGCTGTGTGCCACAGAGCGGGGCTGCTCAGAACGCACACACACAAACTGGGTTTGTGGCACATTTTCATGAGGCGCGTGTTTTTCCTGCACATACAGCAAGATATTTTATTGACATTGAGGTCGATAGAATTTATTGACATTGAAGTCCAGCATTCTGAGGTCCTGCCCAGCTCACGGCAGACTGAACAGGCTCCCTCAGCCTTTGATTCAGGCTAAGGGGCAACTCAAGGTTCTGCTTTTGAGCTGTCACACCTCCCCCAAGTACCTGGTCCTGCACCCAGAGGTCATGGAGCAGGACTGGGTGGACCATTGCCACTGAGAGCTTGCAGAGTGACCACAGCATTAGACAAGCCACTCCAGGCAATAATTTCAATGACAAGGAAGCCACAGAGACAAGCCTGGAAAGGCTGTCCATGGAGAGCAGCACTCTTCTCTCACAGAGCATCCTTAGGGCTGTGTGGCACCACTGGGGACAGGGGCAGCACTGTGCCCTGTGCAGCCTCTCTGCTGTTTGAAGCACTCATTGACAGTGGCCTGAGCAGGGAGCACTGTGCTGGGGGCTGAACAGACACAGAGAGGCAAGGGAGAGACAGCCCTGCTGTGAAGGGGTGGGTGGAGTGAGCAGGATGAGGATTGCTTACCCCGTTTTATCTTTGGGGCAAGCCAAAGGGTACTTGAGTGCCTAACCTGCTGCAGTTGCTTTTACAAATCTGCATCTTTTCACTAAACTGCCTTTGAAAATCCAGCACGGAGGGGAAAAGAGGTGGCTCACCAGGTGGCCAACTAGCAGCCAAGCCAGGGCCAGAGGCCTCACTTCTCTTCCTTCACCTCTTTCCTGTCTCACGTGAATAAATCTGCTCATAGAGCCAAAAAGAGGGGAAAAAAACCCCAGGGATCCCTTTCCCCAGCCCTCCTCCCCACGTACAATGCGGGGCCTGAAGGGGGGCTCCATCTGTCGCTGGTTCAGCAGGTCCCAGTCCAGCTCTTTGAAGTAGGGGTGCCGCAGGATCGCGCTCTCGCCGCCCAGCCCGGGGCTGCCCAGCCGCATCGTGGGGTTCTTTGTCATGAACTGCAAAACAGAAAGGGCTGTTTGTTCCCTCCCATCCGGCACGGCCACGGGAGAGGGACCCATTAGCAGCCACACAAAAGCTTGTCCTCAGCTTTCCTGTTGAACCCAGTTGCTGGCCAGACGTCTCAAGTTCCTTGCAATGGAACCGCATGCAAGGAACTTGACTCACCCGCCAGAGGAAGAAGTCAGGGTGTATTTCTCCATGGTCCTATTGCTTTTGGTGAAATCCTTGATTACCACAATAAGAAAAGAAAGTTGAATTGCATCATTTGCAACATTACAAATGTTGCCCAGTGGGTCTGGTCATTATTTGTTTCTGTATTAATTTCTCAGGAGTGTGAGTTTGCTCTCAAATGCTGCCCAGAAGCCAGCCAGGCTTTGGCCTGGAGTCAGTCCTGAGCTGTGCCTTTTTCCTAAACCTCTCCCTGCTGAAGCACTGCCAGATGCCTACGCTTTCCTTCCTGTCATCTCAGGAAACACAGGAAAACAGGCAAGGCGCTGGCTTTTGGAGCACCCCGACCCTGAGCTGATGAGAGCAGACAGGTGACCATCTCCCCTCTCGCTGCTGAAACGCCAATAAAGGATTTCATTTTGTAACATTTTTATTCTCCGGCCAGCAAAAAGAAATCTCAAACCTCAGCCAAAGCGCCCTGCCTTGCCAGGGAGCAATGAGGAAAGCCATACATCACACAGATGGTGTGAGAGGGCCCTGGTGGGTGCCCTTTAGGTCCTGATGAAAATGATGAAGTGAGTGCTGTGGATATTCTTTAAGGGGAGGAGGAGAATCCTTTCCCCAGGATAGAAAAGAGCTAGTTGGCTTGTTAATTTAGGATTACAGTTCTTGAAAATTCAGTAATAAACAATCTTTCCCCTCCCCTCGAGTATTTCTGATTCACTGGAGAAATCAGGTTATGTTTAAACTGGGAAAATAGCTGCTTTTATTTGCCTATTGAAACAGCAGCATAAAGCAAGCTGCACTCCGGTGGAGGTGTCCAGACGATTTCCTGGAAGATGAAAGAGCATTATGTTTAGCAAACAGCTGAACCAGCCAAACCAGACAATCGGTCACTGTTTCGGGAATGGCCAAGTCTGCTGCATCTCAGCAATGGGGAAATGAAAAGAAGGGGAGGTGCAGCGAGAGACCAACTTCATTCTGACTGCAGGAGCCTTTCACAAGGTACAAACTCTCCTAGGACGAGTGGATAAAAGGTCTACTCATTCCCCATCTAGAGAGAAGGTGGGGAGGAGAAAGAGGACTGCCTGATTTACAGAATTCTCCCCAACACCCCGTGCTGAGGGGGCTTCAGGGCCAAAGCAGATGGGGCATCTTTAGCTGACACCTTGCAGGACCCCAGACTCTGCTGGCATCAGCACAAATCACCCAGCTCCACCCTAACCCCCTGAGCCCTTTGAGGACGTGTGCTGCTACAGGATTCCCTACAGCAGGACCACTTTCCAGCATTCCACCCAAAACATCAGTAGAAAGAGCTGCAGAGTGCACCTAGATTTGTACGAGCAGTCACCAGGACAGGAGCAAAGCTGAGGTGGCTGTTGCAGCTGGGCTCTTCCCATGCTCCTCGGGACTCTTCAGCCCCTGGTGATGCAGCATTTACAGGGTCAGGCCCAAGGACAAGCAGAACTCTTGTGTCTCCCTAACCCTTCCAGCCTGTTCTTCTCCCTTTCTACCAGCAGAACTTCAATACAATTTCTTTCCCAAGAGACTGCCCCAACATTTCTGTTGGATAGCAATCCCCAGACACAGCTTGGTTTCCAAGCAAGAAATGGGTCAAAAAATCTCTGAGAGACCTGGTTCAGACAAGCCTTTGCAAGTCTTGAACTAGGCTTCTTTGTTTTGCAAAACAGACCAGAAACCTCCTGGCAGCTCTGTCTTTCTCTAGAAATTCATTCTTTGTCCCCACAGATGGATATCTGCACCCCACTACCTCTTATTTGCATTGCTGGAACACCTAGAAAGCTCAAACAAGACCAGAGCTTGCTGGTGCTGGGAGTGGTATAGACCAAAACATTCCAAAAAGACAAGAAAAAAATGGAGAAAAGATCTGGGAATACATCACACGTCTCCTGGCTCCTGCCCTACCACCACCTCCATTACACCAGGAACCTTGTGTTAAATGTGGAAAGGGAAAAAATAATCATGAAAATAAATAAACTCTGAAAAGGACTGGCAACACACTTTGCTTGGGTTCCCATTCATGCCCAACCATATAAGACCAAAACCTGAACCCAACTGCCCATTTCCAGACCAGTTCAGAGCCCTGGGATATAAAAGTGTGTTTACATTCCTATTTGCTTGATTTAGTCCATGTGATGCCAAAATTGCACCAAGCGAAGGCATCCAATGCAACAAGTCAAGAGCCAACATAAATTCATTCTCAGCTGCTTAAAACACCCTTTTTGTTAGGACAATGAGGATTAGGCAAAGACCATCCCTTAAGGTGGGCTGTTTTGAGGTCTCAGAAAGTAAAACATTCAAGCCAGACTGTTCAAATTCGAGCAGCCAGCTCTAGTTTGTCCATTGGATGCAGAGATTGGGAAACCTCAGGTGGGTAACTCTAGGCACCATCCACCCCACAATGGGTGCCTAAAGGAGGCAGGAGGAGAGCAAAGGATTCAAGTTCATCCGCTGCTGAAGCACATTCCCCTGGCTGGCTGCTGAAACCGATGCCAGGCTTCCACAAAACCCCTCAGAATTACTCCCTGCCTCCAACATGAATGAGCTGACCTGTGCTCAGTGCTGCTGCCTCTCTGGCTCTGTAAAAACAGGGCTGTGAAGCACAAGGGGCTGCAGTGACCCCACAGCATCATAAACCACTCTGGAGAGGATTCTCTAAGCCTGTTTCCCAGGTGCTGGAAGCACCCAACGCAGGCTAGCAGGACCTTGAAAGTGAATTATAGACCATGCACTCTTCCAAGAGTATCAACACTGCATGAAGAGGCTGCCCTTTCATGGCAGTCAAACTCACACTGTCTGCTACAGCAAAAATGTGGCACAGGTTGCCCAGAGAATGCCTCATCCCTGGAAGAACTCAGGATCAGGTTGGATGGGGCTCTAAGCAACGTGGCACGTGAAACACAGCCCTGTGCTCTGGGCAGAGCAGCACCATGCCAGGTTACCCAGCCTGTGGATGCACACACACCTCTGCACCCAGGGGCTGCGATGGAAAACCACAGACTGGCCATGGTTGCTCCTCCCTTACATAAAATCTCCTGGTGAATTTTGGAGGCGGCAGGTCCGTCACAGTCTGGTGAACGGGGTGTGTTTCTCTGGGAAGAGGCTCCAGCCTTTATCTGGGCTGAAAAGCAGGAATGCAAATAATGATTCCAACAGAGACAGCACTGATGTTCTGCATTGGAACAGTTGCCTGCTTTGCTGTAAGAGGTATGTAAAATGACAGAATGAAATTTTTGAAGCCCACTTCCACTAAAATGAATAGCAAAGCCTCTCAAACACTATTTGAATTCACCAGAAATTATTGCACTGACACAGAAATGGATGAATTTTCAGTTTGTGTTGCCCAGTAGGCAAGAAAACCCAAAAGACTCCAATGACCTCTCAAAGGCTCCAAAACCCGTGAATCCTGCTTCCTCCCTGCCTGAGGCAGCACTGACATTTCTCTGCTGCAGCAGGGCAGCATCTGGCAGCCCATCTTGTACTGCCTCTGCTGTCTGATGGCACTTCCAGCAAAGTAGAGCTCAAGATTTCTGAAGAACTTAATGACAAGCTCAGCCTCCATCTCTGAAATATCTGCAGCTCATACCCCTGTCCTGACCATGTGAGAGGCTCTTGTGCAGCAGGAGGGGTAAAGTGCCCAGACTGCACAGACACTGCCCTCTGCACACACAGAGGAAAGGTTTTCAGAAGTGTAGCTCCTCTTGCCCATGATCCCTTTGGCTGCACTCAGAAACAGCTGGAAAATGTCTCACAAAGTGTTGGCTGTTTCTGGCATTCCTGGGAAGGCCAGAGTGTGACACTTGCTTCACAGGTTTGATAGCCCTCAATGTCCTTCCAAGGACAACCCTCCAATGCAGGTGATGAGAGATGTTCAGCAGAAAGTTTTTCGTGCAAAGATGTCATCTCCTGATGACAGATGTTTAATTGAGTGTCTCTAATTTTCCACAATAACCACGAATGCAGCAGAAACCTCAGTCTCTGGCACACAGATGAAGAAATAAAGAAACACATAGAAAAAAAATTAACAGTAACAACAACAAGGCAAACCAGAGATGTTCCTGAGCAAAAAGAAACCCAAATCCAAGATGCCTCCCAGCAAAACCAATAGCAACACTATCAAGCTCAAACCTGAACCAGGCCATCAAGCCATTGCTCTGTGACCACATCCAGCCATGGGAAATTATCCCATTCCCAGGGTAAGGAGCCCCTTGGGAGCATCCTCAGACTGGGATCCTTTGGGCTACACCAGTTTGCCGAGCAGCAAACTGGAGCAAGGCTCTCCCTGCCCTCAGCTAACCCTCCCAGCAGCATCGCAGCCAAAACCAGCAGCTGGCATGAGCCAAAACCATGACTTCACGAGATCATTTGAAAACCTTTACTGAGACAAAATGCAGCAAGCCATGACAAGAAATTAAAAGCTGAGGATTAGTCCGCAGAGGGCCCATGAAGTTAGAAGGAAAAAATGCTGCCATAGCAGTGCCAGCCATTGGGGAAAATCTGTGTCAGCCCCGGGAGCTCAGCCTGCAGCAGGTGAGGGGGATCTGTGCTGGTCCTCCCCTTCAGCCACGGCTCAGACCATGCTGGGAAGGGCTCCAGGGCTCCTGGTACACTGAGAAAGGCTGTAGTGGACTCTTCCAGTGCTGCTCATGTGCAGCATTGCAACTTCTGTCTCGAGAGGCTGAGTCTGCAAATCAGTCTAACGGCCCGGGAGTCACTGCAGGGATGTTTGCACAAACCAGCCGCTTCCTTGCATTAATTTCCTTGAATTACAAGTCTCCTTTCTCAATACTGGAATCCCTGATTGGTTTTACGTAACAGATGTATGCGTTATTTGAATCAGGGCAATTAATTTCATGAGTAATATCACAGATTACGGGAGATTGCATCATGTTCTAAGAAAACATTAACAAGACTCAGTCCCGTCGCAGAAGTACTGCACTTCAGGAAGAGAAATGCAACTTTCTGCTCAGCCAGTCCCTTCACGTTGTCAACCATTTGGACAAGGAAGAAATCATTCTTTCTTGTACTAAAGAACATTTTAGACACACCAGTTCCCCCCAGGACTCTGGTGTATTTACCCTGTAAGAGAAAGCTGTGCTGTGTCCCAGCAGCTCATCTTTCAAACACAAGCACACACAAGCAGAGATGGAGGATATTCCCAATCATACAGGCAGGGAACAGAGACCAAGGAAAATTCATCATTTTATTTTGCCAGGAGCCCAAGGGCAGCCTGTCACAGACAGGATGGCAGTGCCTCAGTGTCACCTCTGCATCACAGCACGCGCCTCACAGGGCCCCTGCTCAGACTGTGGCAGTGTAATAGTCAAGTCAAACTGTTAAAAGGAATGGAAGATTTCCCTGTTCATGGTTTCAAAATTTGCCTGTTGGTGTTTCTCCCATGTTGCTACCGAAGTAAAGAGCAGCAGCAGCAGCAGCACAGGAGATTAATGCCCCACAGCCTCCCCTCCAGTAAGGAGGGAGAGCAGGAGATCAGGAGATACCCAAGGTGCTTCTCTTCATTAAGATTCATGAGCTAAACTAACAGGGCAGAAATTAACTGGAAAGGAAATAAGATTTCTCAAAGATCCATTTGATCTCAGACAAAAGGGAATCATTATATAAATAGAGCAATTACTCTAATTAAGGCTTCCCTCCATGAATCTCTCGACTGAATGCTGCAGTTGCTGAAAACAGTTTGGCTGCCTATTATGTAAGGCAAACAAACCCACGGTCTGGGGTGTCATTAGCCCTCACACAAAGGAGAAGAAAGATGGTTCTATGGCTCTGTCTGTTAATGCCTGTATTATTTTTAATTATTGGAAGCCAGGAATCTTTTTT
>VWZT01004641.1:177635-283657 GCA_013397055.1 Pachycephala philippinensis
TTTTTTTTAATAAAAAGCTGCTCATTTTGAGCCAGAATTGTCTTTTGCTCTCTTGGGCAAAGCTCCCATCAGCCTCCATCCCAGTCCTGCCAGGTGATGCTCACAAATGGGCCTCAATTCCCCACACAAGAGCAATCCAGGGCTTAGACACAGGAGTGGGTTACAGGGGTGAGGGAGGCAGCGCAGCCCAGTATCACTAAATGGTGTGGTCAGAGAGCTCTCCCATGGAAGTCCCTGTACTTAGGGCAGCTTAGCCAGTGCCTGGCTGTGGGTGTGAGCCATGCACTTGGAAGCTGGAATCCTCTTGACCTTCGCTGAGCACTGCGCTGCTGAGAGCAGGGCTGAAGTCACTGTGGCTCTCTCAAATGCCACCTACCTCTGTTTCACTCTGGGGATTTGCTCTGACTGCAGCCATCAGGGGCCATGTGGTGTTTCTGCTCCTCTCCTGCACACAGAGGGATCAATTGCTGAAAGTTCTGATTGCTACCAGTGCAGTTCATCATGGTGCTGAGCCAGGATGTGACCCCACAGGGTGTGGGTACCCCCAAGCTGCAGTCCTGGCTACACAAAATGGGGAGCAGGTGAAATCCTTTGGTGCAGAGAAGGTCCAGCAAGCACAGTGCCAGGGTTCAGAAGTACAAGACTGCCCTGAAAGCATTTTAAGGAGGGGAGAGGGGAGGAAGGGACAGAGTGTGAAATATCCGTTATCTCCTTTTCCAGATAAAAAGGGGAAGGGAGGTAAAAATAAGCCTTCAGCCCAGCTCCCTAAAAGCCAGAAGACTGTAACAATAAGCATGACAGCAGTCACATGTCCAGTGTGCCAGCCCCAGGCAAGAAGGACAAAATGTCAGTGCAGTGGGTATTAAGCAGATAAATTTGATCTCTGGTGCAGAAATGGCCGCTCGATGCTGCCCAGACAGAGCGCCAGGGAACAAGAAGGATTAACTGGATTGCAAACAGTGCTGAGCAAGAGGAGAGCAAAATAAACCAAGGTGGACAGACTAGCAAAATAAACGCAGGTGGATAGAGCAGCTCCCCTGTGGGACAGACACATCTGGCTCCAGATCTCCCAGTGGTGTAAACTGATGAGGCTTTGCTGACTACCACGATGAAATGCTGTCTGAATAGCTATGGACTTCCTTGCTGTGCTAAAATTTACCTGTTTCCTTGCCTCTCCCCACCCAACAACAACTAACTCATCAACACTAATGTAGAATAAAAAGTATCCGTCAAGTCCATTGGCCTCTGAGGATAACTAGTGATTTTTGACGCTTCTGCTTTTGGTACTCCTGTAATAAGTAATAATAAGCAGAAATTAACTTTAGTCATTAGATATATGGAATATTTGACACAGGTTTTAGTCAGGATGGCACCCCAGAAAGCTGTGCTTTCAGAACTGAGGAGTCACCCCCAGTGCCCACATGGGTCACCAGCTGCAGGGGCTGCTCAGACAGTATCAAAATCCTGCTGCTGGTTTTCAATTACCACAGTCAGGCTATAGGTACAACATGGGGATATGCAGGTCCATTACTAAATCAATACATCAATCAGAGTAGCACAAACGTGAAGGCAGAATGAGCATCACACTTATGAACAGACTGGGAGTGTGATCCCGCTTTGGTTTTAAGCAGGAGTAAAATCTCCCTCAGGGTTGCAGGGGAAGACAATTAATCCTTTTCTGATAGTCCTGTCAAGAGGAACTGGGAATCTGTTTCACAACCCTGGGTGGTCTATTTACATAGGGTCAAGTACAAAGGGGACTAAAGTGCCCTGGACAAACCTGTAACGACTAATAAAAAAAAAAAAAAATACATCAAAGGAGCTTTTTTTTGTAGTCCTGGTTATATTTCAATTCTTTTAATTTTAAAGTTCCTGAAAAGACACAGCATGTCATAAAGTTCAAAGCTGGAGGGACGAGTAAGACCTGAAGTCCTGAATAGCTCAGCCAGTCAGAGTTTTGTTACCTCTATCACAGTGTGAAGACCTCCCAGTTAGATGGACTGGCCCCCTCTGCCAGAGCTGGCCTCATCATCCAGCAATCATTCCCAAATCCAGGTTGGACCCAGGTTCTCAAGGGAATCCTTGGGCTTTTCCCCAAGACTGGATTTTAATGGACTTCACCAAACCCCTTTTGTGGGTCTGTAATATGAGTGCAGCTGTGGCAGAGCTGAGGAAGGAGCCTGGGCCACAAGTCTCAGGCTTGGACATGGGAACCGCTCCTTCCTGAGCACCAGGGAGCAAGGAGGAAAAAAAGACAGGGAAGTCAATGTTGGCACAATGAATACACCTTCATTTTCCCCCATCCCTGGCAGGAAAGAGGAGGATGAGTCATGATGTTACAACAGGCTGGGTTAGGAGCTTTTTCTGAAGTAAATCTGAGCTCGCACACACTGCAGACGTAAATGAGAAGCTAATTTCAGCCTGTTGGAAAGGGAATGGTGAAAGACCTAATGACTATTTCAGGATGAATTTGGCCTTGGCAAGCTCTATACAGATGTCTGTAGTTTTCTTTCAGAGTGAATTATTCAGAAGCATGGGACTATCACTGTGGGGAAGAGGAGC
Source organism: Pachycephala philippinensis (assembly GCA_013397055.1). Taxonomy (NCBI): domain Eukaryota; kingdom Metazoa; phylum Chordata; class Aves; order Passeriformes; genus Pachycephala; species Pachycephala philippinensis. The sequence continues at coordinate 180,198 of VWZT01004641.1, forward strand.
ACTTGAGAAAGAGGTGTGATCAATCAGATCAACAGAAGAGATTAAAATCACTGGGGAAAGCTGTTTGCTGTTTGAGAATCAGGAGGGAAAGAATAAGAGACAGCAGGTTACACATATGGAGGTGCAAGCTCAGGCAAAAGAGGTAAGAAGGCCACCTGTGGTGGGGCACAGCCCTGTCACCTCGCCACAGTGTGTGTTTATGGCAGAAATGGTCCAGGCAAGAGATCATCTAAAACTGCAGAACTCCTCCCCAGCTGGGAAACAACAGGCTCCAAAGTCCTGCTTTTGCAGCAGTGGCTGTGAAGCCAACCAGGAAATGCAAGATGAAAGCATTTCTGAAAAACAAAATACAGGAGAAATGTGTACACAGATCCAGCACGGAGCCTCACAGAGAGATTTAAATATCAGCCTCACGCTGAAAGCCAAAGCTTAATCAAATGGTGCAAGAGAATTTATGGAGACTGCCAACTCTGAAGAGATGCCAAGGAGAATAATTTATTGGCATATTTGAAGGCACTTTTAATATCTGCCTTTGTTAGCAGGCTCCTCAGCTCCGAGGATAATGAGCTCATCCAGCTCCCTCTTTGATTTCAGTGGGTCCGCCATCGTGCTGTCCCTTTTCCTTTTGAACTTTGCCCACAAAATACTCACATCTGGTTCATTGAGAAACAAGTTCATTCTGGCTATTCCAGCACTGAATATGAAACAGATTATCTGCCTTTTTCTGTCACTTGGAAAGAAAGAACCTGGCCCAGACCTGCAGGATACAAGTGCAAAGGAGAGACAAGCCTTGTGCAGAGTGAAACAAGGGCACCATCAGCATCTGGCTGTCTCTTTTCACTCCTTGGAGGTGTTCAGGAGAGGGCTGGGAAGCACAAACACAGGGGGGTTTAGTCCAGTTTACACAATGGCCAAACTGACTGTCCAGGACTTATGGAAAAGGTGAGGCATGAAGGCAGCAGAAAGCACACATGTTATAATGAATGATGTGCTGAGGAGGATGCAGACACCCCTGTGGTATCTGAGCTGGTGACAGCTACTTCTGACCTCCCCATGTCCAGAGGTGTTAGACCCCAAGCAACTGCAGAGTATGAACAGAATAAACTTCTCCAAAGTCCAGAGGACCTCACCGTCCTGCTGAGGTCAGAGGTGAGCAGCTGCAGCGAGTAGGCAGCTTGGATCATCCACACCTCTCCTGAACTCAGACATCCTCATCAGCAGTTTGGAAACAGCCCTTTCCCCTCCACTCCCCTGTCACAGCAGACTGTTTGCTTTGATTACGTTAAAAAAATCTGCCTCTAAGTCTTTCTGATGTAAAAACTCCATCCCTTTGCCACCTCTCCTCACTAATGGAATTTTCAATTTGCCCACAGTGGTAGGGCCAGTCTGGTTCAGCACAGAGAATTCACCATCCACAAAGCCTTTCTGAAAATAAGGGGTCCTCACGCTGGGTTTGGGCACTCGGGGTGGCACCCTTAGGGTGGGCAGTTCACTCCTCCCACAGCACAGCTCAGTGCTCACTTTGCTTTCCCTTAGTTAGCCCTGGATGAAGTGTCCCAGGGAATTTTCTTTTGTATCTGTATGTGGACACTTCCAGTACTTAAAGGGAGCCTATAAAAAAGAGGGAGAGGGCAGGGGAACTGGACAAGGGCAACAGCTTTAAACTGAGAGGAGAGATGTAGACTAGATAAAACGAAGAAATTCTTGACTATGGGGTGGTGAGGCATTGGCACAGGTTGCCAAGAGAAGCTGTGAAGGATCCTTGGAAGTGTTCCAGGCCAGGCTGGATGGAGCTTGGAGCAACCTGGTCTAGTGGAAGGTGTCCCTGCCCATGGCAGGAGGTTGGAACTGGATGGTGTTTAAAGGCCCTTCCAACCCAAACCATTTTGTGATCTCTCCAATCTCCTTTCTTCTCAGCCCATTATGGTAAGTGCCTTCACAGCCTGAATCTCCAAAGGCTCTGCTGGAGCTGTTATCCTGCATCCAGCCAAACTGGACTGCCCTGTGCACTACTCATGTGGGAGATGAGTAGCTCCTCAGTATTTCTTTGGAATGATAACTCCCCAGGGAGTCCTGGATTCAACTCACACACACAAGCATAGCAATAAAATTTATCTCACTTTATCATCACTTAGGATTCCTGAAAAATTATGGGAAACACTCTTCCTTTTTACCACAAGGAGGGACAGAGGAAGGTACCCTTCAAACACAGTTTTTCCTCACATAGTATCAGCTGCAAATTTAGGGAAGAAGAAAACCATACATGCACACATTTCCTAACTTCCACCAAACTTATTTCTGTGTATGCACATGGGTACACACAGGAAATCCCAACTCCCTCACCTTGTGGTCTGACAGAAACAAGTCCATAAAACACAGGTCATTAGAGCAGGACCCAGCTCCTACTGACACACAGAGCACTGTTATTGCAGCAGCTGAGTCTGAAACACCCAGACAGGACAGCCCCTCAGAGTTCACCTGACAGTGCAAAGGGGATTTTACACAATTCTGCAAGAACAAAGTCTCAGTGGTATCTGGAGGGGGGAAAGGAAGTCAGTGACACAAAGCAGGAGAGGGAGTTCACTCAACCAGACCGTTTGGCTTTTGAGTCACTTCCAGGCTGCTGTTGTCTAGAAAAACAGATCACCTTCATGTTTTCCTTTTGCACCCTTGGCTCTGTAGTGCTGATGCAACTTTTCTCATGCTTGCCCTCAGCCAAGCTCCCTCACTTATCTGCCCCTCTCACTCTTCACACTAATCCAGGGGCATTTGGACTCCCCAGTGCTGTTCCACCTGTGCTGAGAGAGAGCACAGTGCTGAAACCACAGCCAATTTCCTCTGCACCTTCCTCTTTTCTTGTCTGGTATTTATTTTTCACACAAAAACCACTTGGAGGCGGATATAACCACTTCTGCCCACTCTCTTAACTCTAATAGAGTTTTCTAAAAAATGCATGTCTTTAACCAGCTGGAGGAAGAACAGGCTTTAGTCTCATTTGTGTCCCTGAAATATAAAGCTACAGGCAAAGCTGTCTAAGCCTCACTTTTGGAAGGAGCATTTCAGTTAGGCCAGAAGTGTTTCAGAGCTCTCATTAAGACTGGGGGTTAACATAAAAATGCCAAGAGACATCCTTGGCTTCAGGAGATTCAGCTGTGACAGGAGTTTGGAAATCCAGGGTGCAGAAGGCAGAGCAGTACTAACACCTCCCTAGGGAGATGCTGCTTTCCAGCCCCTGCTGTTACCAGGCTCTGAGGGTGAAAACATCCAAGCTGCAATTGCTCATCCAAATTTCCAAGCCTTTGGGCCAAGCATTGCTGCTTGAGATCACCAGCCCATGGACGGGCTCAGTAGGCTTAGCCCTTCTCTCCACATCCGAAACCACACTCAGGAAGGAAAATCCCTGCAGCTTTCCCTGAGAATTTGCTTCCCATTACACCATCCACTTCTGAGACCTGATTTTCACTGTGTCCCTCCATTCTTCCCTCAAACTAAGCTGCCTGTGAGCAAGGCAGCGTGGCTGAATTGCATCTGAGAAAGCCATGAACAAATTGAGTGAAACATGCTGCCAAAAACCCACCCTGCTTATGGGAAGCAAGAGGATTGTATTTCATTTTGCAGTTCACTCAGCTGAATCCCAAAGCTCTTGGCTGCTTGGAAAGCTCCCCTCTCTGCTCCAGCACTTTTTACTGGTGACAATTAACAAATTCAGAATATTGATATGCTGTAACAAAGTAATCTCTAGCTGCACTCTCCCTGTAAGAGATTTGGTGTAGCAGTCTCTGCTCTCTGCACACTCACACGGTTTCTCCCTCACAGTTTCTCCATCATCAGACCCTGGTGACTGCTCTGTCAGCTGATGGCAAAGAGTATTTGAAAGAATTTGATACACACAAACCAGATAGCTCCCTGTAACTGCAATCAAGTAGGGAGATGGAGAAATCTTTTTCCTTTAGGAATTAAAATCAAAGCAAAACTTATGTCTAGGATAAGCTGAAGTGGTCTGAATCCATTCAGCAGCAATTCTCCCCTTCTGCACTTTTATTACTCCTACAAGCAAATCCATGCCCAGTTTGACTTGTTCACACAAGCAGAGGAGACCTCAGTTTGAGTCCTCTCCTCCTAGAAGCATCAGTACCTGAATTCCCCAGTGACACATTCACACAGGGCAGGGTACACAAGTGAGATGTTCAGCTTTCCTCCTCTGGGAGTATTGACCCCAGTCAAACCCTGCTGATTGACCTCTGTTCTACTCCCTCCCCAGCTCTTCAGGGGAAATTTCAAGGACAAAAGAAAACATCTGAAAGGGAAATAGATAATTTTTTTTTTTTTTTTTTTTTGGAGCAGAAGTATTTCTGCTTTCAATTCTATACAAAGTCCCAGGGCACTGAGGTTAGTTTTGTTTTACTTGGTATCAGTGCTCACAAACCCTCCAGGAACAACCAGTGACGTAAATGAGGTGCTAAAAATGTAGTTTTGTTATTGTTAAGAAACTGCAAAGATGAACAGGGTGCAATCTTCAGAAATCGTGTGGTTTCTGATGGGGGGAAATTGGTGAAACGCAAGTACACAAAATGAAAGCAAAACAAGGCAATAGCATCTGTGAAATGAGTCCTAAAACTTACTATCCTTGTTTAAAATGAAGCTCTTCACAAAGGCAAATGGATTATGTGCTTTCTAAACCTAGATATATCTATTTGTAGAGCATCCCTAAGCACCTACACCTAAGTGCATCTTCCTAGCAGAAGAATTTGATTTTCATTTCAGAGCTTTATATCATTCAAACGCAGTGAATTCTCACTAGTCCTATTCAAGGTTAGAGGCCAGAACTTTTAGTGAGGGAATAATCCAGTTATTAAGGCTATTAAGGCCTTAGCCTGCAATATAAGAGAACCCAGGTTTAATTCCCTGATCTTCCACAGGCTTCCCCGTGCCATGTAATTACTTATAGTCATTTATGTCACTGCAGTAGTATTTTCCAGAGCTCTTAGCATCATGGTTAGAAAGCACCGTCACAGCATTAAATCAGAGAGCTCGAGTGCATGTTTTGTTGGAGAAAAAAACCCAGCAATTAGAAGATGCTAGTTTAGTCATAATGCTGCATCTAAGAGAAATATTAGCATCAGAAGTATGTGTAAAAGAAAATCTACATATTTAGCAGATAGAAAATCTGTTGTCTTCTTTAAAAAAAAGTGGTTTATCATTCTGTTAAACCAACACCTAAGAATACTGACCAAACATTTTCAGTGCACTGCAAATATAATACCTCAGCAGTGATAACATTTGTTATCATTCAAAAGAAATCGAAGTGTGTGTTGTTTCCATTTTAATCTAGGGCCCCAGACAATTTCATGACAGGATGTTTCCTTCCCCCGAAAGCCAACATGCTCTGATGCCTCTAAAAATGCAGCATAAGAAAGAAATGAGGAAAGCAGGAGCAGTGAACTGCTCTTGGGCCCAAAAGCAGCTACTGCAAAGCTGCAGAAATAAGATGCAAAAATCACCTCCAGGTAGCAGAAACACTGAGGAACTGAAGGTCCAGTCAAAGTTTCAGTTTTAAGTTCCCACTAGTGAATCACAAGGCTCCTGGTGAATGCCCCCAGTTTCAGCCTTTTTCCCAGAGCAGACACAGCGCAGTGCTTCTCATGAGCAGTGCTCATGCATTTCAGAGAGGCAGTGCTGCTTTCCTTTGTGTGTCACCAGCAACACACAATACAGCAGACAAGCAGGGGGGCTGGAGAGGAGACTCTTTTTCAGGCAAGGAACCAGCAGTTACTGAGCTGATTGTGTTTTGGAGATGCTCAATCGTTTTCTATTTAAATTCTCAGCTCCCTCCTCAATTCTGGCCCTCTTTCTCCAGTGCCCCTCATCATATTCCTTGCCTGTTAATCACAGAAGGGGCCTTAAGCTGTTAAAATTTGGGCTCTGAACACAAGTTAGAGCAGCCTTGGGTGACTGCAGCTGGCACTGGCTGTTTCTGGGAGGCCCTATCACCGAGGAAAACACTCATTTCATCAAGAGGCTAAAACACAAATCATATTTTATTACACCCTGAGATTCCTGTTATGATGAGCATCTACATTTTACCTCCATCTCATAATTATGCAATACATCTGCAACAAATCCACTCCTCTAGTACTTGTCACTGCAGAAGAGGAATTGGTACTTGAGAGGTACTTAGGAGTCCCCGTCCAACCACATAAATGCTGCTCCAGAAGCTGCAATGACTCTGAAGTTCACATGTTTATCTTTTAAATAGGTAGTGAGTTCTTTCCAAAACCCAAGAGGGCCTCCAGCATGACAAACAATCAATTCTGAGCACAACCTATAATTTCAAAGCTCCTCTTACTCCTCCAGGAGCGGATTTTATTGTCAGTTGATTTCTGTGGAATTTATCAGATGTGTTTTCAGCTATAGGAAGTAGCTGCTTAACACATATACAACAGAAACCCTTCAGCAGAAAATTTCCAGATTTTCACTACTAAAAAACTGATGGAAACAAACTCTCCTCTTTCCCTTAAATGGTCCCATCATGGACTATGCCATTTCTTTGGGTCAGTGCTCCATGAATTTCTATAAATTACTACCTTATCCAATTACTTCTTAGATCCTCTATTACCATAATATTTACTGGTATCCAGTCTTAAATGCATCTCTGTCCACAGTGCTTTTTCAAGAAAAGGAAATACTCTGTTCCTTCTCTTTCCAAAAGCTTCTTAGAGGTATTTGGTGATTTCATGAGGGCCAGGAAGAAGTCAGTAGCAGAATAGCCAAGTTAGGTCTCCCAGTTTGTAGTTTAACACTCGTGTCACAGAATCACCTTTTGACTCATTACAGAAAAGCCAGGCAGTTCCAGTGCTTTAGACTCACACAGAGCTCAAAATCTTAAAAGCTTAATTCCTATGTCACAGGCAAAGATGTGAGGCATGTGGATAAAAGAACTCCTAGAAAAAGTCAGGGATACATGGCAGGACAAGGACAAAGTGTTGCCAGCAACAGCTCTCCTCACACTTTTTGCTGTACAGCCCCAGGTTTTTTCCTCCCAAACACACAAAAATCAAACCCCTGTCTTTGCATGCAGATAGACAGCAATCCTGGGGGATGCTGGCATTACCAGGGAGGATTATCAGGAAGCCTTCACTTCTTGGCCATATGGTTGCTACTGATTAAACCCTGTGTTCACCTGTTGCTTCTCTTCTGGGAAAGGACCACACACTGTCAATCATTAAGCAAGCAGGGGAATGCCCAGACACACAGACAGGCTCACACTCTGCTTGCCAAGTTGGCTACTAAACCCTATAAAGGCCATAACTATGCAAACACACCTAAGTGTGGCAGGATGTTTTTTCTGTTTACCCTTCAATCCGAGATAAGAAGAGGGTCAGGGTCAGGGTAACTGCGATTTCTGCGTGCCAATACCCCGGCCCCGCTCTCTTTTGCTGGAATGGGGCTGGAGAAACCCAGGACAAACAGCTAAAGGAACTCACTGCTTTGAGGATTGCCACAGCATCCTGCTGGAGCCACGTTGGGTAGACGACTTCATCATTCAGAATGGCCTCAAAGAGGTCGTCCTCGTTCTCGGCCTCGAAGGGCGCGTGGCCGCACAGCATCTCGTACAGCAGCACCCCCATGGCCCACCAGTCCACGTCGGGGCCATACAGCATCTCCTGCAGGATCTGCAGCACACATGGGAGAGAAACACCAGCCTTGAAGCTGTGTAACTGAGCAGGGCAGCAAAGAAGGATTTGGAAACATTAACGCAGAAGTTCTTGCTATGCCCTAACAGCGCTCTCTGTTAGGCTGGTGGATGTCCAGGAACAAAAAGTGATCTCGCTCTGGGAACCCCCAGATCAGCACAAAGGTACATCAGATGCATTAAACAAGGGCTGAATTAGCTTGGCTGGGTCACCTGGGGAACAAGCCCTTAGAACGATGCTGGGGCTGAGCTGGAGGAGAAGGGGCACTCCAGTGAAACTGGCTGAGCCTCAGAAGCAGCAGAACAGCCACGTGTGTGAGCTGACCTCGCTTCCTCCTCGCCCTTGGGAACAAAACACCTACCTGGCTCCAACAGCAAGGCTTTCAGCTGGAGAGGGGAAGCAGTGTGAGTGTGGGAGAATGGTGCAAACATCAACCACAGAGAGAAATTCAATTGTGTTGAAGGATGTGAAGCCCTGTCAGAACATCTGGCAGCATCTGGAGGGCAGCTGTTCCTTAAAGAGGTGTTTATTAAATTTGTAGTGAAATTGGGGAATGACAGGGAGTGTGAGGAGGTAGAAAAAGGAACTGTATAACGAAGGAGAATTCAATCTCCTTTCATATTAAGCTGGGACAGCATCTGTATGTGCCTCTCAAGATTTTTGCAGCTGTATTTCCATTTTTCACCTCACATTTTCTAAAGAAAAATGAAGGCTTATTTTAGTGCATACAGCAGCCTGAAGATTTACTCATGCTTTACTTCACAAGGGGCTGATAATACACCTAAGGAGGAAACCTTGAGCTCAGCAATCAAATAAGGCACAGCCAAAGCCACTGGCTGTTCCAAAGCTAACCTACACTTTTCATACTGTGACCAAGTTTTCCTGACCAAAGAAAGGTTTCCTGTACCTCTGGAGCGATGTAGTCTGGCGTGCCACAGAAGGTGGCTGTGGTGATGCCATCGTGAATGCCCTCCTTGCACATTCCAAAGTCTGCCAGCTTGCAGTGCCCCTCATAGTCCAGCAGCACATTGTCCAGCTTCAAGTCCCTGCAACGAGAATCATTCGGCATCACTGCATGCTTGGAGCAGCCCCACACAGATGCAGGCAGCATCCCAGGCCCAGAAGCTCTACCTGCAACTTGGACAAGCCTCATCATCATAAAAAAATGAACAAAAGTCGTGCAGGAGGGGTTTTCTTTTGCTTCACCTCTTACAAAAGGGAGGGAGGGAGGAAGAAGTGTCATTCTGCTGAATGGCATTTAATGCAGGCAGGTGCTGCAGGAGTTTGCCCACATGGCTTTCTAAACACACCACCAGCCTGGCTGGCAGGGCTCCTGCTCGTTTAGCTCTGGGACTCACTGGAGCAGAGGTTGCCAGAGCTGTCAGATTGTGTAAGGATGTTATGATGCAGCAAAACGCTGCACATGGGCCACACTCTGATTCAGCAAAGCTGCACTGGAGCAGGCACTGGAGCTGGGGAGCAGAGCAAGGCCTCTGCAGAGGGGAAGCACATTCCCTATTCTCCTGAGGTGTTGGGGCTTCAGTCCTAGATTTCCTTGTTATCAGCCTGACTGATAAACCCCACCTGGAGCATTATCCAAGCTGAGAAGAGACTTCCTGCCGACATCACACCACATGGGCAGGGGGAATCTTCAGGCAGCACAGGATGCCTCCATCATTAAGGCAAAGTCTTAAAGTCCTCCCAGCTGTATCCATTCCAGCAGTGCACTAATACAAGCAGTGAATATCCCCCATAGAGCTCATTGGAGTGGGGACCTCCTTGTCACTGTCACAAGAGACCTGCAGCCCAACAAGCTGCAGAGGGACACTTTTTCCAATACGTCACCTCTAGCAGCCTGGGAGTTCCTCACGGAAAGCAGAGCTGCCAAAATGACAGAGCCCTAACAAAGCTTATCAGCTTGCCTGACCATGACATTGCCCACGGGAACAGCCTGAAGCCAGAAGCACTGTCAGGAACATGACCAGAAAGCACGGGGTCATCTGCACACTTAGGCGATGCCTGCCTAAAAATACACCAGCTCATAGCACCTCCGCTTTGCAGCTGCCAGACGAGCTCCAGGCACCACTGCAGATGCAGAAGAGGAGCTCTGATGGGAGCTCTGTGCAGCACAGACAGGTCACACTCATTTTTTGAACTGTCTCAGGTGTTGGCCCAAGAGCTGCCTGGAGCCCTCACAGCAGCTTTGTGACAGGGGAGGTCCTTGACAAAACCACCTTCAAAGTCATTCTGATGCCCACATCAGGATCAAGAAATTAAATACATTTGAGGGTCTCAGGGCCCCTTCATGAAATCCATGCTGGATCTCAATCCGTTTTGCCCTTTGGTTGGATATCTATTTCCCTGGGAGGGGGGAGCAGTAGGGAGGGTGGTAACATAGGTGGTGACATCTTCATATCAATATGAAAACCTACGGTTGAGCTGAAATCTAAATCCAGCTTGACCCTGGTTATCCTCCATCTACGATCCTAAAGTGAAAATCGGGAAGTTGATGGCTCTGTTGCATTTCCACAGCCCACGGGACTCCAGAGAGCCCTCCCTGAGCTACACTGCTGCGCTGGAAAGATCAAGGACACATTGTGTAAGACAATCAGAGTCACATCCTCTCCTAAAGAGATAAGGAAAAGTATTCTTAGCCTCCTGTGAATGGATGGTAAAGTGAAGGATAGAAGTTAAGAAATTTGCCTGTGTCCCCCAGAGACAAGGCTGAACACCAGCTTCCTGAATTCCAGCTCCGGATCTTAATCACAAGATCACACATCCTCTCTTCAACTTTAAGATGGCTTGGCAAAGCAAGACAGCAAAAAGCCTTCTGCAACGCTGCTGCCCTTCCTGGCAGGCCCACGAGCTCTCCAGTGGCCACTGAAATTTGGATGCCAAGGACAGTGCCCATGCCTGTCTCACGCTGCAGTGTTTGCTCTGGGCGGGATGCTCGGCAGGAGACACTTGTTTTTTCCCTTCTGAGAATCACAAATGATGGCTGAGGCATGTGGGCAAAGGCTTGTCCTGGAAAGGCTTTAGGCGAGCACAGGGAGAGGTCTGTGCATGGTTGCCCACGACAGCCTGTCTTCAGCAGGAGTTTACAGCCAAAGCTCCTGTTGCTCTTCCCTGTGGTTCCTGGCAGGGCCAGGAAGCCCTCCAAGCATGAAGGCAGGCCTTGTTTTCAGGAATCTGCCACGATGTGGTTGAAATGCACAGTTTATTCTTGGCTCGGCTTTAAATGCAGCAAACACCTTCTCTGTCCTGGGCAGTGCTGACTGTTGCGGTGTGCCCCTAAAGGTACAACTGGAAGGGGAATTTTGGTGAACTGGCTTGGAGATCCCCCTAGCAAACCTCTCCCTGTTCCCCCAAACATCCACCACGTCCTGGCATGCTTTGGGAATACCTCAAAATACACCATCCTTACATCTGAGCCAGCAGAAACACAATCACAAACGTGGAAGAGCAGAGGCAAGAGACAGCTACGGGGCTGGGCCAGCTCTGCTGACCACGTCACCAGGGCACGCTGCCAATTCCCAGTCTCTGCTCCACAGGACATGGTGCAGGAACCCCCAAATCCCTGTTAGCTGCATAGTGCACCATGCTCATCCCAGCTCTGAGATGGCAGGAGTCCTGCAGGTGCAAGAGCGCTGCGCTGGCTGCATCCTCCCAGAGAGCCCCTATCTCCGTAACTGCCATTAAATCTAAACTGTCTGCCTCTCGCTGGGTAAGCATAGTTTTAACCACACGAGGCAAAGCTCCAGCCCTTGGCTGTTCCACACTGCACGTTAAACCCATTAACAGCGTCTGTTGTCTCCTCCTGACTTCTGTCCAGCAGTGTGAAACCCAACACTTGCATCTTCTATTTTCACATAACCTGTAATGTGACGTTACTCTGGCTCTCACTTGCTCAGGCCCTTGGCTACGTGCAGATCATTTCAGAAGAGGACCTCCCATGACCACAGAAGGCTGCTCAATGCTCTTTGCTCAGCAAAGTGACAGGAGGTGATCCCACACGTCCCTCTCGGAGCAGGTCTTGTGGGCCAGCACAGTGGCAGCCGCAGCCACTGGCTCCTCCGGAGCCTGCTCTCTCTGGCTGGCCCGTAAGATAATTCCCTGGGAAAGCTGTGGTTTGAGCATTTGTCTCAAGCCATCCCAGCAGCTGTGAGCTCTGAACTCACTGCTTGATGCTGAGAGGTCTCCCCACGCACCAAACCCCGTAAGCCAGCACGGCCACATGAGAGGAAAAACACTGACAGTTCTCTGAGATTTACAAGGAGCTCTTCATTTTCGCAGCAAGGATTCCGGGAAGCTGATGAAACTGGAAGCCATCCAGCTCAGAAAGGCCAAATCTACCTCATTTCCTTAATACTTGCATTTTCCATTCAATATTTTTAGCAGTTCCATGAAGCAGTAACGGCAGAGAGGTTTTCTGAGGCTGCGTTTCTAAGATCGGGCTGAGGTTCTGCCTTTCACTGGCAAACCTTCCCTGGAAAACAGGCTTCATCCTGACTCAGAAAAGGCTGTCTTTGTCCTCACCCTCAGCTATGGCACACTGGGCTTAATGGACTTGTTTAGTCTAGACCCAGAAGAAATGACAAAATGAGCTGCTTCAGCATCACTCACTGGGAGAGGTGTTCTTTGCACATCTGCTGCTCAAGTTTGACATTCGTAAAAAACCCACAATTACAATTGCAGATGATCTGCTCCTTTTCCGAAGCATCTGTCAAATGCAATTTCCCTGCACCGGGGAGTTTTGCCAGGGAATGTGTGTTATGCACGTACCTGCCACTCGCTCTGCTCAGACCATCTCACTCGTGATGTAGAAACTGTGTTTGGAAGGATGAAGTTTGGCGGGTTTTTCCCTTATTTTGGTTTTATCACGCTGTTGTGGTAAGGGCTGTACATGTAGCAAGGATCCAGAAGAGTAAGTGTGGCAGACACTGGCTTCCTGCCTCTGTTCAAGGTTATCCCACGTTTGCTAATCTCAAAGGTTCAGTTTAAATCTCACTGAAGCCTGGTGTTCCCGTCTCAATGCAAATCATTCAGTCATGAAATCTGTGGGTGCCAGCCACAAAGGGAGGTGTGACTGACATCAAACTCCAGCCAAACGGTTTTCAAAAAATACACAACGAAAAACAAAATCCCCAAACCTGAAATTAGCTAAATGAGTAACTTTGGCATTTCTGAAGGGGAAAAACTTTCCCTTTAGACACTCCTTGGAAACACTTTTGGGTGAGCAAACGTGCATTCAAATCCCATTTTGCAAGCAGTGATGAGATTTAAATTTTTCTCCACCTCTTCTGCTGAAGTTGTTTTACTTCACAGAAATACTGCAGTCTCTATTATGATGCAGAAAAAGGCATTTCTATTGCCTGCTCTGGTAGCCAAATTTCCACATTTCCAACTCCTGCTCCAATGACATTGTAATTATTTTTTTTTTTTTTGAAAATGAAGCAACTTCAACAGAAGAGAATGAAAGATGTACAACCTGCAGAATAGCACAGTTGGTAAGATAGTTAGGGAAAAGGTAGTATTTTTTGAGTTGGAGGCTTTGCTCCAAATACAATGGACAACAGATTTAAACCCATACTTTGATTAAATAAGGAGGAGAACAGATGGAGGTCTCAGTTTTATATAAAGCCCTAAATACACATGTGAAGCTGATGCTGTTTCCCACTTTCATTTGCATTCATTAGGAACATCCAAACTAAAATATTTTATTTTACCTGAAACCAATGCTCTCTTGACTTGCAAAAAACCCCTATTGTTTTAAAAAGGCCTTAACATTTATTTTGGGCCCTCAAAATTATTTTCTATCTTTCTTTCCATACTAAATTTTGGAAACTCAGTTAGGAAACACAAAGAAAATAATTATTTTCATGAATCTATTCCCACCAGCTTTGGACTAGGGGACCTCCACATTTTGTCCCCGAGATTTTATACCACTTTAGGAATTTAAGGCTACTTCTATTGTATGGCTTGGGTTGTAGAGAACTTGCTTATAACATTTTTCTAGTAACAGCCAAACATTATTTATTTGTATGATCAAGTAAGCTTTTATAACCAGAAACTCATCTTCTCCCAGCCCCAAGGAAGAGGTAAGCATGTCCTAGGCAGTGGTAAAGCTGAGTGGCAGCAGTAAATACAGGCTGAGGCTGACACCTGCAACATATTCTACCAGAGCTAAGACATAAAAACCCAGGCTGAGCTGCTGGTATTTGCTTAGGCACATCCATAGGGCATGAGGAAACACTGAAATCACAAATGAAACTCCAGGCTACTGCCCTTTGATAAAGGGAGCCACAGAGCAGAGATCAGAAAAAGATCAAGCTGCACTGAGCTGGAGAAAAACAGTTGAAACCCTGAGTTTTGCCACCAAATAAAGAGACGAGCTGTCAGTCCCTTCCAGCTTTGGAGGCTTTATTTAATTTGACTCCTGTTCAACTTTACAGGGGGAAATTAGCACAGCTGGAGCAACCCCCTGTGCTTGCAGAGGGACCCTCGTGGGCACAGCACTAAGGGAAGAACCAGAGGTAGGACAGTGTTGTTCCCCAGCACATAGGCAATGTGTAGGCATTTACACACAGCACTGCGTGGGCACTGCAGGCTGAGATGGGAAGTGTTGCTTTACACCCCTACAGCTTCCCAGCACAATCCCTAAAATCCCATGGGATGTAGTCTGTGCACCCCATCCTCCCCGGCACCTCACCAAGTAATGTCGAAATACACGGGGACTGCAAAACATAACTTCAACTCTTTGTTTTCTTGAAAAACATTCCTTTGGGTAAAGAAAACATTTATTTTGGTTTCCAAACAACCTCTGAGGTGAAACCCACCCAGACCGCTGTCAGCCACACAGACAGCCTGGCTACAGCAAACTGCAACCTGCAGTGCAGCGTAACAGGACAGAAATGAAGGGAACATCTCTCCAGATATTTGTAACTCGTAACTACCAGAAAGTAGGAATGAAACGTAGCAAGTGCCCTTCTGCACCGGCCCAACAGCCAGAAGTTGTTTTCAAAAGCTGACCAGACTTAAGTGTTCAGGGACTGTAAATACAGCCACCACGGCTCCAGGCTGACCTTCTAATTTCTCACAAACAAAGCAACAGCAGAAATGTGATATAATGATTCAGGGATCCAACTCAGACTCGGCATAAGTGGCACAAGTAAGTGAAACTCTACTGAAAATCCACACTCATTGCTGGGCCATTTAACAGCAGACAGCTGCCTGTCCTTGCTGGCCATGGGAGCCAGAGGAGGCTTGTGAGGAAGGTCCATCCTACAGGCACCTCAGCACCTGAGCAGTGCTCCAGTCAGGAGCCCAGCACCACTCCTGGGGATTTTCCAGCCTCATCCCACCACAGCACATCCTGCAGACTCCGCAGAGAGCTGGGGAGGGGAATGTGGCAGAATACAAGAGCCTCCTGGCTTGCCCCTGCTTCACCCAACCCGCCCTGCTGGCATGCAGAGCACAGACCTTTGGGAATGCTCTGCACCCACGGGTTTGGATAAAGGTGTGATGGATTACGGATACTCAGCCTCCAAAGCAGGCTCCACCTCTCTTGCAACACAGGATGTTAAAGACTGATGCAATATGGACTCAAGTCCTGGCTCAGAAATAACACTAGAACATTCCGAAAACTCTCACCACAGCACGTGGCCAAGGATCGCCCTGAGGGCAAGGTCAGGGGTTTGTGAATTAGCACAAGACAGATCCTCACATCTGCATCTGTGCTCTTCAGGACGTCCAAAGGCACTCAGTATCAGTCTTGCACACTCACTGGGGTAACTCTGATTAGGCTCTAAAATACATTCTTGCTCTGTTGCTTGGGCTTCAGACTAAACAGACTGGCAAGCACTGTACTGGCAAGTACTGTATCCAGAAGTGCTCTATTATTATTATTATTATTTTAATCTTAAAGTCAAGCAGCCCTTCAAGCACAAGGACAAGTTTCTGCAAGCAATCTGCCTGCATTAAGGCAGCACCAGGGGGTTTTTGGCAGAGATAGACTGGCACCCAGGGCTGCTGGCTGTCCATCTGCCTGACCCCTTCCTGCCAGCGAGGGCTCCCTGGAAGCAGTTCCCCAGCCCACATCAGAGCGCTGGCCCTCTCCTGGTGAACCCCAGGCTGCTACTCCAAAGACAGAGCAGTGCCCAAGGCACTGACTTCTCTTACAGCACGGCAGATGGCATTACCGGGCATCCAAGACCTCTCAGGTGGTTTGAAGCACCAGCATTCCCACCTCCCCTCCCTCTGGGCACTTCAGAAGGGCGCCTGTGGAAGCTGAACACAATTACTCACAGGATTTCATTGCTGCTGAGATGAGCAGGCGTGATTCATCCTCCAGTTAAAACAAGAGTGGTAGGAGCAAGTATAAAGGCAGAGACAAAAAACCCTGGGCATACCACGAGAGATAATCACAGAGCTTCCCCCACGTTGGTGGTACAGATCCAGCGGGACCTCACGGGTGCCCTGAGTCCCTCTGGGGTCAGGCACACCTACAAGCTTCCCCTTTATTACACCCACAGCAGCTGTAAGGAGGCTGATGACAGTGTCCAAAGGCAGCTTTACAAGGGCAAAAAGACACTCTTGTGAAATGGGGCAGCCACGAGCCAGAGCCATTACTGGTGAAACACAGACGCTGGAGGTTGCCTCACTGGAGTAATCCCAAAGATGGCACAATCCCTATAATGTATGTACACATCCAAATTGGTGTGCGTGCATTTTTTATAGATACTTATATATAATCTATGTATTATTTGCTGCACTTTTATGTGGGACTCTAATCAGGAAAGCGAGCTACACTTGAGGTATCTCCCTGAATCCCAGAGCAAATGTTCTCCCATTTATTTACTGCAGGAAGGGGAGAGGTGGACAGAAGAAGCTTCGTGTCCAGCTTTTGGTATGCACGCCATGCGTTCCCTCTCCGGATGAGCCGCCAGCCTGGTCCTGTGATAGACTCCTCAGTCCCACTGGGCAGCAACACTGGAATTTGCTGGCCCTGAAACATTACTTGCTGAGTTGCTCCCAACAGAGCTCCTATTTTACTGTTGCCAGAAAAAGAAGGAAAAAGGAAAAAAAAGTAAAAAAACAACCACAATGCTTCTTTTTGTGCATCCCATTGCCTGAAGTCTTCAGAGGAGGCACACAACAGACTCAAGACCCAAACGCAGGAACAAGAGTCAGGTGACTGATGGAGCTAGGAGAGGTTAAAAAGCATTGTGTCACTTTGACAAAAATAGATCAATGTTGATTCAAAGCCTGATATGGAAATTAAAATGAAATCAGGTTTGTGCCCGCAGCACAGCATGGTCTCCACACTGCAAGACAGAGTGAGAGTTATCCAGGATTAGTCACCGCCAGCTGCCCACAGCCCACCACAGGGCTGCTGAAGGCCCTGTCCCAGCTCCAAGCTGTCCTGGTAGGATCAGGGTTGGCCTGTGCTGCTGAAAAGGCTCCTCCTTCCACCGGCACACAGTGACAGGTCCCCATTGCACCGCGGTGTGCCACTAAGCCTGCCCTGGGGGAATGACACAGCAGCCCACACCAAAGCAACTCTTCTGCTCATCCCACAGCTGATATGGAATCCACCTTCCCCACACTCCAGTCTTAGGAGGAATATTTCGCTCCCAGAAATATGGAAGAAAATAAAAATACAGGTGTCCCTATCCATCAGGATGATGTGTGCAGAGTGCCTCTGGCACCGGCTTGGGCAGCAAACCATCCTGTGCTGGTACTGGCAATGCCAGCAGGGCTCTGTGGCAAGGACACTCCTGCCTGGAACCTGTAAATCTGGTCTGGCAGACTTCTCCACATTCATCTGATACAGGTAAAGTTCACTGTACTCTGAGCCTGACTCTGAATCCAGGGAAATCAGGGGGAAAAAAAAAACTCCTGTCAAGTTCGCTCGATTTTGAATTAGGCCCTGAGAAAAAAAAATTACTTAACCTTATTAAGGCTCTGAATTACAGATCCAGATTTATAAAGCTAAGGCTATAGGTGCTAATCTCCTTTCTATAATGGAATAAACAAAGCTGAAGGCAGAAGTACTGTATTTTTAGACAGGATTTTTAAAAGCACCTTGCTTTGGCTTGTAGATTTCCACTGCCAAACTTACTATTAACTTTTGAGGGAGCATCCATGCTGGCCCAGTGTGGATGCTTCTGAAAAATCTCACCATCTGCACTGAATTTTTATGCACAGAGCAAAAGAACTCCCTGCTAGTGACACATTGTGGGCACAAAGCACACAGCCATCCCGCTGCTGCACAGGAGGGGGTTCTGCCTGGTTCCCCTTGGAACAAAGTTTAAATGAATTTCCTAGGAAATGCTGTCTTGAGAGCTGTTTCTTAAAAAAACAAACTGACACCATCACTGATATAATTGGCTCTTTTTTTCCTAAGACTCCAGGGAACCTTTGGGCAAACAGTGCATTTCTGACTGCTCTGATCTCCCTGCTTTTGGCCACAACACTCACTTAAATATAATATGGAAGAGGCTTTTGTAGGAGCCTAGCAGATGGGTCATTATCCCAAGATTTAGATTCTCATTTCATGTGAATTACTGTTGTTATTCGCTCATTACAGGTGATTCACCCAGAGCTGTGAGAAGCCCAAGGATCCTGGATAAGCAGGGCAGAGCCAGGTGGAATTCCTGGCCGGGCATGCCGAGCTCTCTGCAGTCCTGCTCCCACTCCTCCCAGGCTGCCTGCAGACAGGAACCAGTGACCCTGACCTTTGTGCCAGGCCAGCAGGGACAGACTAGATCCCATGTGTCACCCCAAATGCCACATAGCATCGAACAGACCCCAAAGTGCCCATGAACGATGCTGGATGGTGCTGTCCCCACGTCACATCAAGTACTTAACCCACAAGTCTCATTGGTCCGGGCTCCCTCTTCAGCTGGCACAGGGGAACAGATGCTTCCCCAAGCCACTTCAGCCCCTCTAAATTTGACTCACCAGCTGACAAAGCTACCAAAGTTCCCAAATTAGGTGCCTTAGGTGGCTGCCTGATTGCAAGCAAAGCAGGAGGAACTCAGAGCAGGGGTCAAGTGATGCTCACCAGACACAGCTACCAAGCACAAGGAGCTACCAACTCCCTCCCTTCCTTCCTGTTACACAGGAAACAAATTAATCACAAAATGAAATAAGCACTGTCTCCACTGACCCCATCAAGAAAAAAAAAATACAAATGGGACATGAATGAGGAAAGTCTGTCTTTACACTGCTCAGCCCTTGAATTTTTAGCACTTTGATACATCAAGTCCCTGCAAGTCCCTTTGGCCTCTGCAATTTGTGACCGAGGAGAAGGGTACTCAGAGTACTGTGTGTCTATCTGGAAATATGCCTCTTGGCATATTCAGATTTTACTATTTTAGCTGTGGAAGATCTGAAGCTGTCAGGTCCCTCTTGCTTACACAGGCTCCAACTATACATCTTGCTTATAAATCCCTTTGAGTCAGGAAGAAGACACCACAAATCCCCGCTGAAACTTATTTCTAGTCTAGGGAGAAAAGAAACATCAGGCAAAAATCTTGGTGCCTCTTGCTGAGGCACCACATCAGATCAAAACTCAGAATTACAGATTTTCTACCTAGACCTCCCACGTTTACAACACAGACCAGAACTACACAACAATACACATTTTCTATCACAATACAAAAGTTAGTCAACTTGAAGGCAAGATGACTTTCAAAAAACTCCTTGTCTGGGCTCACTGAAGTTACACCCAGGTGACATCTAAAGTGCATTGTTTTTTAGCTCATGTCCTCATCAAAGTTTAGCACTCTCCACCTACAAGGCTATATTTTTATTTTGTGGCAGGAAAGCAGTTCTTAATGTTATTGACAATTCCAGTGGGTTCAGCCATCAAGTACTTCAAACTCATCTCCACAGTCAAGTACTGCTGCTCTCAGACTGGACTGCTGCTTTCAGATACTCTCTCATGAAC
Source organism: Pachycephala philippinensis (assembly GCA_013397055.1). Lineage (NCBI taxonomy): Eukaryota > Metazoa > Chordata > Aves > Passeriformes > Pachycephala > Pachycephala philippinensis. The sequence goes on from VWZT01004641.1 coordinate 199,845, forward strand.
AAATAATTGATTGAGGACTAATGGAAGACCACGGAGGCTCAGGGAAAGCAGAATGACTGTACTGTCCTGAGAAAAAGGAATAAAAAGGGCATTATTTTAATACCACCATGCTGAAATGCATCACCCACAATAGAGACATTAAAGCTAATGAACCCCTGGAACTTTTCTAGATGGATTTGCAGACAGGGAGCAATAGATCACCCATGTCCTCTCTGCACTTTGGGGACATCATTTGTAAGTGGTTTACCTGTCCTCCACCTCTGTTCTCAAGCAGACTCCACAATACTTTACTTCACAAATGGTTTGCAAACTTCTTCATGGTTTTGCATGAGGAATGATTTCATGGTACCTGAAATGATCCCATGGCTGTGACAGCACAGGACACTGGGTGGTGGTGGTGTGGGTGCTCCTCTGTGCTTTGTCCTGGGCTGCTAACAGGAAAGCAACCACACCATGACACAGCAGCCGCTTTCCCATCAGGGTTACGTCCAAGGGCATTTCGATCAGCTTTTAAACACTGGGTTACTTTCACTTCCCACCTCCCATTGTCCCTGCGGTGACTTGGGAAGCACCACAGTGATACAAACCCATTCTGCTTCCTCTCCAGCCAATCCCTTAATTTTGTGCTGCAGGTTTTGAATCCCTCAGCTTCCCTTGCACACGCCTGCGTCTCCACAGCCACCTGGAACTCAACCCTTGGGCATCTGGTTTGCTGTCCCCATCCCAAGTGCTTGCTGGCACTCCTGGCACCACCAGCAACCATCACCTGGCTGGAATGACTCAAAACAGAGAACACCCAGCAAGATGACAACGTTTATCAACAGCCTCTCATCCCTCCACAGCAACCAAGGCGGCTCTGCCCGGGCACGGAGCGGGAGCAGCCAACACCCAGGGTGATGCTCGGATGCAGCAGGCTCTGTCCCAGAGCTGATCCCAGATGCAGGGATCAGGCAGAAACACTTTTCCTGCACATCCCCAGATGAGCATGCCTGGCAGACTTCTTTGCCAAGTGTTTCCCCACCCTGGCTTTCCATCTCACGGAGAAGCACTCCGCAGCCTGCTGGCTCAGGGGCCCACATGGCACCTTCATACCGCAGGAGTCAGAGCTGCGGCGCTGGTGACACATGATGCAAACACGTGGTGAACTGCTCTTAATCCCAGCAGCCGAGCGAGCAGAGCTCCCCTCTGTCCTCAGCTGCCCTTTTCTGGGCAGCTGCAGCTTTTCCTGGCACCTGACTAGAAACCCTGTGGCTTTTACCTCATGTGCATGAGGTAAAACATGGATTTGGGCTTAGAGCCTTCCTGCGTCTTGAAAGGGAAGTGTTCGGGTTTAGCACTGCCCAGCTGCTAAGGTGGCACCGGGGCTGCTTTTTAGAACCTAGAGACAGCAAGATCCCTTTTTCTGGTGATTTAAGCCTCCTCCTCCAGCAGCACGGCCACAGTGCTCTCTAACTGTACCTGCCCTTTCATACCCTGTCCCGTCCGTGCTTTTCGGGGCAGTGAGGGTGCTGCAGCGATGGAGGGGGAACCCAGTGCTCCCCCACACCCTATAAAAACCTCAGAGGCGAGAGGAAGGCCCTGTGTGTGGCACAGCTGCAGGCTCTGCCCTGGGCAGAGGACAGCACTTCTCATTACTCATGTTACAAGCAGTTACAGGAACCCAGACATTTCCCGGGTGGCTCTGGCCAAGCTCCCCCCACGGCTCTGTGTGGTGCTACACAGGACTTCAGGGAATCATAGAAGAGAACCACAGAATGGCTGGGGTTGGGAGGGACCCTAAAGATCATCTTGTTCCAACCCCCCTGCCATGGGCAGGGACACCTTTCCCTAGAGCAGGTTGCTCCAAGCCCCACAGAGCCCCACAGAACACTTCCAGGGATGGGGCATCCACAACTTCTCTGGACAGCCTGTTCAGGCGGCAGTCTTCAGCCGGCCGCTCTCTTCCCCATCACACACTCTGAATTTTGCCAGACCCTGCTCGTATCACACTCTGCTGCTCCACAGCACTGTCGCCTAACACGGGCTGAGCCATTCCTAGGATCACACTGAGCAATTCCTAGGATCACACTGAGCCATTCCTAGGATCAAGTACCACTCAGATGAGCAAGGCTGGAAAAGTCTCACCTCGCCTCCACACGAGTCCTACATCGGCCTGTTGTTGGTATAAACCACAAGTTCCTTCATGACTTTCTGGCACTCACAGTCAGCATCATCAGCCAGCGAGTGGGATGGGCTGTACACATATGAGAGCAAAACCACAGAGGGGTTAACCCTGCAGTGGGCTGGGAGAAAACCCACGGTACTGAGAGCTCTCAGAGCAGCCAGAGAACCAGAGGCTGTGACTCACTGGGAGAGGCTGCACAAAAATAGGGCTTTCGGCAAGGCCCACAGGAATTTCTGCAGGGAGATTCTTCCCCTAGAGACAGGCGAGGGAACTCGCCTCACCTTTCCCATCAGGGAGCAGATCCGATGACTGCTCTGCCAGGAGAGGAATTCACTATTGTCCGGCTGGTTGTTTCCAGTCTGGCTAAAAATGGGATCACAGGAGACTAATTGCTTCACTGGAGGAAAAAAAAAGAACCAGTCTGGAGTGATGGAATTATTTTGTAGACTGTTGTTGTTTGGGTTTGTTTCCATCCTGGCTTAACAAGCATTAATGACTTCAGATGGGGGGAGGAAAGCCATTAGGGAGAACATGATCCACACAGATACCTCTGGCCCAGCACACACTTCTGTCCCAGCTAGCCTCTACAGCCCTGATGGCATCCCTCCCTCCTCCAGCCCTTCAGAAGGGAGGAAGGTGGCTGAGAGCAAAGGGAAATGTTAATTTTTCCCTTTTAATCGGCCTGACTGGAAGTGCCAGCCTCCCTGCAGCTCAAATACTTGAGCATGTTAGCTATGCTAGGCAGCATCTCCAGAAAAACTGCTGTCCCTCCTCAGTGGCAGGGAAACAAAGGGAAAACGTCCCAGAACGGATGCTCCTGGCAGAAAGCAGCAGAGCCCAGAGCCTGTGAAATAAAGTTTGTTTGTTTTGTTTGCGGAAGCCACACTCAATCTTCTGAGACTCATTCTGGTGTCTGGAGAGACAGAATGAAACCCAAAGCCAAGACAGGTAATTAATGTTGAAATTCCTCCTTACATAACAGCGCTGGGACAGACACTCACTTGGCCAGTGCTGTGCATAGCTGTGCCAGCACAGCCCAGAGAAAGCCTGGGAGCAAGCAGTGCCTGTGCTACACCCAGAGGCTCCAGGCACCCTTACACACTCACTGTGGGCTTCAAGGAAACAGGGATCTTATGGCAATGAGGTGCTTATTTCTATAACCCAGCTCTGCTGAAGGACAGCTGTCTTTTAAGTGCGTCCCCCAGGGAACAGGAGAACAACCTGAACTACTCCAAACCACAACAAGGTCCCAAGGAAGACACAGGCAGAGCAAAGACTTGGAAATATTAGGAGCTTCCCTGGAGAAGAGACGGAGAATATCAGCATGAGCCTGGTTGTAAGAAAGTGAAGAGAAAGTAGAGAAGGCTCTCAGGCAGTCAAACAGTGACTTCAGTTAACCTGTCCTGGACATAACAGAACGTGAGATACCCAATACTCCATGGCTCATTTAACTCATGCAGAGGCAACAGCTGGGCCTCCAAAGACTATCCCCTCTCTTTCATGTGTTCCCACTCCAATGTCAGCTTACTGGCAATACTTGGCATTTGCTGCCTTGCTTCCTGGCCAGCAGGGATCCAGAGATGCCACTGGCTGATGCTGGGAAGCAGCATCCAACAGCTCTGGCAGGAACTTCTGCTGACTGTCCTGTGGCCTGGGAAAACTGTCAGTCCTGAAGGGGCCCGAGGCAGCTCTGAGTGGAGATGATGAGGGGCAGTAAATAGGGCAGGCTGCAAGATAGTTTCCCATTAATTTTATCACACCAAATAGCTGTCTTTCCCCTGGGGCTATCCCTGTCAGGGCAGTCACCAACTTGAGTGAGCAGGGCAATTTCACAAGATCAAAAGAGTGTGGGATCTGTGACATAGAGACTTTCCACTCAAGAATCCAACTTCAGCCCACTCAAGCCACAGATGACTTGTGGCTTTAGGTGTCTAAAAGCTGCTCTCCCTTTGCTCTGGCTCATTTCCAAAAGCTCATGAGTTCCACGAAGCAGCACAATTTAGTATTGCCTTTTTTGAAAGCAGACAGGGAACTATGTTTCAGCCACTACTATCTATCTAAACTATGTTTCAGAACTACTATCAGCCACTGATAAAAGCTATTTATTTAACAGATATGGTGCCACAAAAGCTTATTTGGACATTTTCTCTTTGTGTAAGGATAGGAGGGAAAAAACATGAATTCAGGTAGGAGTTACACCAGTCCTATCTCAAACCTACCACCAGCAGATCAGCTGCCATCCATCGGCCACCCCAACTTCCAAATTAACTCTGCAGTGCGAGGCATGAGCTCACTGCCTCAATCTTCCCTGGCTTGCTGCATCCCAAGCACCACAAAGGACACCGAGAGCTGTCACCCCCCCACAGGGGTTGGCCCTGGCCCCAAAGAGACCGCAGCAGGAGCAGGACTGGCAGGACCAGCTCTGGCTCCACACTCTGTGCTGCTGCAAGGGTGGAGTGGCCGGGCAGTGCTGCCCTCTGACCTTCCCAGTGGGTGGACTATCTCTTTGGGAGCTTGGCCAGCTGGCAGGACTCAGCTTCTCCTTGGCTTTCTCATTTATCAAGGCTGGGCAGAGCAGCAAGAAGCAGGAGTCAGCTGTCAACGTTTTTTTCTCCTTCTGTGCTCAACAGGGTCTGAAGGTAGAAATTCTGGCTGTAAAGCTGCTGTTTGGGCACAAAGTTTCAAGCTACTGCTCAAAATGTATGAGAAATGATATGAGTAATACTGGAATGGGGAGCTCCAGCTAGGAAGAACAGTTATAAAGTAAAAGAAAAAAAAAAAGAGACGGTGCAGGAAATGTCAAAGGTTACATTAAGTTGATAAGATTGTGTCAAAATCCCCAAAGCACAGATAAGCATAGAATTCCTCAACTTATGGTTAAGAGACACTGACAAACAGAAATACAAACCACACTAATTCAGCTTTTAGGCACGAGTCAACAAGGACATGGGACCCTGCCACATTTCCATGCCCAGGTAAATGTCAAAAGGAACGTAACAAGATCCAGAGAAGGGAGGAGAAAACCCAAAGCCTGCTTGCTAAATGTCACACACCAGCTCAGACTCCTAGCACAAGTGCCACAGAGTCTGGACACTGAGACACGCTGCAGCCTCGCTTCAACAGCCCACGCTGGCTGACGGGAATGTCCTTGGAGAGCCTGAAGGGAACACTTCCTACTGCCCCTGCTACCACACAGGTTTGCACATGGCATCATTTCCCCCTGCTACCTTGCACAGCTAACCCTGCTTTTCCCAATTTACCCCCTCCTCCATCCCCCTTCCTTTTCCAGCACAACAACCAAAGATGGTGTGACCCACTCTGGCCAGGCACCATGACAAAAACGCTTCAGATCAGAAACGCTTTAGATGTGGACGCACACATCCTATTGGGCAGACTTAGCCATGGCAGCATGCCCGGATCAGGGATTTAGCTAGTAAATAACCTCTCCTACTTGGAAGTCATTTTCTTGATTCATGAGCACTCCCCTACCACGCTGCTGAGAGATTTGTGAAAGCAGCTCTGGATGTTAATAATAAATTGTGCTTGTGAAACTTTAATTGATTCAGAAGAAATCAGCTCAGTGTGGAGGATCTCCGTGGTTTTGAATATATCACATTTGTACACGGTTGAGACTTGAAGGCTTGCTCCCCTTTCCATTGTTGTCAGCTGGAAAACTGCCACTGCTTCAGTGGAATAATAACCAGGTAATACAATTCCAAGATTAAATTGTGCCCTTAGGCACAGCCTCATAAAAGGGGAGGTTCTCCATCCTATTAACAGCAAAGGTGCTGTGACTCAGAGGCCAAATGATGAGCAATGCTTTCCCCTTGCTCCATGGGAACAGGCCCCACAAACTGCATCCTGGCCTGCACCAGCAGCTGAGGACAAGCCCCAGCACCAGTTCAGCTGGCACGCAGAGGGCAGAAACAAAGCTGTGCCCACCATCCTGCCCAGGGTACCATTGGCAGAAGAGGGAATTCTCTCTCACAGAAATTCTGAATTGTAAAACAGTTATTACTGCAGCACTACCCTGTAATAGTTGAAATTTTCCAGTGTGTTATTATTTTTAGTTTGTATCTGTATCATTACAGGCAGCTCTGAACTAGAATCTACAGACAAGGTGTGCCAGTGGTGCACCACTGATATCAAAAGTTGCTGGGTGGCTTTACAAAATTCCTCTGCTTGCATAAAAGCAGAGTAACCCCCCTGCTCCCTGGCATAAAGAACAAGATCTAAACATTGGGATTGCTGACCAAGGAAACATCAGGTGTCAATCTTGCCACAGCTAAAAGAATAAGTCAAAGTCTCTCTGGATAACTATAGCTGTTGCTGCAGGCCAAATATTTCAACACTGAGCCTCTCATTGTGTCCCTTACAAATAAAGCAACTTCACTCACTGCAACAAGTTGTGATGCAAGAAATCTTCTATTTCAGCAAGTCAGAGGAGCAGATGCAACAGCGTTTTGTCAGCATAATCCTTCTTCCAAAAAGTTGTACAAAACATTTATTAAGGTTGACAGAGAGACCTTTTCCCCAGCTATATATATCAGCCTCTCTAATGCCAACCCAGGGCTCATGTTCTCCAAGAGTGACACTGAAAGCTTCCTGATTTTGAGATGAGTAAAAAGATCAATAAAATTACTGGATTAATGCTGGGCAGTTCTGGAGATCTCAGAGCAAATGTTTTCAAAATTTGTGAAATCACAGCCCTGAATGCCTTTGGTATAAGGGAACATGTTAAAAGTCAGATGAGCAGTTCTGGCTAAAAACATAGCAGTAATATTTAGGGGCAGTTTTTAAAAATAAATTTCAAGTAACTTAAAATATATTTCAGTTTTTATGTTTTCTCCTCCTGATGACCTTTATGCCTTTAAAATAAAATGAAGAGAGCAGGAAAGACAGAAAAACCAGTATTTTTGTAGAATAGTTTCTTAGTTTCAAAAGTTCTAATCTAAATATTCCCAGGTGCTCTGGGACTTAAAGATTGAGCCTAATTCTGGTTTCTAAGTCTCCTGTCTTTACAAACTTGTCTGTAATTGTTACACATAGCTATTTCTTAATTGCATCAGCATGCTCTTTAATTGTGAAATGCCTCCATGAGGATGTATTAGTCACAAAAGGAATGCCAGAACACAACTCACATCTAATCACTTATCCCCTCCACAGATGAGCAGTACTGCTTATTTTTACTGCACCAGCACCAGAATTCTCAAACAACACCAAGCTCTCACTGCAAGCATTCACTAAATGAGTCTGTGCCTGTAAGAGTTCACAAGTTTTTCTATGCAAATATAGCAGCTACACCAAAAAAGAGAGAAAGTATGAGAGACTTGCATTCAGGTAAAGGTTCTCCAGCCTTGGGGCAGGTGGATGAACTACACAAACTCTTGAGGCCCCTTCGAGCTGGGTTTTTTAATGATTTATACAAACTCATGATGTGCAGGGTTTGCAGGTTTCAAATCAATCCCTTTAAATAACCATAAAGGAAAAGTAGACACTAGCAGAGCCAACAACTTCTGTAGGCTATTCAGTAGTCCTTAGTCATGTGGAAAGTTCCACCAAAGTTCACAGACGATATACAGTGGAGTCAATGGGGCACAGAGATCTGATATGTGGATCTCAAAACAGGACTGCTCTTCGTAAGCATAACTGTAAATCAGGACTAAACTGTCCTGCACTCTGACTGATTAAACATGACACGGAAACGTGAGAGGCTGGGGTTTTTTTCTCTCTGCACTTTCCATTTGATCAAGTGCAGAGAAACAACCCTTTAAGCACTGCATGCCAGAGGCTGTAAAAGAGCCTATCTCACAAGCACGCAACAACCACATCTGAGTGGAAAACTATGTTGAAGATGCACTGTCTAGAAGCACAAATCAGTCTGCACGAGCTGTTGACTGTCAGATAAGATAGCCACAGACATCAGCACACTCCTGACCCTCAGACACATCCCTTTATGTTTTCTAAAGCTGAATGAAGCATTTCTAGAGACTCCAGCATGAAAATTCCTCTTCTACACTAAGCAGTTGTTGCAGGGATGGGACTGCTGGTATGCTATTCAGTGCCAGTTTGCAGCTTTTAGCTGATTTGCTTCACTCATTCACCAGATAATCAGCTTATATTTCATCCCTTCTGCTGCTCTCAGAACACAGCACATCCTTCATTTTGCTCTGCTTACATATATCCTCTCTGGCCTTCGGGGCCCCAGTCCCACACAGCACTGAGCCTCGGAACTCTCCCAAACAGAGTTCCTGAAGTGACAGCGAGCAGATCCCACAGCTGAGGTTATGGAGACTCACACCCATTTTGGCACTGGTTGAGTTGTTTCCCACCCTTTCCTCAGAAGCAAACAACTCTGCCCACACAGCCGAATCCATGGGGAAGAGAGGCATAAAATACATCAAATCAGCAAAGATTACCTATAGAGGCATCAACTGTAGCACATTCAAGTAAAAACTTTCACTGAACAATAAAAACAGTTTGGGTTGGAAGGGACCTTAAAGATCATTTCATTCCAACCCCCACTGCCATGGGCAGGACACCTTCCCTGTCCAACCTGGCCTTGAACACTTCCAGGAACAGGGCATCCCCAGCTTCTGGGCAACCTGTGCCAGGGCCTCAGCACCCTCACAGTAGAGAATTTATTCCTAATATCCAATCTAAACCTACCCTTCTTCAGCCTAAGGCCATTCCCCCATGTCTTATCACTGCATATCCTTGCAAAGAGTCTCTCTGCAGCCTTCTTGCAGACCCCTCTTAGATATTAGAAGGCTGCTATCAGGTCTCCAGGCTGCTATAAGGTCTTTCTCTTTCAGAAAAGCTTAAAAACACCTCATTGAAGCAAAGGCTTATCTTTATTTGCCAAGAAAACAAAGCTATGCACAGCACCTAAGCAAACCACCAGTAATCCCTGGACAGCCCCCCACCCAGCCAGTTTGCCTTGCAGAGCACTGCTGCTATCAGTCACAGATCCAGTTCAACTGCTCATTTACCTCCCTGGGGAAAGCCCCTTGACTTCAGGGAAAACAAGATCTGGCTCCAGATGTGAAAAAGGGCATGAGATGAGAATAAACAAAATCTCCAGTTGCCAGGAAAAAAGAAAAAAACAACCAAAAAACAACCGAGTGAACACGAGGAATCCCATGTCTACACTGTCTTGACCCATGGAAAAAGCAAACAGCACACTAATAGAAGTTGCTCTGTTAACAGTGGCTGTATGTAATTAGGAAAGGCATTCAGCTTCTGTTTTCAGCACGTAATTTTTAATTGATTTTGCTGAAAGAAACCTTAGTGTTGTTTCAGTTAACAGGAGTCTTTCCAGCAAAACTGGTCTCCATAAAAGGCTTATGTAAAGCTTCCTTCAAGTGTCACAGGCTCATTGTTTGCACTGGCAGGGAATTAACCTGTTGCAAAAAGCCCATTCCCTATAAAAGCCAACAGTCATGAGACACACAGCTGCAGACCTGATGGGTCTCCTCCACTAAGGAAAGGTGATGATTTCAGAGACCTGGCCAGCATCCAGCAATCTTTCCAGATCCCAGAGGAGAAAGTTTTTCCCTGTCATAAGGAGTACCCCACACACAAAGGAGATGCTCTCAGGTAACATACAGAGGAGTAAACACTGCCTGTTAATATGCTGATCTTATTTTCCCCAAGAGCTGGAGTTCAGCCCCAAGCCCAGACCATGTTCTCATCTGGATAATTGCATAATTGTCTTTTGCCTTCCAAAGGGACCACGCATCCTATTAAACATCGAGTCACAGGACCTACACACCAGAGCACAGGGATTCTTTGCCCACCATCCCACACCCAGAGGTGTGATGGGGCACCAGCAGAACCCCAACATCTCCAGATGGGTCAGCTGCATTAGAAACATCAATACAGTCACAAAGGCACTGGAATGAGCTGACCAGCAGGAGCCCTCAGGATAAAAATGAGGTTCTTCAGCCAGCTAATAACCAGTCCTTCTCCCCAGCCTTTCAGCTCCTCTGGCACCTGTCAGCTGCATTACCCCTCCATGCTACACCACGTGTACCCTTAAGGATGTATCTGCCCCTGTGCTGTGTCAAGCAGTGAGCTGGGGCACGGAGGTGTCTCTGTTGTCTAACTCCACACCTCAGGCTGGCAAAACCACCATTAAAGTACAGGGTGCACAGCTGACACTGTGTCCTGCATGCTGTATCACCTCTGCAGGCAGTGGAGGTGTGTTCTGAAAAGAGACCCTCAGCCCAGGCATCCTACTAGTGGGACATATTTGCAGAGAGAGAGAGAAAGGTTTGTCATAAAAATTAAGTCCATGCCACTAGGCTGGGCTGACTACTTTATGTTGCCTTTAGAAAGGTCTTACTGTATTTTACTGTAAACCTCAAAGCCCCCTCCCCCAAAAAAACCCAACCCCACAACAACCAGATTTCAGGAAATATTTGCATTTGCCCTCAATATGCAAGTAGGTGACCTTGGCATGTGGATCCATCGACTCCCAAAGCTGTACATCAACCTACAACAAGGTCTGAATCTGAGGGCAGCAGGGCAGACCAGCCATTTTTACAGTAGTGCTACACAGAAGGAAATGTCCTGCTTTTAAAATAAACCCTTATAATCATCCACTGTCTCTCTGCTTTTTAGCAGACTGTGAGTGGACCAGCTCCCTCGCATTGAGTAAGCCACTGTGCAGCCTAATTCTGCTCAGATATGCTGCTTTGTTTTGTTTCTGGCATGCACAGAAGCCAAAATATGCTTCCCTTACTCTGAGAACTGCTGAACTGGAAACTGAAAGTCTGCAAAAGCTGCCTCAAGAAAAATAGCACACACAGCCATTAGAAAAAATGACAAACCAACCTACCTATCTGCAACAGAACCCAGCACAGTAACTTCCTTTAGAAACAATCTTAAAGAAAGCAGCAGTGCACAAATATTGCCCTGTGAGCAAAGATTTTATTTACAATAACCATGATTATGACCTAACGTTTTCCTGGCAACATCCAGCATGAGCTGATCCCAAATATGTCCTTGTCCCACTCCTCTGTGGTCAGGGGTGCACAATACACTGTGATGTGACACGTAAAAAGATTGTTTTCATGTCTGGATGCATTCCCGTGTATGATGGGATAAGGAACCCCACTGTACTTGCTGGGTTTTATTTTTTTCAGGAAGCAACTATAAATAGGTGCTGCTAAGTTGACAGCTAAACCTCAGCTCAGGGCAAGACAGAGCCCTTTCCTTGGTAAGGCCAGAAAGCCATCTCTCCTTCCTAGTGCTGCAAATGAAAAAATAAAGGTTTTTCAAACTGAAAGCTCTCTTTTAAAGAGCCCCAAATACATACAGTGTACGTTTATGGGACTCCTATTCTGGCCACAGCTTAGTAACAAAAAAGGAGTTTCCTCAAAATGAGGCGCAAACTCACTGAAAAATCCAGCTGAATCATGAAAACCATCCCATGAGAGAACCAAACCATCTGTAACCCCAGCTGTAACATTAAATATCACATATAACCAAAATGTATCATCTGCCTCAGGAACCCCATTCTCAGGGATTTACAGTAGCAATTGCAAAAATATTGCACTGCAACCATTTCAAATTGTTTGTGTGTGGCTGAAAAAGGAATCAGTGAACACCTGATTTTAGGAGCCACCAGCACCATCCTGTCAGGCCACAATGACGAGTTTCAGCTACTTCTTGATGGACTTTCAGTGCTGTCTCTCAAACCTCTCTGGCATTTCAAAGAAGAGAAAATTCAGCTTTTGGCAGCACTTGTGGCAAATGCAACTTGACTTACCAGGAGAGCACTCACTGCACTGGTAAATGCAGATTCTTTCCTGAACTGCTCAGTCTTGAAGGGGGCAAGGAAAAATACAGTATTACTAAGTTAAGCCCAGAAGAAAAACAAATGACCCAGAGTATTCTAGGCCAGCAGCTCTCTTCCTCGACTGACCCTGGAAATCCAGAAAGAAGAGACACCTTGAAGAGCTTGTGGTAAAACCCTTTCTGGTCAGGCTATTTCTGGTGTCTCTGCCCCCTGCTCCCTGCTTCCTGTGCAAGCACTCACATTCTGATCATAAAATCTGATCCAAACTCTCTTACACAAGTGCAGTGATTCCATTCTGAGTATCCCCTTCCATCCCGCACACTGCTCTCCCAGAGCCTGGTGTTTGTGACCCAACAGAAGCAATCCCAGTTCAGTACAGCCCCAGCCAGCAGCTCTCTCCTCTTACATCTTCCAGAACCCCAACTAAATATAAGAAACAAAGTCACCCCCCTGCAGATCTGCCCCTTGCAGCTGAAGCTACCTGACTCCACAGCTTAACCAGTTTCTCAACAAGATCAAAGCCTGTGCAGTTGTTCGAGGAGCTTTTCAATTACTCCTCCAGTTCCTATCATGAATTACAGCAGCACTTGAAGAGTGCCAAAACCCAGAGGGATCAGTTACTCCTGCCCTGTGACAGGCAGCAGGCTGGGGCAGACAGGACAAGCTGTAAGCACATGGCATTACATTATGCACAGACCCAGTTTTGCTGCTGAATGATTGACAATAACTACTGGATGTCACTATTTTAAGGATAATGTCATTTGTGTAATTATCTGGCAGGGTCTCTCCTCAGCGGCTGGCATTATTCACAAGGGAAGAATTAGACTGAAATCCAGCTGCAGAGTGAGGAGATTTGCTATTCTATACAGACAATCACTGTGCTTTAGGAGCTTGATACACAGGGTATATCATTAGTCATCTTCAGGCTCTCAGGACATGGAGAATATCAAAATGACACTCCTTCTCTATTTCACTGTGCCATATATGTCACATGAGTTCACACTTAAAAATATTTTACTATTCTCTGTCCTCACCTAACCATCTGTTTCCTACAGAGAGACAGAGAAGCTGCTTTTACTTGACTGATCCTATCATCTCACCCTCAGATAGGGAAGTGCCATTTGCACAGCCCCCAGCCCTTTGGCCACTTTAGCCCTCAGCTATTCTGATTTTAGTGAGTTCAAACCCGGGTTTATCTGTCATGGGAGGATGCCCTACTGCCTGGGTTAAACTGTGTCAAGTCCCAAATCAGACAGCATTTGATCCAACCCACCGAAATGGCACTAACAGAGCTGGCCTGGGATTGGAACCAGTCCCATCCTGCACCCAGCTCTGGATCCCAGCAGTGCAACTGTAACCAAGCAGCAAAAGAGACTTGACATTATCCTTTGCAGTGCTGGCACGCCACAAGTGGGACTGAGCAGGGCTACAGCAGATCGTGCTCAAAGACGCGTGCTTTGCTGCTGGATGCCAGGTAACAGCATTCCAAAGAAAACAACTGTCTGCTCCTCCTCCCCAGTGCTCTGGGAGCAAGGATGCCAGAGGTGTTCAGTGAAGTACAGCAGAAAGAAACCTTTCTGTACAACCAGACTGTGGCAGTGATGACACCTCCCTGCTCCAGCTGTCCTACTCCATCCCAGAAGAGGCGTTGCTCTGCCCCTGGGGCATAAGGGAGGATGCTGGTCAAATGGTTGTGCTGGCCAGGGAGGGCTCTGCACAGCAGCCTGGCTCTGATCCACGCTGGCTGCTCTATGCCTTTATGCTTGAGCTCACAGGGGAGCACTTCAGCAGCACAGAAAGGAAAAAATATAACCAAACTGCCCCCCTGAGTACAGAAAAATGACAAATAACAAAGGAGAGCTATGTAGGGGAAATAGCTTCCTGAGAACAGCCTTGAGACTTGGAGCGGAGGCAACGATGCTCTGGTCCTGCTGCAAACACAAAGATGCCAGACATGGACAGGAAGGAAAAAGTCCTGCTGTAGGACCATGGCAGGAATGAAAAGACTTTTAGTGGCTGAGATGAGCAGCACTGGATAGGTATGTGAAATAGATAGGGTTTAAACACAGTAGCTACTGCAGGGAAGCAGAGGCTTTGGTGTGACCAGCATGTATTAAGTCTTGAAATAACATGGCACACCATGGCAAAAGCAACAGATCCTTACATTCACATTCACCTCCCAGAAAAACTGGGAAGGTTTCGTTTAATGCCTGCCCAGAAATTTCACTCCCTCCTGGAAAGTGGTGCACCTTGACCAATGTGGAGGGGGAATGTGAAGGTACCGTTATCCCAGCTGACAATTTGCTCCTGGTGGGCAGCAAGTGACACTTCTTTATTCAAGCAGAAAACTCCAGCTCTCATCTCAGCCATGGGGTTCAGAAAAAGGCACGCAACGAATGCAGAGCTCACCGGTAAATGATGCCTCTTTCATGGAGAAACATGAGGGCTGAAATAATTTCTGCAGCGTAGAACCGGGCCCGATCTTCGTCGAAGCGCCGCGACTTCTGGATGTGGAACATCAAGTCCCCGCCGTTGACAAACTCCATCACAAAGAACAGGCGATCCTACGCACAGGCAAACACAACAAACACCAACAGCATTAATCACATCCTCGGCCAGGCTTAGAAAAGTCTTAGTAAAACTATTATCTCCCAAACAAAAACAGATTAAGTAAGCATGAGACAGTGTGTGGGGGGAAAGGCTGATTTTTTTCAGGAAAAACCAAGTCAATACCAGGAGGATCTGTTAGTACCTCCTTGCCCTGCACTCTTCCCAAAAGTCTTGACCCCAGTTGTGAAATGAATTCCTGTTCACATGTGGATTGGGCATGTTAGTACGTATGTGCTCATCACTAATCAGCTCCCACTGGGTTTCCCTGAATTATCCTTAGCCTGAATCAGCAGGGCATGATACTGCTTCACCAGTACTCTCTGAACTGAGTGGCACAAGAGAAATCTGCAAAAAATCACTGACTCCCTAGTAAACACCTCAGATCTCAGGGGAAAGCTGCTCCATAACACAATGTACATAATCAGACTGAAGCTTCACCACAACAGCACAACATTGTGTTGAGGATATCCCAACATTATTTCTGGAGAATGTGGGCTGTTTTCCAGGATGGGATTTCCTGCCATACACTTGCATGGCAGCTGCTTTTTGGGCCCTCAGGTTCCAGCTTTCCTCTGATTAACCTGCAGAGACCTCTGGGCAGGCAATAGAGGAACTGATAAGGATGAAGTATAAATAAAAGTTTCTGCTAAGCAGAAAAGCAACCTGTTTGATAAAGTTCAGTTCATTAACCACAGCTATTGGTCTCTGAGGTTTCTCTTTTGGCTTTGTTCTGGCTTTTGCAAAAGTCTGCAGATGGGGAGGCACTTGCTTAAGCTGTGTGCTCAACAGTGAGTAGGGGTTTCGCATGTGTTCACTTGATTGTAAGAGGAAGGACACTGAGAGATTTGGCACGAAAATAAACCCTGAAATTGTTGCAGTCTAGTTCAAAAATTTCTCTTAGCAATTGTTTCAGGACTTTCAGTATTTGCTGTTTCAGTTTTTCTCTGAGTATCAGGAACAAGCAGATTGGAAAACAGGCATAGAATTCATCAGAGAACAGCCAGGCTTTTAATGGTAATATTTGCCCTTCCTTCCCACAAGCCTCTTCCCAGGTCTTGTTAATTATCTACAAGCTACTTTTAAACCCTCTCTAAGTTTAAGAGGATAAGCATTGTCATCCTCCACTTTCTGGCAGCCAGCCAGCTTGAAATGACTACTGGTATTAACATCTTGAGATGCACACGGCAGAAGAAAAACAACCAGAAATTCCCTCATTTCTCAATGGACATGAGCAGGAAAGCAAATGGCTTGTGACACATGAGGACAGCTTGCTTCGCATAGCCAGCCTGGGCTCTGTCCTACAGCTCCTTCTGGGCTCCTTCCAGAAGGTAAAGATCATTAAATCATAGAATCATTTGGGTTGGAAAAGACCGTTAGAGACCATCAACCACTAACCCAACTCTGGTCAAGCCCACCACTAAACCATGTCCCCAAGTGCCACACACCTACAAGTCTTTTAAATACCTCCAGGGATGGTGACTCCACCACTGCCCCGGGCAGCCTGTTCGAGGCAGCTTGACCACCCTTTCAGTGAAGAAATTGTTCCTAATATCCAATCTAAACTTCCCCTGGTGCAACTTCAGACCATTTCCTCTTGTCCTGTCCCTTGTTCCCTGGGAGCAGAGCCCAACCCCGACCTGGCTCCACCCTTCTCTCAGGGAGTTGTAGAGCACAAGAAGGTACCCCCTGAGCCTCCTTTTCTCCAGGCTGAGCCCCCCTGAGTTGCTCCTCATCAGACTTATGCTCCAGACCCCTGCCCACCTCTGCTGCCCTTCCCTTGACACACTCCAGCACCTAAATGTCCTTCCTGCAGTGAGGGGCCCAAAACTGAACCCAGAATTTGAGGTGCAGCCTCACCATTGCTCCCAGCAGTCTCACAACACCACTGCAGCACCAAGGCCACGTGCTGAATGCTATCTCCAGCCCATACAAACAGCACCACCTCATTGTTTCACTCTGTCTTTATTAGAGGGCACTGAAAGACACCCGAGCTGGTTTGTCTACAGCAGCAGTCTGAGCCAGAGCAGCACGAACTGTGCAAACCCAGCAGCAGCCTTGGCTCTACAGCCCACATCAGCCCTGTAATGCCACATCTTCACTGCAGCTGCTGAAGCTCAGTCTGGCTGTGCTGTGCCTGCCTGTTCCTCCAGCTGCAGCACAGGTATCACCTCTGCCTCGCCAGTCGGGCCAGCTCTCACATCTCCTTGGTATTCTTTCCCACCTCCTTCCTTGCTGATCTCTCCACATGACACACGCTTATCTAGCCCAGCTTGTCCAGGCATCTCCTCAAGCCCATACTTAAAAAAGAAATCCCTCTTGCCAGATCCCCAACAGGAAGCAATTTAATTTACCAGCAGCCTGGTGAGGGATGGTGTGTGTGTATTTATGTGATACATATGCCTGTATAAACATGCATGCACTTAGGTGAACACACATGGATTTTCTACTCTTTCCTTAAAGGTGACCTTCAGGGAAACAAAGTTAACTCTTCCTGTCTTAAAACATCTATGTCCAGCTTCTCCAGAGCAGGCAAAACTCCACAGCCCACGTCAGACCTCTGGTTGTACTCATCTCCACTATGATGCTTACAGGAAGACACTACTTCTTTCTCAAATGAGAAGTTCAAGTGAGCACCAAAACAGCTGATTTTAAAATTCACATCGCTACTGCCATGGAATTTGCAGCTTTTTCCTAAAAACTGCTCTTGCTTCAGACTAACTGCAAACCTAAGCAAGTATAACTGCACGTGTTATACAGTCACACCCACCCATGGGCTCATTTCACTGGTCAAGCAGAAATACAGAACTTTGGGTTACTCAACTTTTTAATTTTTTTTTTCAATTTAATTTTAAAGAAGTCCAGCTTATTGTCTGCCCAGTTTCCTAACACTTAGAAATACCATGGGGCTGCTGAAGAAAAGAGCAGGATGGGTACTACAGCTGGTTTATAATGCAGCATTTGTGCATTGGTCTGCTACACGCCTGGAAACGAGCATTAGGAAAATCAGCACTAATGACCATCCTTTAGGGAAAAGCATCTAAAAGCCAGGCAAGGCCTCCCATTTTTACTCTTAAGGAAGACCACCAGCTTGCCAGGGCTGCAAAGAACAACCACTCTCCCAGGAATCACTAAGAAATAAAATAAACAGTGGTATCCTGTTAAAAAAAAAAAAGAAAAAAAAGAGGTGGGAAAGGAGAGTGCTGGGGGAAGAAAAGGAAAGAGAGGAAGAGAAGGAGGGAAAGAGAAGGAAGGGCAGAGGAAAGAGGGGAGAAGAGAGAGGGAAAAAGAGGAAGGAAAAAAAGAGGAAAGAAGAAACAAAGAAAGAAGGCAATTTGCAGTCGGAAGAGTAAGACTAAGTAAATAACTTAAAGAGGGGCCAGGAAAAGTAAATCTTAAAACAGCAGATATTTCAGATGCTTGCAAATTTGACCTGACTTAAGAGTCAGTTATGTGTCTCCTTTCTTGGGGACTACCAGTGGGAATGAGGAGGAGTTGAAAGCTGAATTGTTTTTTGACAGAGCCCAATGCTGAACTCCTCACATGGCTATTTTTCTATTGTGCTTTGCCCAGAAATCTCCCTGATCTGGTATCTCTGACGTGGTAAGAAAGGAGCATTTGAGTCAACAGGAAACAGTGACATGAAAGCCTTTGCAGCAAGTGGCAGCCACAGGAGGAAATCACATTGCACCATTCCTGGACTGGGATCAAGATGAATAAAGTCTCAGAGCAATTGTTACTGTAAATTAAAGAAACACTTGGGAGGAAACAAAATCCATGGGATCAGGTGGGTTCATTTCAAGGCTGGCCTACACCTAGAGATTAATCCTGTCAATTTTCATGCAAGAGAGCTGTCTTTTTTTTTTCCTCGGCTTTTTTTTTTTAAATTTATTTATTTTAATTTCAGTTTTCCATCCCTATTTGTTCACCTATTAGCAGGGCAAGGGCTGTTGGTAGCACAGCAGTGGTTGACAGTAGCTGTATATACCCATTATATTCTTTCATTGTCTTAGGGGGGTTTGTGGGGCTTGAAGAAAGTCCCCGACTGCAAAAGCCACCAAGAAGGACAATCCACACACTGTTTACTGCCCCTTGCAAGCACTGAAATTGATCTCAAGCATCTCTTTAGCTCTTTGTCCTCACCAGCTCTACAAGCTGTTTTGGATCCTCATACCTCTCCTCTTTGTCATCACAAGGGAAGAAAAAAAATCCAGATTTTATCAAAAGAGCATCCTTTCCCTCCAGTGTGATGGCCAGCTTCTACCCTCTTCTACTCATAGATGATGTTCATGTACAACCCACATAAGACCAAACATCTCTGATGAAACTTAGGACCTTATCTCCAATCACAAGGGTCCAATTTACCCCCCTCTCAAAAATCAGCCTGGCTCAGGAATTCCACTTAGTTTGCATTTCATCTTTTTGGAAATAATTCATGCACACAACTCCTTAGAAAATCAGCTTTGGGCTCAATCTGAGTTCCCTGAAGCGAAAGGGTTTCCCCAAGAAAACAGTCATTTTTCCCTGTTTTGGCAGTTTATGCTTTGCAGAGCAGAAGGCAGGCTTTCCAAATCATCCCCAAACAGAGACAGCTGTGTCGCTGCTTCCCAGAGAAACTTTATTGTTTCCAAAAGGAGTAGCAGGGCTTTGGGAGCTTGCAAGCAAATTATTACAAGATAATTACAAGAGCTGGCAGGCTCTCTCGGTGTTCCCAATGTTCTCCCTTCGTGGTCCACAACTCCCACACAAAGCAAATGTGCCCTAGGTCTTGCTGGGAGCGAGCAAATAAACCATGATTTCTCACTGCTGGGCTCCAGAAAGCCACATGTCCAACTCCCCAGCAGTGCAAGTGGCCATCAGTATCTGGGTCAAGGCACTGCAAAGCACAGGATCCGGAGGAGGAATAAGAAACAGGTTTGTAACGGAATATTTATCTTTGTAGCACTAACACAGCCATGCCCCACTCTGAGATACTGCTCTGTGAGGAAATGCCTGTCCTCCATATCCAGCCCTCCACAGAATCTATGAATTCCTGTTGGAAATGCTTCCCCTCCCTCACTGTGGTCTTCAACATCTTCATCAGGGGGAGCAGAGGAGCAGGCACTGATCTCTTCTCTCTGGTGCCCAGTGACAGGACACGAGGGAATGGCCTGAAGTTTTCTCAGGGGAGGTTTAGGTTGGCTATTAGGAAAAGGTTCTTCACTCAGAGTGTGTTTGGGCACTGGAACAGGTTCCCCAGGGCATCAAACCTGGCAGAGCTCAAGGAGGATGTGGACAACGCTCTCAGGCACAGGGTGGGATTCTTGGGGTGTTCTGTGCAGGGCCAGGAGTTGGACTCAATGATCCTGATGGGTCCCTTCCAACTGAGCATATTCTGTGATTCTATGATTTCATACCCAGCCCTTCACAGAATCCACAGATTCTACGAATTCCTGTTGGGAATGCCTCCCCTCCATATCCTGCCCCTGAACCAAGGCAGCAGCGCTGCGCCCTCACGAGCTGCCTGCTGCTCCCAGCTCCGAGGGTTAAGGAGGGCAGGCTGTCCAGGGGGGTTACACATGGTTTCAAACCCAGGGAGGATCACAGGTGACCTCTGAACAGGCTCACCGTGAAGCAGTCACCACAACAACCCTCGCACAAACATGTGTGTGAGCAAAAGAGCAGATCTAACGAGCTCAGCCCCAAATTTCCGGACAAAGCCACTCTCGCCTGACTGCAACGGAGCAAGGCAGTGACTGATGCCAGGTGAAGATTTGGTCTTTTGGCTTCAAATCACAGCAACTGCATCAAGGAACACCTCTGCCCCATTCTGGCTCAGCTGGAACCTCGTGCACGTGATGGGTGATGGCCACGGCTTGGCCCAGGACTCCCAGGCAGAGAGGCAGCAGGTTTTACAGCCATCTGCTCGCCCAGCAGTGCTGCTCTGCGTGCTTCAGTGGCTGCAGAAGTGCCCGCCAGCCCCAGGAACCACTTCTGCCTCAGGGAACCAAGCCACAGACGGCACATCCAGCCCTGGGGCTACCCAGATGAAGGATCGCTGTGTGACGCAGCTGAAAGGCTGAGAAAGGGAAGGTTTCTTTCTTCTGCTGGTTTTGGGTGGTTTTTTAAGCTAGAAGGTGGTGAAGTGAAAATTAAGTCAACTCAGAATGGGCATAAGGTGCATGTGGTGTCTGCTCCAGGCTGGGCAGCTAGGGAACACATTTCTGAGAATCTCAGGTCTCTTCCCCACACCAGGCTCGTTTTTAGCT
Source organism: Pachycephala philippinensis (assembly GCA_013397055.1). Classification (NCBI taxonomy): domain Eukaryota; kingdom Metazoa; phylum Chordata; class Aves; order Passeriformes; genus Pachycephala; species Pachycephala philippinensis. Next base: position 220,669 of record VWZT01004641.1, read on the forward strand.
CCTTTAATAGTCACCAACCACTGTCACAACCACACAAATGGGGCAGTTATCACTGGTTATCACCCCACCACACTCTGCTTTCTGACGCTGCTGACAGTGGGCACCACGAGGCTCCCTGTGAGGCCACTGCAACGAGGCACATACACACTGCCCAGAGAATTATAAACTGGCTCTTGCCATTTGCATAAATAAACTCTGCAGGGTCCCTTGGGGTGAAGGCAGCCCTGGCACCCGAGTGCACAGTGCAGCATCAACGCCGAGCTCATTCCAGAGGGGCTCAACAACGACAACCACAAAACCAGGTCGAGCTGATGGGAGTTGTCGGTTCCCACTTGCCCCAGGGAAAGGAAAAAAAACAAACAAAAAACCCCAAATCTAAGTGCATCCTCCAAATTCCTGTCCCTATTTTCTTAACCACCACTTGGCTGAAATTTCAAGCTCATACGCTGGAGAGTTTTCGTAACAGGCAAATTCAATCATTTGTCTGGAACAATGCATCTTCTGGGGTATTCAAGTGAACCATACACACATCCTTCCTCCTCATCCCCTCCCTGCAGGACAGCCTAATTCACAGCAGCATTACACTATTAGCTCAATTTTTCACTAGAAACTTTCATACAGCATATGTACAAAAGGATGATTATTTTCTTGTTCACCTGTATCTGTTCCATTTGAAACAAAATCAGACCCAAACTAGGAAAAAAAACCCAAATAAACCAACCAATTTAATTAGGCACAAAAAAATCTGGTTTTTTAATCCCAACTGAAAAAAAGGACACTTGGAGCATTATTAAAATAAGCTATTAAAAGGATAGAAAAAAATTGAAAGAAGAAGCAAAACAAAATCTTCCCCTCCAGACCTTTTAAAATGATACAGAAAACTACATAAACACTCCTTCTCACCTGGAAGATTAAAAAATTCAAAGGACTGACTGAACGTAGAGGGGAATAAATGGAGAAATAAGGAACTAGAGTGTATGACACTGTAGACATTACCTGTTAATCAAAGATTTATAGGACATCTGCACCCCTCAGCTGGCTGCTGGCATCTTGGTGTCTCAGAAGAGAATAGCCCTGTAAATACCAAGCCTTTTTTACAGCCCTCAGTTCAAAAAGGCTACTGAAATTGGTGTTTTCAGTTTAGAGTGACCAACCTGCAACAGCTCTTCCCATTTTACAAAATACTGAGCTCTGCAACATCTGCTGGCTCAGGCAGGGCTAGGGAAGGCTAGAGACCTCTGTGAGCTCAGCCAAAGGTCTTCACAAAAATTAAGAGTGCCAAAACACCCAAAAGCCACTTGGAAACAGCTTGCTGTGAGGGTGTGTGGATCACCTTCTCACCTTAAACATCACCTGGAAAGCAATATGGATTCAAAGAGACTGAAACCTAAAGCACCACTGGCTCACACCTCAGTTAGTTACCTCTTCTATGAGCTTAGATTGCCTTTGTTTTCTTTTTCTGCTTCCTCCTCAATACTGACTGGCACCTGCTTGCTCAGACTGCTTGAGAGCTGCTTCCATTTTGATCCCTTTTTATGCCACAACTTCCTTGATTTTAAGGCCAAAAAGTCTTAGTGTCACATTCTGTGGCTAACCATAGGCAACACACTTGGCTACCCTTGCACTGAGCTTGATGATCTGTCCAAGCTACAGTCTCTCCCCTAAGCCACTGCAGATGGAGACAGGCATTTATTTCAGCTTCATGAAAATGCAAATATCCAAAGTCCCTCAACCATCTGGGGTCAGAAAGTTACACTGGGGAGCTACGACACGATGATGGCATGACCCTCCAGCTCATGTTTTCACCCCAGCTCTCATCGCCTCAGTGTGCAGCCCAAGTGTGGACATCCAGCAAAGTTCACAGATTAGAGTCAGAAATGTCAGTCTGATCTTGTTTCACCTCCTGCCTGCAAAAACACCCCGGCCTCCAATGTTCCTGCAACAAAGTGACCACTGCAAGGTGTCGCTGCACATGTCAGAAAAAGCAGGGCCTTTCCGAGCAGGCCACAGAGTCTGGTTCACTGACAACTGGAACCAGCAAACACATCAGGGGTTTTTGGTGGATATGAACACTGTCAAACCACAGAAAGATGCACTTTTGGCCAGCCTGCTTTTACTCTGTGCTAGATGGGAAAAGAGCCAGAGGAAAGCAGAAATTGGTTGTCCCTGCTGCGGTCACAAAGCCGACATGAGGGCACCACAGTGCACACACCTGCAGAAGCTGCACCATAGAGTGACAGGGAGAGAGGAAATTCCCCTGTGCCTCCCTGTCCAAAAACCCCCAAAAACCAACCCACCGCCCCCGGTAAAGCATAGCTCAAGCTCCTTCAAGCCTGACTTGCAGAGCCTTCCAGCAGAGTGGTTTGGGGCTAACATGGGTCTCAACTCTAAAGAATAAAAGTCTCAGTGCCTGCAGAAAAGCATCCAACACGTGCATTTGGCTGTTGATGCCTAAAGAGGCCAACCTAGAAACAGAGACTAGACAGGAGTAAGGGAATAAAGGTGGATATTTATTTGAAAGGCCTTCAGAGGCACACCCTGGGCAGGCCAAAGGCTACACCCAAGATGGACCCCGAGTCACGAGTTCTTCACACTTTTATAGCTTTGGTCCATTTGCATCTCAACCCAATTTCACCAATTAAACTGTAGCTAATGATGGAATTTCCCCTCAGCTTGCCCCCCTTCTCAAGATGCTGCTTTACACATTTTGGGCCTAGGCCGGGCTGGGTGTCCTTGGAGAGCAGCCTGGAGAGGCTTTGTTCTGTCTGTCTCAGCATGAGAGAGCAGCAGCTCACAGGCTACAGGACACTGCAGAGTCACACACTGGGAATACAGAATTTGAAAAATATAGAAGTTAAAACCTAAGGCATCACTGTCATGTGAATGCACGCGTGGAGTTGTGCCTCCACGACATGCCACAGAGGGAATGCTGAGGGTTCAGAGCCTGGGACAGGATCAAAGCCATCCTCTCTGCTCCCTCAGTGCCTTTCAAACAGAACATCAAAGAGGCCTCACTGCTTCCTGAACGCCCACCAGCACACTCCAAAGTCTGTGTCAGGGCACTTGTTCATCTCCCAGAGCCTCGAGAAAGCTGTCACTGCCTCTCCAGCCACCCTCACTCCCACCACACCGCACTCTGCCCTGTGCTCTGCCCATTTGGTGACACTGGAGTCGCTGGTGGACAACCAAAGCTGATGCTGATGCTGGAGATCCCCGGGAGGGATCATGACCAAGGACTCACCTGGACAAACAAGGGCACTTAGACCTCCCTTGTGGCACCTGGGGGCAAGGGGTGGGTGAGCTGCCACCTCTCAGTCCCCACCACTTCGGCTCATGGGCCCTCGCTTGAAAATGATGCCCCTGTTGAAGGCTTCAGGTCAGCTCTAACACTTCTAGGAGGTGAAATAGAGGCTCATCTCTCTAAACAACTGGGTGACCCATGACAAAATGCCCAGGCTGACCCTGGCAGAACAGCCCAAGTGCCCCAAGAGCCAGTGGAGATGCGGAGAAACCTTCCACTTCCATGGTGATCAGTGTGCAGCCAGTAAAGGGGACAAAAAACTGCATGCCAAACCGCAGGCTGCCCTCGTAAAATGGGACCAGTTCCATGATTATACTGTCCTGGAGTCCCAGGCCAGTCCTGGGACTTAAATAGCACCCTGCTCGTTATTATCTTGAAGGATGCTCGTTATAGAAAATCACGTCCCTCTGCCAAGTTCTCGTGTCTCACTATTTTTGGAACAACAGGGGCAGGCTCTGAGCCTCAGCAACTGTCAGCAGAGCCAGGGGGAAAGCAAATCCATATAACGATCAGGCTGGCTGACGGGGACAGTGCTGGGAACAGCACTGCCTGGGGGACAGTCCCCTGGAAGGACCCTTTGGTCATGAGAAAAGGGATAAGGGCAATAAACATAAAACCCAGAAGCTATTTGACACTATTTGCATGGGAAGCTGATCTCCCCCAGCCCTCTTCATTCTCATGCATATGAGTGGAGACAAAAGGATTTAAAAGCAAACCACCTGTGCAGGAAGGATGGCTCCTAAACCCCAAAGAAGATAGGACCTCCTTACTGCAAACTGATTTTAATTAAAACATCCCAGGATTCACATTCCCCAGGATTACATTCCTGACTTAGCTATTTATACGTACAGCCTCTTTCACCCCTTCTAGGACAGTATTGTTGAGGTGTTGGGTAACACCAGTGTCAGGTAAATGGAAACAAACACCTTTTGGTGCTTGTGACCCCTAATGCAGGATCCACGATTATCCACAGGTCCCAGCACCTGTCAGCACCTCACAGATTACTGGAGAGGAAGTATAATCCTCTCTGACACTAAAGAATTATTCTAAGGCCCTAGAAAAAACAGAGGTAAATGGCTTAGGCAAGGAAAGCTCCCAAGGCAAGGCCTTCAATTAAATAAACAATAAAAATTTTAAAAAACAGAGATGTGGTGAGCAAGGAAGACCTCCCAGAGATGCAGCTGGAGCAGGACTTTAACTGTCCCCCTGCAATGGAGCAGTTGGACTCGTTCCTTGCCTTTCACAGGAAAGGAATCTGGAGATGCAAGTCCAAAACTGCCCAGCCCAGTGCTGGGCACACAGATGGCTACATCCAGCCTCTGCCAGCCCGCTGAGCTGCTGCTGTTTCATCTTTAGGCTCTGAAAACTATGACCCACACCAGGCAGAGCCAGTCCTTGCAGCTCCTACCACCTAGTGGCTGCAGGGCTCAGCCCTGATGGAGCGAGGAGGCTGTCTGGAGGTCAGGCAGCCTCAGCCCACCCTGGGCAAACAAAGCCCTTGCTGGCAGGCATCACTTACACTGCAGCTGAGACTAAAGCAGGCTCACACTGAGCACAGAGGCAGCACAAGAGAACAGAAAACCTTTCTGAAAACCATCAGTGGCTAATGTAAGCTCAGAAAAACCTCAGCCAGCTCTAAAATAGGCAAGCAGAAGTAGCAGCAGTATAGATGAACTCGGGTTATGCTTTGCTGTTTCAGGTACTTGTGCCTGCTCAGCTAATCACAGAATCACAGAATGGTTTGGGTTGGAAGGGATGCTAAAGATCATCTAGTTACAATCCTCCTCTCCCATACAGGGACACCTTTCACTAGACCAGGTTGCTCAGAGCTTCATCCAGCCTGGCTTTGAATACTTCCAGGGATGGGGCATCCCTGGAACAATGCTGCATTCCTGGCACCACACGACATCACAGCCTGCAGCACAGACATGTCCCAGGATGTTAAAGTCACCCCCAGGCTGCTTAAGCCAGGGGAAGAGTTTGCTGGTTTGGGTGGGATATTGTAAAAGAACCAGAATTAAAATGGCTCTGGATCCAGCCAAATCCTCAGACCCTGTGAGTGCTCTGTCCTCAAACTGCAGCAGCATCTGAAGTATTTCCAAGAGCCTTCCTTTGGAGTTTCCATGATTTCCTCTTGAACTGGGAAGGGGGAGGCTGTAACTGGACACCCCTGTTCTAGGTGCAGCTTCGCCAGTGCCAGGCAGAAGGGATAATGACTGTCCTAAGCTCCTGAAGCAGCCAGTCCATAATTTAGCTCACATTCCATGGGGCTTCACTGCTGGCTCATACTGAACCTGGCATCTACCATTAGCTCTGTCTGCCTTCCAGCTGGGCTACTGCTCTGCCAGTCAGTCCCAGCTTGTCCTGATCTATGGGATCAGGCTCTGACTTGGCCTTGACAAATGGTAAGAAGCCTCAAAATGGCTAGTTCATGAAAAATTACTAAAGGCAGGCCCGGTAGGTCATTATGTATCTAGAATCTCCATGGCAGACTGGAGCTGTGATTTGTTTTTTATAACATGAACCATTAATACCACATTTTAAGAGTCTGGGCTGTACTGTGATACATGTGATGTGGTTTCCATGTAATTGCAAACTGGATATTTGTGCTACCATGCCCCCAGTCCATAAATTTTTAAATACAGCTGCAGGATGACATTTTGAGTAAGTGGTTACTCTTTTTATACATATAATGGTATATATATATATACATCTTTTTCTGCCAAGGTCTTGGGATATCCCCATGCCGTACAAAGAACAAACAGAAACCCCAAGTTTGTATCAGCCTGGTTAACACCTCGTGGAAGGACTGTGTCCAGTGAATACCCTGGTGTTGCAATCATTTCTCTACTATAGCAAAGGGGTTTAATTGTGCTTTTATAAGCAGTTTAAATCTGGTTATTCTGCACTGAAGTGGGTGTCACTGAGTGCAGACCATGGGCAAAAGACGTCATGAACCATCTACATTTTTTTTGCAAATACTTCCCTTTTTGGTGTTGTTTATCATCAGAGGGGAAGTGGTTTTCTGTTACAGACAATGTAGACAATGAAGCAAAGTGGGATTCAAGTAAAAGAGGAACCCAGGAAAGAAACTGGAAATAGCAGGGTCCTGCTATACAAGCACCACTCCCTTGGCACCATTTCAAGGACTGACCAGCTCTGTGTTCAGGGCACCAAGGGCTGAGGGGTTCTTCCCTCTGCTCCTCTGATGACAAGCTGGTCCAGAAATTCCTGTTCCAGGCTGCTCTACTGTTTAACAACCTCCTTTTAATTTCCAGTCTAACTGTACCCATGGCCAGTCTAGACTCATTTAATCTTAGCCAGCATCTTGACAGCTTTGTTTCCCTCCTCGGTGTTTGACATCTGCAGACATCAATCAGATCCTCTTTTTGCCTTCAATTTGCTAGTCTAAACAGGCTGAGTTCTCCCCTTTTCTTCCTCTTTTCAAAAGACTCTGCAATTACTTCACCAGCCCAGAAGACTTTGCCTGCACCCACAGCAGACTGCATTCAATTTTTCTGAACATGACAAACGGTGCTCACGCAGTGACCTTGAGTCTTCCCTGAGTTCATGGGAAACACTCAGCACAGCTCAGGAGCACACTTGCTGTTTTCACATCTACACTGCAAATTCAGTCAGCAAAGCCATAGCAACGAGTGGCAAAACCCACATTTGACCTCAAACAGAACACATCAATACCGAACTGATATTTCAGGAAAGCCATTACAAGTTGAAATATCATGAAATAGAAGTTTCCTTGGTTACTAGTCACAACAGTGAGCTTTAAGTTTCATTTCTGCTACACAGCACAGCTGCTCTGTGAAGCATGTGAGCTGTGTATTAAATAAAACCCAACACAAACTATTCCATTTCAATTAGGTGAGCCTACCCAAGGGCTCCACCCTAAATAAGCACAGTTCTTCACCTCCAGAGCTGGCTGTTGCATCACCCCAGTGAAAAGAGAAATGGGTGGGTGGCTGAATACGTTTGTCTGCTTTTTTTTGTTTTTTTAAAGTATTTTGGGTTTATGTAGGAGGAGCAAAGCTGCAATTAAAAGGGCAAGTTTCTCCTGCCTCTTGTAAGAGGAAAACAAGCTCTACTGCCCTTTAGCAAAGAACAAAATGCAACTGGAAAGGAGCCCAGGCAGTTTTGAAGAGCTACGCTGCAGAAAATGCTTTGGTCCTAATAACAGCTTAGCTGAGGGGCTCCCAAATTCACCTTGTGGCCACTGCCTCCATCTCAGCCACTCCTCCCTCCACCACCCACACCAGCAAGAGGCTTCCAGCCACCAGGTCACACCATGAGGCTCCCAGCCAGGCACTCAGCCCATGTGCTGTCCTCCACTGAGGTACACAGGGCACAAGGGACAGCAATGCTGCCATTTGTCTTCCCTACACATGAAGAAATACCAACCGTACACGGATCTGACTCTGTGTCTACCCATGTCAGGCAGACCCTTTCCAGGAACCCCAGAAGGATATTTTGTTCATTTCTGAGCAGTCTACAAAGGCTGGCAGAAACAGGAGGCTACCTCTGGTTCCAGGTGCAAATCTTTAAGTTTGCAGAAAACTCAGTGCAAATACAGTTCAGTTAAAAATTCAGGCAGCAACAGAGCAGAGCCTGAGATCCCAGAGCAACCAGAGGACACTGCAGGTGTGCAGACATTTGCACTTGGAAACATTCAATGGCACAGAGATGTTTCTGGGGAAGACACAAAGAAAGGCCTTATGCCTTACCAATTTGTTAGGGAGCTTAGAAAAAGCCAGGATTTTGTTTGCCAAATGCCCAGCAGATGTTAGAGGTGGAATATAGCAGAGAGCTCTGTTCATCCTCGAGCAGAGAGGTTTCTCATGGGTCTGAAGTGGACATTTGTAACAGGCCAGGGGCCAAATACACAACAGGGCTCCTCACACCAGCCAGTGTCAGGAGGAAGGCTGGCCTCTGCCTGGGCTGTACTTACAGGAGTCTGGAAGCAACAGTAGAGCTTGGTGAGGAAGGGGTGGTTCCTCGCTAGGGAGAGGATGCGTTTCTCAGTCATGGTGCACTCAACATCATCATCCTGCAGAATGACATCCTTCTTCAGCACCTTCACTGCGTAGAGCTGCCCACTCTCCTTCATCTTGGCAAGCATCACCTAAACCAAAAGCGAGTGTGAATGGCAAGGGGCGAGCCCTCTGAGCAGCACAGAGCCTCTCGCACCTTCCCAGGCTGGAAAGGTCAGTCATCTCATGACCAGGCTTGTGGACCAAACTGAGTCAGCCTGTGGGCATGGGCATCAGTGTACAATCAATGACACACGCTGCTGCCTGCAGCAGGCTGCTCGGGACAGAAATACCCACACACACTGCTCCTGTCTGGCACGGGGCTGGCTGGGCGAAGGTCACCCACGGTGCCAGCACAAACTGCCTGAGCAGGGACATTCATCCCACCTCCCTCCTCAGAGATAAAACTCAAGCACACTCTTTACATCAGCTTCATGGCAAAGCAGAGAAACAAAGCCACCATCTCACCACATTTGAAACCACTGCCTTGTTGCCTTTAAAGGAGAAGTCTTTACATGCTCCAAGAAATGCTGCCCAAAGGAGTGTTAACGCACACACTTGGATCTCCGGGTATGGGCCCTGGCATGCAGCTGTTCCTTCAGGTGCTAACTTCTTTTTTGTGATATCCAATTCTTCACTTTGCTGTCAGCTTTCTTTCTCTTCCCTTTTCTCCTTGCTCTCTGTAAGCAACTTTGTTGCACAAAGCAACTACCACTTAGTACTTGCTCTGGAGTACCACTGGAGAGCCTGTGTGCCATGTTATGAAATAACTTCACCTGCCTTGGTGCTTCTTAAATAAGGAATGTGGTTTCTCACAAAACAGCCACTAATAACTCTCACCTTTCCAAAGCTTCCCTTTCCCAACACACGAAGGAAGGTTAAGTCTTTGATCCCAAGTTTGCTTGCTGAACTTTCACTAATGTTGTTGCCATCCTTCAGGCTGCCTTTCCCCTGATGTTTCAACGAAGATCTCGAAACCAGTTTCTGTGGAAGAAAGCAAAGAAGTGTCAGTCTGCGTAGGAATTGTACTTCTGCCTCTGAGGTGCTCAGAGGTGGTCAACCCACCGACCAGGGCTTTTGGGGCCTGTCCAGGGGCACTTTATGGTTACTGGGACAGAAAGTGTGTTGGTAGCATCACACAGCTGCCACGTGTGACCAGCCAAACTCAGCACTGCTCAGGGCTGTGCTGACATGTCAACAAGAGCTCCTGATCTGGGCATTTCAGGTTGTAAACCCACTGCCCAGCAGATGAGAGAATCACAGAATATGCTGAGTTGGAAGGGAGCCACAAGGATCATAAAAGTCCAGCTCTGGGCCCTGCACAGGACCATCCCCAAGAGTCAAGGTTGATTCTCCATCCTCACTCCCCACGAAAAAAAAGAGAACAAGTGGGGAAATCCAAATCTTCTATCTACCAGCAAAGTAAAGAGGATCACTTAACTTCCGCCACAGGCAAAGTGCTGGTGAGATTTAGAACCCTAGCAGATGTCATCTGAATTTCTTACATTTCTGCCTGATTTTAAGGCTCTTACGCAAAGCCCAGTTCAATGGGACCCCAACTTCAAAACACATTTCTTTCCCACATCTGGGCTGCTGGCTTGCTCCACTGCTGCAAATTCAATGGAAAGCTGTTCATGCCCATGCCAGCAGTGAGGTGCTGCATATTCAGGAGTTGTACCAATATTAACATACATTTCCAGAGCTTGTAATTTTGAAGTACACAAAGATCAAGCCAACCTCCAGTGCCCTCTGCTCACAGCTCTCCCGGGATGCATATGCATACAAACGAGCACTTCTGTTCAGTTTAGTGGTCTGAACAAAGTCACACGGACTTCGTGAGCTCCATCTTGTGACTGCTTTGGTGTACAGCAAAGTTCCTCCTGCACAGAGGACTCATCACCATGGGCAAAGAACCAAGAGCAGCCACAGAGGCACAGAATGGTTTGTGTTGGAATGAACCTTCAAGATCATTTAGTTCCAAACCCCTGCCATGGGCAGGGACACCTTTCACTATCCCAGGTTGCTCAAAACCCCATCCAACCTGACCTTGAACACTTCCAGGGATGGGGCATCCACAGCTTCTCCAGGCAACCAGTGGCAGGGCCTCACCAGCCCCACACTAAAGAATTTCTTCCTAATATATTAACTGAATCCACCCTCATTCAGCTTAAAGCCATTCATGGCTCTCCTTACAGCATAGTCTGAACACTTTCCTAGACCCTTTAGCTCACAAATAACAAGAAGAGATCATTAAACACCAAGCACAGATTTTTATTTCTTTTTTCTGTTTTCATCTCCTTTTGACGTGCAGATGATGCAAACAAAAAATGTTAACAAGTGCTGATTTTTGCAGAATGAAGAAGGGAGTATGAGATTTCCCTGTAACTCCCAGGATAACTGTCCCCCTGAACTGCTACAGGGGGAAGAGCAAGATAAGAGTTTGCTGTGACCCAACTGAAATCAAAAGGGGCAGCACAGCCTAATGAACCTGCTAGGCTGATACAGCATAATGTGGCTGATCAATGTAGCTGGCTAATGGAGAAGATTTACCAAGTCTGGAAATTATGGTTTGGATTTTAGTATTTTCTTTTTGTTGTGTTGACAGGGACCACAGATTTTTGGCCAGGGATGAAGTGAAGAGTGAAATGGCTTCCCCGAAATCACACAGAAAAAGTGACAAAGTTGGCAAGAGAACTAGGCTTCTTCTTGAGCTCTCCTGCTCTATCACAAACCATGTATGCAGACAGCATTTGTGCTTGCAGTAAAAATAAAAAATGCATGGCAGGAATTATATTGATCACTAATTAGTCAGGGGGTCTTATTTTGCTCCCATTTGTGACAAGCAGATAAAAGAGTGTTGAAAAGTCACAGCACTGTGGAACATAAGCACGTAGCAAAGCAACACCTATAGATGAAAGCCTGGATGTCAAATATCCATCTTCCAGGTGAGGCCGTTGCCACAAGCCACAGACCCATTCCTGCAGTTCACCACCCAACACCATCTGTGCTATGGGAAGCCTCTGCCCTCTCCTGCACCCACACAAAGACTCAGTTGTAAATGTTTTAAATAGAGAGGGAAAAAAAATAAAAAAAGACTCACCGAATTTGGGGAAATGCTTCCTGGTTGCAGACCCATGCAGGCCAAGGTTTTTGCAAGCTCTGCTGAGTTCACCCCACAGTTTGGAGCAACGTTTGCTTGGCATCGGATGTGGACATTCATTTTACAGACTGACAGGGACAATGGAAAGTAAAAGCAAAGGAACAAGTAAAATAACTTGGAGGGGTTTGCTGCTGACAAACAATTTAGTAATCCCACTTCAGGAAATACACCCATCTGGATCTACTCTGCATCTTTAACCTAGAGGGATCTTTGCCGCTGATCTAAGTAGAAGTAAAATTAGGACTCTTACAAGAGAATAAACTCCTGAAAACCAGGAATAGATCCCAAACTCTCCAAGCAGGATGCCACAGTGCCTAAAGCTTTTCATAAGCACGTATTTTTGAGGTGCATAACTACCATTGCAGCTATGCCTGTAAGTACAATTAGTATTTATAATGCCACAGAATTCACAACAAACATCCCCTGCATTTTCATGTATCTAATTTTAAAGACAGTGTTCAGTGGGAAACAAAAATCATTCTTGCTCTAACTCATGGGCACACACACACCCTCTTGTGGGAGGTGAAGGCAAGGATTTTACAGTCTGGACCACTGAAACAAAAACGTAATACCAGGACATGCTTAGTCATCAATTAACAGGCAGGGTAGTCAGCCTAAAGCAATGACCTTTTTTTCCCCTCAGATGCCTTTTCAATGCCTTATGTCATTAGCTGAGGAAAAACCTTCAGGTAAAGGGAAAATACGAATGCAGGAAGCAGAATACTTTTAATAATGCCAGTTAAACAAATCTGTACTGAGAGTGGAAAGTAGAGTCCTGGCAGCCAGAGACTAAAAAGGAGATCAGTATTTTTTTTAACTCTTACACAGATGAATATTCATTGCTCAGCTTTCTCCTGAAGGTTGCACAAATCAAGCCCACACAGTGCATCGAGAGTCTAAAAATAAATGTATTTTGTGAAAAGGCAAGAGTGAGAAGCTGCTCACTTTTACACTGTAGACCCTGTCGCATGATCCCCCAGAGCAAGGACCCACAGTGGTCACAGAACGTCGGGACTTTGTAGTTGTGGACACTGAATTTATGAGGAATGTTGATCCCAAACCTCTGTTCAGTCACCTGAAGCACCAAAAGGAAAGCATAGGGTTAAAATTCAAACACACATATATAAGCTGGTGTTCATTTACATACAGGCATTTAAATGCAAACCTAGAAAATAATTTCAAGTCGTAAGATGTCCTGATCCATCACCTCACTGAGGTTTACTGCAAGTGAAAACTGAATTAAGAGCCTCACCTGCTGTGAGCCAGCCCTGCTTTCCTTGCTGGCCAGGCCAGACTACCTGGCAAGGCAGAGTTTAAAATAAAGGGCTGCCTAGCCGATTTTAAATTCTTAAAGACAAGTTAGAATTAGATTACCTCAAAACAAACCAATCCCACTGCAGTGTGAGCTACAGCATTTTTTAATCACAGAGTTTTGAAATTTTTGACTTGCATACTATGTGCAAAAGCAGGAACTTTAGGTCAAACTGTTGATTTTATTAATTTTAATACAGAATTGCTTTCACAGCTCCTCCTAACATTCTCATTCCTCTTCTCACCCTCCTTGTAATTAACAGCCTTTCAGGCACACATTTCATTTTATCACTTGCACTCATCCCCTTTTTAACCTTGTTCTTTTCCAACTGTAAAGCATTCAGATCTCAAGGACACCTTCCAAAAAATGTTCCAATGGCTGAAGAAATCAGGCCCCATTTAGCAAATTCACCACTTTTGACTTTGTTTCTCAACACGCAGATCCTGGAAAGCTGAGGCAGAACCCACAATTCTATTAAAGAAAAGTCAGGGGTGTGACTGGAACAAGAAGTTTAAGGTGAGTGGTGCCTCCTCACTTGTGCCTTCTTTTAAAGTAGTTTAAATGTGTAATAAAACCTTCATAATCCCGAGGGAGGGGCGAGGACATTCACTATTTAACTTGCACTTTACCCTTAGGCTTCTTAACTTATTTTCATCTGGGTTGTAAAGGGGTCATTTTAAGGAGTTCAGCTCAGCACTTTGGAGGCGAGAAATAACAAAGGCAACTGCATGCCACAAAACACAGATCTGCCTCGTGAATAAATAGATTTGATTTGATTTCTCCTCAAACAGTTATTGAACCATTTCCAGTTCAGAAATGAGACATGCAATGCACAGGGCAGTGCTAGGCGGGGATGTTACTCCCATCAAACACAGCCAAAGAAAGCAAGAAAGAAAACCTTCAGAAACACAAGTTATGCAAGGGTTCTTTATTACAGTGTATTTCACAGAGCAAAGGTGTGGAGCAACAACTGAATGGGCCCTTCAGACAATCAGAAAAAAAAAAAAAAAAGGAGGCAAAACAAAGACCAGTGGTTGGCCAGAGAAATCCACATTAGGCACCGGGCACCAAATTTTGACTGCACGACAGTTAATCATGCAAGAAAATTACCAAGAAAACCAGTGGATTGGCTACTTTTTGACATCTTCCAGTGAAGATATCCTGATTTCCTATACCACGTGCTAGTCCAAACAGTTAATGGCATCGACAGAAGAACAACCAGATGACATTGCATGGCCTTTATGCAGGTCCCTATCACTTTTTTCTCACTTTTAAACCCATGAATAAAGATAACATAGAGTAAATTCTGCTATAGGCCAACTCCAGCAACCCAGACAACCCCAGACAACGTATGATGACCCAAAATAACCAACACGACTTTACCTTGAGATCGTTCTTGTTAGTATTGTTTTGGCACGTGCAAGCTGTGACAATGAGGTGATGGCAGCGCTTGTGTACAACACAGGTGCACACTAGGAAATAAAAGAGGCAGGCTGAAAAGAGCCCTTGGAAGACTCAGAACACCATCAACCCACCAGCTGGGTTCCTGAAAGCTCAGCTGCATCATCAGCACCCAGTAAAGATGTGAAAAATAATTGGTGGCTTGGAATTAACAGCAGATCTGGAGATGTATCTTCAACCCACTGCAACAGAAATTCTGCACTGGATCATTCACACAGCCTAGAAAACAGCTGCCTATACCAAATATGGGTGATGGGCATAGAAACAACAGCATAGCTTCTCAAACTACTCAAAAAATGCTGTTGAAGTAATTATCCAGTGAAGAGTGTTTTACACAGCAATATCCATTTTGTTTACATGCAGCTTTCTTTCACAGGAGTGACACCAGTGCCCTGTTACACTGCACAGGAACAGGCTGTGTTAGGCTACACTGAATGACCATGAAGCAGGTAATTCTGGGAAAAAAGGGAAAGGCAAAAAAAAGGGAAAGGCAGAACAATAATTAAATGCAAACAAGCACCACATCCATCTCTACAGCCAGTCAGCCAAACCATGCTTTCAGGCAGAAGTGCTGTGCCAGCCCACGAAGTCACAAACTCCCTAATTCGACTTTGTTGAACTTCATAGGGAGAGAAAGGGAGAGGGTGGCCATTCCAGCAGGGTGCTTTGTGTCCCAGTACCAGCTGGGCACTGTCCTGAAGGGACCCTGGGTGCCTCAAGCCTAGATGGGTGTTGCATGTAGCCAGCAACTCCGTGGACTTGCACAGGGTGAAACAGCAACTGGACAACCAGGAGTTTGGGCAGGAATGTCAGTGGCTGCTCCTGGAGCCACGCAAACCTGACAGAGGCTCGAAAGCTTCCTGGGGAGGAAGAGGAGTGGTGACTCCAGAGCAGCTCACAGCTGCAGGATGTCCCAGCAGCATGGGAAAGCACCCCCAAAACAGCACATCCCACACACACTCCATGCAGGAAAGGAGCAGCTTACCTTGGCACTGGTATCCCTGCTTCCCGAACACGCCCCTGGCCAAGAGAAAACACGGACACAATTTAAAGGCAGAAGGATGGTTGTCTTGCAGATTGTTTGATTGATCTTGGCAGAAGACAGAGCCAAAATGCAGGAGGATCCCAAATTATCAGATCCCATGGCAGAGCTGCCCACCAGTAGTGGTGCAATCCAGCACAGGGGTGTGAGGGCACAGGAAAGCACTGCACAGGCCGTGGCTCACATGGTAGGCTGTCAGCATGCCTGTATTCCCCATATTCCCCCTCACTCTCGTTTCTCAAATACCTCAGCTTCATTACAACACACACCACACATATTAGACCGATCCCAGCAGCCCACACCCTGTTATTAACTCTCCCACTCCATGTTCTTTTGAGACATATCTACGTTTTTCTCCCTGCTCTGCCCACTCCTCCACGTGCATCACCTCACACCTCACTGATGGCTTTTCTGTTCTCAGGAATTTTCTCTAAACTTTCAAGCAACTGGTTTTTTCCCAGTATAATCTCAACACTCCACTCCAGTGAGTGGGGTCTTTCTTCAGGTTGCCTCGATACTTTTTTCTCCCTTGAAATAACATCTGTGGTTACAAGGGAGGGACACTGCCCCAGCCCCACACCAACCCAGTTTGCTTCCAGCACCCAAGATACACATCACCTCTGGCCTCTCTGCAGCAGACTCCAGTTTGCAGCATAAATATACCCTGCCAAACCTGATGGCCAAGGGGCACCACATCGGAGTCCTTGGGTAAAGTCCTAAGTGACTGATTCAGGATTGGGGGTGCCTTGTCCCCAGAACAAAAAGGACTGGGAAGCTCTGTGACAGGGAGTTCGAGCTGTTCTCACCAGATGAACTCCCTGCAGTGGGAGCAGTACGTGGGCTGTCGCAGGTAGGTGGCCATGAACTTGTGCCCGTTCACCTGGTGCACCCGCCTTCGCATCGCCCGCTGCCGCTTCCGAGTGAGGTTCTTAAAGATCCTGTCCCTCTGCAGAGTCCCTGTGCACGGGGGAGGAGGAGAAAAAAGAACAACAAAACATTAGGATCATCACACACAGTTATCACTCCTGGTTTTGCTATCAAGTTCAGTTTGGGCCCCCAAACTAAGGAGGATGTGGACCTGCTGAAGCAAGCTCAGAGATGGCCATGGAGATGATGCCAGGGCTGGAGCCCCTCTGCTGTGGAGGCAGGCTGGGAGAGCTGGGACTGTTCAGCCTGGAGATGACATGGCTCTGGAGAGACCTTAGAGCCCCTTCCAGTGCCTGAAGGGGGCTGTGAGAGAGCTGGAGAGGGACTTTTGATGAGAGCATGGAGTGCCAGGACAAGGGGGAATGGCATCACACTGAAAGACAGTAGGTTTAGATTGGATATTTTGATGAAATTAATGACTGTGAGGGTGGTGAGGCCCTGGCACAGGTTGCCCAGAGAAGCTGTGGCTGCCCCATCCCTGGAAGTGTTCCAGGCCATGCTGGATGGGGCTTGGAGAAACCTGCTCTAGTGGAAGGTGTCCCTGCCCACAGCAGGTGGCTGGAATTAGATGATATTTAAGGTCTCTTCCAATAGCAATTGATCTATGATTCTATGATCAAATGCTTTCAAAAGCCACAATTACATCCCTGGTTTAAAGTCAGGGGACCGTGGTCTAGAATGAGGATGGCATCTGGAACAGGTACAGAACTTACTTGCAATGTCCCCTTTAGCTCAAAATTGTATCTTTCATCTAGAAATATCTGCCTTTTCCTATCTTCCTCTCACTCCTCTCCTATGTTGAGACATGCCACCAAGCTATTAACTCACAAGCTGGAAACAGACCAGAAGCTCAAGGCTAATGAGTTGTCATAACTCACAGCTTTTTGGACAATAACTCCCGAAAACACAACTACATGTAACCAACTGACCAGCACCACACTCACTGAGCGAAAGCAGTGCCTTGCTTTGTGAACAGTGTTCATCCACCTTTGGTATTCTCATGCTACATTTCTTTATCACTATTAGCAACATTTTCACATACTTCCAATACTTCCTGTGTTGGTTAAAAAAAAAAAATAGGCTATTTTTTCAACGATGGTTAGTTTTTTGGTATGTGCCACATTCAGCTTTCTTTAAAGGGTTCATTTTCCAAATGTTAGATAATATTTGATAGTTCTGCAAAGCAGGGACCCAGGAACTGCTGGCATTCAAATCTGAATTGTCCCAAAATTTAATTTAATTTTAGAACAGAGTAGACTATTTCAGCTGAAAAGGACCTAAAATAATCATCTAGTCCAACTGTCTGACCACTTCAGAATGGACCAAAAGTTAATATATTTTAAGAGCATTGTTCAAATACTTCTTAAACATGACAGGCTGTGGGCATGGCACCTGTCTAGCAAGCCTGTTCCAATGTCTGAACCACATCTTGTTAAAGAAATGCTTCCTAATGCCCAGTCTAAACCTCCTCTGGTGCAATTTAATATCACAATTTAATTACCTGTCAATATAATTTAATCTTTTTACCGAGTTTGGTTCAGCCATATAACAATTTCCTAGCAAAGCTCAGCTTACACAAAACAAGAGTCTCTCAAAAGGCAGAACTGAGCTCTAGATCAAGAAAGCCATTCCCATTTGGCAGCAGCCATCCAAACTGCGTATCCCAGCCAGCTGGGCTCTGGGATCCTCACACAAACCTGGGCAGACTCAGCTGAGCTTTCCCAGATCAAAGCCTCATCTGGGGCACACTTGCCTCAGAAGAAAGAAATGAAATTTCAGTTTTCAAGTTACTTACTTTGCAAAGCAAAGGCCCTGAAAACAAGGGCATTTGGTGGGAGGGAGCACAGTGGAGTCTGCCAGAGGTGATTGTGCACCAGTGTTCTGTATTCAGGACTCTAGTTTTGAGCGTGGACTGGATGTAAGACCAAAGCCAGCTCTTGCCAAACCCTCTGCATGGATATAATGCCACAGGAAAGGATGGGCAGTCTGTAAACTCCCGGAGCAGTGCATCGGCAGCTGGACCCAAACACAGCTGTCACCATCCCACTTATCTTCCCACTAAAAGGGGGCAGAGCAATTCCCTGCTTTCAACTGGCTTTGCTGATTAACCACTGGGGGGAGGCGGGTGGTGGAAATAGAGGAAAAGCTGTCAACCTGATCAAGGCCTGAAATGTAGGAATCCCACATCACAGGCATATTCCCCGGTCCTCTTTGTAGGAGTCGAGATAAGGGAAACCATCCTGTCAGTACTGAGCCCAGCCACTTCAAGGGGCCGTGAGCCACAGGATGTATTCCTCTTGGGACTCTTGCTACAGGTTTAGAAGCAAAGCCAGCCATAAAGCTGAAGGGTTTTTTTTCTGCTGTGTTCTCCCAGCCATTCGTGCACGTGTCCCTTCCACAGGCACTGATGGAAACCTCCTACCCGATGGCATCGCTGTGACACGGAGCATGGCCTGACTTTAGGACAGCTTGCATTTATTTTTTAAATGGAAGTGCATGCTACAAATTAGGATTTTCCCATTTACACACAACAAGAAAAGGATGTGGTAAGGCTGATCCAAGCACTTAAGAGAAACCTGCTTTCTTCGGTGCAGAGCTCCAAGCAGCTGGGCAGAGATTGGTGCAGAAGAGCCTGCCTTTGTAGGGAAGTGCTTAAACATATGTTTAATTCCCACTGAGGGCAACAGGAGTCAGGGGACCACAGGAATTGCCAGACTGAATCAGAACATTGGTCCATCTAGTTCAGCATCCTGCCTCTGTCAGTGGGCAACCAGAAACACATGACAGCAAGATGGAGGAACTCTACAGCTGGGAGATAATTTGCCTCTTGCCCACACACGAGATGTCATTTTGATCTCCAGAAGTGAGATCTGATTTGCGGAGGTTCAATATTCCTTTCAAACGTTCAACCATCATTGCACAAGTCCAGCTGCCTTGTTATCTACCACAGGAAACAAGCCTGAGAAGAAGCTCAAGAGGTCAACCCAAATGTGCTCAAAAAGGAAGATCAAGAACCAGTTGCTTAGCTGAGCCTGAGCCTCCTGCAACTTCATGTGAGAATAAATAAAAATTCCTTATAGTATTACAGAATGTGCCCAACTTCAAATTCAAGAGAGCATCTCTTTGATCTAGGTTTAAGCAAACAATTAAGTGTTTTTCCTGGATCAGGGCCAAGCACCTCAACAGGCAAAGCGTCCTATATTGGTGTTCAGCATGTAGAGGAGCATTTCTGAGGCATGGAAAGGGAAGCGCAGGGTTTGAGTGGGTGGTGACCACATAAGTAAATCACCTAAAGAAGCAATCCAGTTACCAGCTTGCTCCGTGCCAGCTGCTCCATTAGAAGCCCAACAGCTGATGCCCCTTAAGCCCCCATTTAGCAGAGTTTAAAAGAATATGTTCCCAGTTTAGCTCCTGCAGCTTCTGGTTGTGTTACAGTTTCTGTCAAGGACCAGCAAGGGGTAATCACCTCCCTGGTGCTCTCCCTTGCAGTGCAGACCACACAGGGCAAGAGGAAACCAATCCTTGGCACCAGGAATAGGGGACACTTGACAACAGCCTGCAAAGCCACCCACGGGACACTGCTGTGCATCCCTGTGGTTTGCCCAGCTTCAGACACACTGCAATTTTGAAACAGTTCACAAAACCCAAAAAATTACAGGTGCTTGCTTTTTTTTTGGGCAACGGAGGAAGTCTCCATGATGCCTGCACTGGTGGATCGCATCCAGAGCCAACCTGAAGCCTTCTCCCCTGAGCTGTACTTGGCCTCCACCCCCCATTCTCCAGACACCAACATCCCGCAGCACAACAGTTCTACCTTGCAGACCCACCTGTCATTAAAGCACATGCCACAAGTTGGTTTTTTTCTTTTCTAAAAGCTAACTCATATTTAAAACACTCCTCAAATTTCACATTTTCTCACACTGCTTGGCTGTCAGACCCTGCTAATGTTCTGCTGATACCGCACATCCTTCAGGTGATCCTCATCTGTGCTTATGTTCACCTCAATTTACATTATAACAAATCTGAGTGTTACTAAGCAGGCTTCAGGACGGCCTGGATTACTTTCCATATGCCATCAACTCTTTCGGGCACCATTCTTCCCATTTCCTGGTGCTGGCTCAAGTGAAAAGGAGAGGGAGAGCCCAGCACAACCTCAGCCATACCTTGAGCCCAGCTGTAGCTGCAGGAGACCATCCACCACGTCATCTAGTGGATCTACATATACAGTCACATCCCACAGAATAAATCCCTCTGTCTCAGGGTTTGGGTGCTCATGCATCCCACACACCACACCATGGAACTGGCAAGTTCAGCCCCCCAACAAGCTGCAAGTGATTTTGAAATGGTGGAACACATGGCTACCAAAACCTCCTTCCTCCCAAGCACCAGGACGGCGGTTCCTCAGCTCACACCCATCACATCTGTTCAACATGTCCCAGCACCACTGGGTGAGAGGCTGTGGGCAGAAATCATCCATCTACACAGCACTGAAGTCTGCTAATGGAAAGGCCAAGAGAATTGTGGTTGTTCAGCCTGGAGAGGAGGCTCTGGGGTGACCTCACTGCAGCCTTTCAGCACCTGAAGGGAGCCTACCAGAAATTTGAAGAGGGACTGTTTACAAGGGTATGTAGTGACAGGACAAGGGGGAACAGATCCAAACTGAAAAAGAATAGGTTTAGATGAGTTATTAGGAAGAAATTCTTCCCTGTGAGGGTGGTGAGGCCCTGGCACAGGTTGCCCAGAGAAGCTGTGGCTGCCCCATCCCTGGAAGTGTTCAAGGCCAGGCTGGATGGGGCTTGGAGCAACCTGGGATAGTGGAAGGTGTCCCTGCCCATGGCAGGGGTTTGGAATTAGGTGATCTTTAAGGTCTCTTCCAACCCAAACCAGTCTGTGATTCTGTGACAGGGGGGCCAATGCAGCAGCCTCTCATGCCTCTCGTCTTTGGTGTCAGAGGATATAAAGCCGTCAGAGACAATTTCCCAGCTCATGTTTTGCATTCTGGCCAGTTTCCTATAGGACATATACTTTCCTTCTGGGCACAGAGAGCATTTTACCACACAAAGCCATTCTAGACCGTTAAAGAGACCCAGACTTTTAAAAGCCTCTAATCTCTGGTAAAGCAACAACCACCATGAATGGTTCAAATGTCCAAATACTGCTATAAAAGCAGACAAGTAATTGCTCAGTGAAGGGAGTTTCCACATCCGTGGTTAAACTCGGACATCTGTAACTATGGGGTATTTACTGTGTCTGCCTATGTGCAAAACCTAACTACAAAGTTCAACACTAAAAAAGCCTCTTCCCCTTTCCTCCTCTCCACTCCCGCCAAACACGTGTTCATGGCAGTGGAAATTATACATGCAGCGGGAGAGGAGAATAAATAACCCACCAAGTCATCTGAGGACACGTGCAAGCACCAGCACATCCTCACCCACTCGGCAGCCTCTAACCCCACCCCACCTGCCCCCTGAGCTTCCCCGATCCTGCTCTTCCTGGGCAGAGAGCCCTCCTTTCCCCCCCGCCCCAATTTGTATTCCAGGGGGTTATGTCAGGTAAACCCCTCAGTGGTGGCATAACTATAGCAGGAAAACAAGAGGAAGAGCTGTGGGATGAAGTGGGGTGTTTGGAACTATTTGACTCGAGGAGTTAAAGCTCGTCAGGTCTCATCTATGGGAAATCAATTTCACCGTCGTGCTATCGACCCCTGCTGTAACACCAGCACAGCAAAGGTCAGCCAGGTACTTCCTCACACATGACAATTCCTAGTGTTACACTCCCATATGCACCACTGGCATTTTTCTTTGGAAGAAATAAAGATATTCGAAAAAGCAACGTAAAAAGCCTTAAATCAATAATGTTAATAGGTAAAAACTTAATTAAGCCTTTTTTTATCAGTAGCAGGAGCAGTATACACGTTATCCTCCCCTGGGAGCTCTGCAAGCAAGCTCCCCTTGAACTGAGACACAACCACTGACATTATTGGACCGTAAAAAGCCAAGACAGTGGATTGAGAGACCCCTCACCTCTTGCAAGCACTGCAGCACTGAAAAGCAATCTCAGATCATGCTAAATGCTCATCTACCCCATGCCCTAACAGGGAGTAGTAGTGTGTGTTTTAGGAAAAGAATACATAAATCAGATCAAGTAAATTAATTCACCCCACCCCCTGCAGCCATCAGTATGTAGGTGTTCTCTCAATATTTACCTAACAGTGGGCTTCCTCACATCTACTAAATGTAAACTGAGGCTAAATCAAGATGTTTATTTCCCTGGCTGGAAAACATGTAAGTTATGACAAAAATCCCTTACTAAGGTTTTGCATCTTTTAAGCAGGAGTTTTATAACCATAATCCTGTGGATGGTCAAAACCATGGGAAGCCTTGCTAATTAAAATGTTATAAACACAACACACCGTTGAAGAAGAAGCTGACACCCTGACCCTGAAAAGAGAAAAGGATTTAAATACCCTGTTCTGCTTCCCTAATATTAATGCTGCAGAGTGGAAGCCTAATCTTTCCTATTACAAAGCTTTTCTCCTCAAAAGTTAAGTTGGATCCGCAAATCAGCCAGGTGGAAAACAGCCACCCTCCACAAAGATCACGTTAACCACACGGGGTTTCTCTCCCAGCAGAAGTTGCTCTTTCTGTTGCTTTTGCCAGTCTCTGCACCAGCTGGTCTCTGCCCTCTGGTTCCGATCCCAGGAGAGGCTCCTTGCAAAGCAAACGTGTGGCACATCAAACACAGGCTGGGACTTATGTTCGATCCAGCTGCCGCTTCGCCCTCTGAAACTGGATAAAGTTTTGTAAGAAGATCAGAGAAAGAGCCAGCTAGGGCTGGCAGCACTATGCTGTCTTCCAGGACTTCACAGAAGAGCCATGTTAATGGGCAGCTCGTCTTTTAAGATGCCAACCTGTCAATATTGACTGAAAGAGTAAGAAGGAGCAATGATGCTCTGAATCTAAAAAAGGTTTTCCCCACTCATGAGTGTGGAACAGCACTATCAGCAGTCTTGGAAATGCAAACATGTAATCCTCCCTCCATCAAATCACACAGAACTGTGCACTGGAGGTGAGGCCTCTGTTTCTCATCCAAGTGCTGAAGCAGCGCAGATCCATCTTCCTTGATTTCTTGCCAGATCTAGGACATAAATCCATCTCAGCTCTCAGTGATTAACAGCATTTGAGGACTGAAGCTGAAGGATGGTATTTTAGTGTGGCAGCAGTGACAACAGGATCAATGAGGTTCACACAACAATATTGGTGAGCATGACAGTGTTCAGCTATTGCTACAAAAAAAAGCCCACCACAGGCTTCTTTCTAGAATTACGCAATGATGCCAGAGCTCTGGTGGTACCAGTAAGTAAGACAGAAAAGCGCCTTTTGGGGGGCTCAGTTTTGTTCAGTCTCTTGGCTACAGCAGTGCCAAGGAGAGCAGGACTCTGCAGAGCTGGAGTGACCAGTGTGGGGCTGCTGGGAGCACCCACATCTTCAGGAGGGGAGATGGCTGCAAAGCCAAGGGTACAGCCTAGTGCTGGGGCTGAGGCAGGAACAGCTGCTTTTTATCTGTTTG
Organism: Pachycephala philippinensis; assembly: GCA_013397055.1. Lineage (NCBI taxonomy): Eukaryota > Metazoa > Chordata > Aves > Passeriformes > Pachycephala > Pachycephala philippinensis. The sequence goes on from VWZT01004641.1 coordinate 244,483, forward strand.
CATAACTCCTGTGAGAACATGAGAGAGCAGGAAGAAGGCAGCTTCAGAACCTTGAGAACAAGTATTCTGCTGCCTCTTCCAAGTCTCCCGACCAGTTATGAACTCCACACAGGTTATTTTGCATGGAGTTTTAATCCCAATTGCCACAGAGGTTTTCAGACATGCACAGAGCAGCTTTTCCACATCTGCTCTTACATGATTTTTCTTGGAAAAGTTGGGTTTTTTCCCTAGGAAAAGTTGTTTTTAGACATTTGCTTGCGGATATTGACACCTCTAAAGCAAGGCACCACAGCATGTTGCACAAGGCTGAAAAATGTGAATTGAAAAGCCTTTCCAATCATTTCTATAGTGAGTAACCTTACCATTCCATCTCTGCAAGTTTGTGCATTCATTTGCAAAACCTCAGGATATATCTGTTTGCCAGAGAGACCAAGCTTGGGCAACGATGGCAAAGAACTGTCTCAGCTTGCACAGAGATTCCAGGAGAGAAAGGTTTTATTTAAAAATTCGAAGAGGGATTTGAGGGAGACAGGAGAAACCTGAGCACTGAACTGAGGCCATCCGAGCCCCAGACTGGCACTGTGACTGGAATGCCACCTCCTATCTGTCCCTTACTCAGCAAGGACACAGTTTCAAAAAGCAAAATAAATTAGTCTGGTCATATTCCAGACAGATGCTTCCCTCTGGCTGTAGCTGAACATGGTCTTCCAGCAGAAGTACAGTCTAAAGTCACCCCAGCCCCACTGTTCCTTCCTCACAACAGAGCCCCCTCCCTACCATCTCAGACCTACCAGCATTCAACTGCTCCACAACCCACTCCTGTCACACTGACCTACATAAGAACAGGCAAAAAAATAAAAAAATACAAACCCCAAAACACTTCTTACTGCATGGCTCATTAGAGCCTTAACAAACTGATTCCTCTCCCTCCTCTCCTCACTGTTACAATCATTACTATTTCCCTGTGCTTAGGCAAGCGAATTTCCAATGCAAAACCTCCTGTTAGTCCTTCCCACTTACTAAACTCCAGAGAAAAACGTTCAGTTGTGATTTACTAGGGAAGGAAACCATTTAAATACATTATTCATTAAAAACAGGAAAATAAACCTAACAAAGCAACTTTGATCTTTTCCATGATTAATTCATGTGCCAGAAGCCCTCTGATTTAGAAGATCTCAAACCACGGTGGCTGCAGAGCAGAAGTAGCAGTAACAGAGTGACAGCATTTATAAGTCAAAGCTCCCATCACTTGTGCAAAATCCTCGAGAAAAGCAGAATTGGGAGCAGGGAGATCCTGAACCCTCCCTGCTCCTGCTGCCTCGGGGCTCCTGCATGTCACAACCACCAGCAGCTCACACGCTCGCTCGTGGGTGGCTCCATAGCAGGGATCACAACTCGCTCTGAGGAGGCCCTGCCCACACAGGGAAGCAAGAGATCCAAGTCAAACCTATTTTTAACCCAGTGCAGTTTAAAGCTATTTTTAAAGTGGATGCTCTAGGGACATCCCCCTTTTGGGGCACGGGGGAGGGCACGGGGGAAGTCGGCTGCTTTGGTATTGAAACAAGGATGTCCATACAAGGTTTGACAATCAACTAAATCTGCTGAAAACTCACACCTTTGTGTTCAGGCACTGCCATTTGCTGGAGACACAGGTTTAACACCAATCTTAAAGAAGGAGGAGCAGGAGAATACTCTTTATGGAACACAAAGACAAAACACACAAAGAAACCAGGATGAACCAGGAGTATCACGATGAAATGGGAACACCAAGCAGCTTGTGTCCAGAGGGTCCCAAAGTTTTGCAGCATCTCCACAAACAGTAACCACGTTCCTCAACACAGCAGCCACCCCTAGGATGACATCTCAAGCCTTCCTCACCAAGGGCACTGCAACCTCTCCACAAAGAAGCAAACTGGATTCCAAAGCACAACTGGAATCTAGTCAGGAACACAGTAACTGGGAAAGCTAATTCAACAGGACAAGTTAAACATTCCCCTTTTTCTGCCACTGGGGCCTCCAACTGCTGCCATGAGATGCCTCAGCCTTTCCCCAGAGCCTGGAGGTGCACTGGAGCTCACCAGGCAGGATGACCAACACCTGAATCACCACCCTGCAACACCTGGATCCTCCTGGTGGACTGGTCACCCCACAGCTGCTGGTCCGGCAGCAAACTCAGCTCTGATCACACAGCTGACCCGGGAACTTCTGAGATTTCCATGTGGCAGCTTGCTAATGAGTCCTTTAATTGCAACAGCCTTAAAAAGCAGGTTGTTTACCATGTCGCTCTCCCACGCAGGTTCCCACACACCATGGGCTGAGTAAGACACTGCCGCAGCAAAGCATCTGTCAAGAAAAATAAATTCAGCCTCTTGCATTCCCAGTTCATTGGGAAGAGCTCTGCCAAGCAGCAGCACCTCTTCTCATCAACACATCCCCACCTCGGCAATGCAGCAAGGAAACACTCGCTGCTCAGGCTGGGGATCACACAATCCATCCTGAAACTTCTGCAGATGGCAGGGACCATGAGTGCTCTACCCCTCCCAGTGCCAGGGGATTACTGTGATTTCCCAGAGGGATTTCCCAAGGGCTGCAGACCAGGAGCAGCGCCTTCAGGAAACACAGCTGTCCCCAACAGCTTCCCAGCAGCTAACACAGCCAGACCTGATCTCTCCTCCTTCCCCATCTCCTCCCAAACACGGTTTTCATGCTGCAATACATATTTCTCCACTTCTGAAATATGTCTCTGGGATTTCAAAAGCAGATGTCCCGAATTCAAACAAATACAGCTTTAAAAATCCTGGCTGCCACATGGAGAGGGTGTTGCTTGCCTTGGCTCAGGATCATACAATCATAAAGGTTGGAAAAGACCTCCAAGACCATCAAGTCCAACCTTTGACCAAACACCACACTGTCAACAAAACCATAGCACAGAGTGCCACATCCAGTTGTTTCTTGAGCACTTCCAGGGATGGGGACTCCACCACCTCCTTGGGCAGTCTGGTTTCAGCAGCTCCATAATGTGACACCCACCAATTTCACTCTCCCAAATGGGTGGCCCTTTCCAGCAAGTGTAAGAGCAGCAGCAGCAGCAAGTCATATCCTGCCTCCCCGCAGGCTCTCCCATCCCACTCCTCTCAATTAACCAACAAGCAGAGGTGGGTGAGAAAGAAGGAAATCACTTTCTCCAACAGCTTGTGAGAGACACCTAAAACCTGTACCTGTCTTTGTCTTTTCTCCCAGTCCTTCAATGGGGAAGGAACACTCAGGGAGGGAATTTGTTAAGGCTTAAATGACAGGAGATGAAAGCCAGGCTGTGGTTTGATGGTTCTCCCACCACCCAGCACCCTGCCTTCCTTCCAGCACTCCCTTCCACACTGCCATTTTCCAGCCAGATCGTGGGACACAGGGATTTCTCTGCCATGGCCCTCATGTGCAAGTTGTCATCAACCCTTTAGGATGTAACACTGGACCCTTTCCCTGAAGGACTTGTGTTCCCACTTTGCTTCCTGTTCACAAGTGAAATACAGAACCAGAGTCAATGTAAGTAAAAATCGGTGTAGGACTGAACTGAGGCCCTGGGTTCCTCACTCACCACCTAAGAACTCTGAGCTGGGCAGGCTGGACAAGAAACATCTTTCTGCCTTTATCCTTGCTGACCTGCAAGTGTGATCTGCAAGTTTGTACTGCGAACTATAGGAAGGACACATTTTAGACACAAAAATTCAGCTCTGGCTGACTTTCGGGAGTTTGATATTCTAGTGATATCCTTCAAATGAAAAGGTTTCTGGCTTTAAGGCAATTTCCTACGTTTTCTAAACAAAGAAAATTATTATTGGAAGCAAGTGCATCTGCTGGAACTGGAGCAGTCTCCCCAGTCCTGGCTCAGCAGCAAGGCTGAGGTTTGAAGCAGACAGCTCCAGGGAGAGAGGAGAGCACTAGCAAGGGAACACACGCTTCCCAGGAAAGGACTGTGCTCTGCTGTGTGGATCTGTGCTACAGACACACATGCTCAACGAGTCTGGCAGCTAGACGGCAGAAAAGAGCTGAGATTCTGGGATTAAAAACAGTTCCAGACTCTATCAAGAAACTGGCTTTGATGATCACAGCTATGCTGCTGTAGCAGCCTTTCCTTGTCCCCTGCAGCTCCTCTACAATCCTTCTGTCCATATTCTCCTCCTCCCACCTCCTTTAACTTTTTTGGCTTCTTTAAGCTGTTTCTTCCTGACAACTCCTGCCCATACCCATCCATCACCACTCCCCAGACCAGTCTCCTACTTGCTTCCATCTCTCCTTATCTCTGTCCTTCTTCCAGACCCTTATGGCTCCATTTCTTCTCAAAGCAACTTTTCCCAGTGTTTCCACCATTCACTGCCCTTGCCCCTTGTCTCAGCAGATGGGGAAGGAGAGGAGGCCACCTGCTCAGCCAGACCTCCTGCCTTCCTCCCTCCTGTACACCACTGCCGGGGTTCCCTCTCCTGCCCCACTGCAGCACCCAGGGCAGGGCTGAGCTCAGTCAGGGAGAATTCTGACCCAAAATCCAACCACAGCCCTGCTCCAGTTCCCCAGTCCAGACAGCTGGTGCAGAACTGGCCCCACTCAAGGCAGCCCCGGGGAAACCCAAGAGCATCCTTTTCAGACAGACAGATTTACCCTCAATTATGAAACTGCCTCATTCCCTTATCTGCCACCAGCTGCAGTGCCAGGAGCAGCAGCCACCGAGGTGGGAACCTGCTCAGTGCAGGTGGTGTCCACAGCACTGCGAGCCATGCTGATGGAGTGCAGTTTATCCCACATCACAAATGAGAAGATTTTCCCCAAAGACAGCAGACAGGGACAGCAGAAGCTTTCACCCTTCCCTCTCTTGCCTCTGCCAAGCTTGAGGTCATCCTGGCCAAACAACGTCAGGATCTCTTTGCTCTAAGCTCTATTTTGATTCAGCATTTCATTCTGGAAAACAAACAGAATCATTGCTGCTGAAGCACTCCAGGAAACTAAAACAGCTGGCACTGAAGAGCAGGAAACTCATTATTTTATGCTGTGGATGGTCTGGAACAACCTAAAACAGGGGTGTATAAAATGAAAGTGTGAGTGTTCACCTCCTAAAGCACCACTGGAAGATGAGCTCTGCTTCCTGCTGCTCCATGCCAGTTCACCTAAGGCTGAAGACCCAGTCCTGCCCTTGGCTTTCTGGGACATGTGCCCCCCTCCAGGGAGGTGCAGGACTGAACTGCTCCAACACCCTCACCATGCAGCAGATTGATGCTGCTGATCCTCCTCCTGTCTGCAGAGCCAGAGGGAACCTTGGGTCTCCCCAGAAGCACTCATGACGCCTGATTAGCTCCCAGGTAAATCCAGGTAATTAAACACTGTGGCACAACAGGATCTTGTTACCTTCAGGTGATAAGGACTTCTGGACGCCGGACAGACTGGGCTGCCAGGCACCCAGACACAAGGAAAATTCTTCACTGTGGTGGTACCACTTAAATCAGGAGTCTCCTCCAGCAGCCAGAGTTAAGATACTCAGATATTAAATGGGATACAGTCTAATTTGACAACTGGTGGAGCTGGAGTTATTTATATTTATATATATAACAAAACAAACAGCATGGTTTTGTTGGTAGTTTTTTCCTCCAGTTTCTGGTACAGATTTACAGAGCGACCCTTGGTAAAGCACTGGGGATTTTGGACAGCCATTTACCTATTTCATCACTCAGGCACCTCACAAACTGTGGTCTAGAGAAATTCAGGCACAGCCATGAGGTGTGCTAGTGTACTGGGCAACCCCCTTCATCCCAGTCCAGGGAATCATCCCGGTGTCCTCAACCACACTGGGTCCAGAGAGGGATGGCCATGAAACAGCACCAGGGTGCAGCAATCAGGGCTGTGCCATCACCCCTGGATCCCAGCACTCACCTCCTGTAGCTTCATGTCCATCTCCTTCCATCCCACACTCACCATCCTGCCCCACTGCAGCCCAAACAGCAGCTCCAGCACAGCCCTGTCCTCCAAGGCCAGGCAGATTTCAGCTCCTCTGGGAACCACCATCACCTCTTCCAGGAATCACATTGAAATAAAGCAAAGAAACCTCTGTTCCTCATTACAGCCAGGAACACTGAAATCCCAGGGCTGATTGCAAGCTTGCATATTTATCTCTAGGTTTCAGAGCCCAGACAAAACACAGCCCACTGAGGAAGTGAAGTTAACCCTGATATTGCTGTTTGTTGTGTTTTTACAGTGCCTGGGTATCTCTGCAGTTGGCAGATCTCGGCAAGTCACGAATTCCTGACAAAAACCTCTTGGCATTAGACACACTGCAATAGCTGTGGGGCTCATATGGATCGTTTTCTGAGAAATAAAAGTAGTCTTGTGGATATGTAGCAGGCTGGGGTGCTGTTCTCCTCCTGGCTCTGCATTACAGTACCTCCATAAACACCAAGCAAATCACTTCATTTCCCAGGGTCTGGCTCTTCCTGCTACCAGGAACAAACAGCTTTGTTTGTTTGCCTTCCTGTTGAAATCCTTTTTCCCTGTGAAAACTCAGAATTTACCAAACTTGCCTTGTCTTTTTTTTTTTACAGAGGAGAGGCATATGTGAGATATCACAGGGCCAGGGTGCAAGAATACTTGGGTTCTCTCTGCAATATTTACATGTGAAATGCAATGTATACATTTTCAAAGTTTCACTTCGAAATACAAAAAAAGAAACTCTTGGAGGCTTCAGGACAAGGAAAGAGCTGCTCTTGCTCCCACTGGCTTGGCTGATAAACCTCTGTTGGGTTGTGCAGGGTGTGACCTCCAGGAGAGCAACACCTGCTCAGCACTTCAAGATCAGCCTCTGGAAACCTTTTCATTTTTTAACCTGACTGACATTTTATTTTTTAACTTGACTGACATCTCTCAGCAAAGCTGGGGATCCCCTGAAGTTCACCTGCTTGCCACACAGAGATGCACAGCATCCGTGGATTACATTCCTGGTCCCTGCAAGGGCTCAACCTTCTCAGGGCACACTCAGGGTGTATTTTCTTCCTCATGGGGATCAACACTGTTCTGACCTATCTCCATCTGAAAATGCAGAGCTGAACCGACAGAGAGTGGATCTGGAAATCCCTTGCCTACAGCACACAGGTGTGACAAGCATAAAGCACTGGAAAAAGTGTAGACATTGGAAAAAAAGTACAAGAGTGTAGAAATAAATGTCTCCTGCTGGTCTCTGCCACATAAGACTTTGGACCAGACATTAAAGACTTCCATGTCCTCAAACTGTGACCCAAAGACAGCACAACTTTCTTTATCTCATTCTGCACTGCTATGGCCTGTTTAGACCAGGAGATTTTTTAGGTGGTGTCTACTACAAGCTTTAGAACTCTTCTTGAGCAAGTAAACCAAAAGAGAAGAGTGGCCCAAAAAACCAGGGGATGAGAACAGGGCATTTTTTTTTTATTCCTGGTTCCTAGGTTCCAATATTTATACCCTTATCTATAAGAGATGGGCTGAAAGCAGTCATTACTGCAGTTTACAGAGGACTGGTAAAACTTTTTCCTCCCTGTTGTGCAAGAGCCTGATAACAGATCTGTCAATAGAAATTTTATGGGGCTGAGAAGCTACACAACAGTGCAGAGCAAGGATCTTGTTAGCACAATACCTATGTGCCAGTTGAGATTTTAAGGCTGCAGAGCTTTTGTGACACCTGTCTGAAAAAATGTTATTTCTTAAAAAACACTTTGTGTTAGAAGAATGTATTCTAAGAAAAATAACAGCAAAAGCCCAAGAGTCTTGATGTTTGAGAACAAACCATTTTCATGTGCCAGCTGCAAAACAGAGAAACATTTCCTGGTCTAGAGGCAGGTTTGGGCTTCCTGGACCTGCTTCTTAGATTACCTGTAGGTAAGGAGGTTCAGCTTCCCCCTTGGGAGGGGTGGAACTGGATGATCCTTAAGGTCCCTTCCAATATGATTCTATGATTCCTTGCTGCTGCAAACCCTACCAACATGAAATATTTGGTAATTGGTGCTATATCTGCTCTACCAACTCACTTGGCTTTTCAATATTCTCGTTGTTCTATTTCTTGCCCCGAACTCAGATTTGTCATTGTCTTTACTGACACTGAAAGAAAAGAAACAACCATTACTTACCTCACAACGATAAAATTAAAACTGAACTTCAAGCCAGAATTATCACTTTGAGTGACAACGTGAAAAAAAATAATTAAAAAAAAGGCAAATTGCAAGAGTTCAAAGCACTAAAATAGAAGCACTCTATTTTCTACAGGGTTTGCTTCATTCATTAATTCAGGCAACTGCTTCATTGGTATTAATTTAATTAGCTTTGCTCAGAGTTAAATAGAGCAAACAAAAAGAGAGGTGGCAAACTGAGGGCACGCAGCACACCTTGCAGGCAAAGCTGAGAGGGACTGGGCTGGCTCTGGGACTCCAGCGTTGCAAGGAGAGAGGTTCAATCCATCCAGGCACACACCTGGGGCCTCTCAGTGTCCAGCCTGACCTCGCTGCAGCCAAACAGCCTGGCCCAGGCACCATCACCAGCTCTTGGGCATCTCTTCTAACTTCTCACAGGGTCCAGAGACACCAACCACAGCAGTGGTTCACCCACACTCACTGCAAGGCTTTTTATTGCAAATCAATCATATCCTGCCCAAGAAGAGCTAATTGATGGTTTGCCCTTTCGCAGCTGAAACCAGTATTCAGTGGGAAAAAGCACCAAGCAGGTCTGAATTCATGTCACTGGCTGAGCAACACCCTCTGGGGCACCCCAAGAGCACTGAGTGTTTTAGAGAGCAATAAAGCAGATTTTTTTCCTTTAAAGAAGGCCCACAAGAGCCGAGATCTTGCGGATTATCTCAGAGATCTGGGCACACACACGGGATCACAGGGAGGGAGGGAAGCAGGGCTCTCTGGGTTCTGTTAAACCACAGCTCCTGCAGCCCCCAGGGCTGGGCACAGCTTGGTGTGGTCCCACACTCTGCACCTTGCTCCTGTTCCCAGCTCAGCTGACAACTCCCCTCACATCCACGGATGGGGCACATCCACAGCAAAAACACACCTCAGGGAAGGCACATTTGTTATTTTTAAGAGAGCAGAGGCAAGGAGACACAAACAGAGACAGAGAGAGGTAAGAAATGCTAGAGACACCCTTGGGGAGAAAAAAAATCATATTTATTTCCAGAGTAAAATGAATAAGGAAGTTTTTAAAAAGAATCAAAAGGAATAATTTGATGACTTGAAAAAAAACCCTATCACCAGGCAGGGTGAAATCAAGAAAACCCAGAAAAGAGTAAATAAATTCATTTGAGAAGGGGCAGGAAATCAATCCCTAAGCAGTTCCTGAAGTCTGGCAGGCAGAAGTGAGTCCTCACCTTCTCAATAAAACAGCCTGGACTGAAACAGCTCTTGGGTCAGTGAGGGAGGTGGCTGGGGAAGATGCTTCCCTTCTCCCCAGGTGGGTGCCAGGGCCACCAGGACCCAGGGATGTGTCACCCTTGGGGAGTTCAGGAGTTGGACTTGGCTGATCCTTGTGGGTCCCTTCCAACTCAGAGTATTCTGTGGTTTCTGTGAGAGGTAATCGCCTCCCGAGGTAAGGAGATTTTCATTTTAATTTTGCACCGGTTGCTTTACACAGGAAATGTCAGCTGAATGAGGGGAGTTAATATAATCAGATACAGCTTAGCACAGCAAGTATATCCAAGCAGAGAGAATAAAGAGAGGCAGGTATAATTTCTCTAGGCCTCCCTCACTTCCTATGGCTCTGTTGCTTTCATTTTCTGAAAAACTACATGTATTTTTAACACATCAAACAGGCAGGTCTCCCTGCCTCAAAACAGCAGGGTAGCACTGATGGACAGAAGAGCCAGATGGGAACCTGCAAAGAAATAACCTCTTTCCAGCTGTATGTGTCCTCTACTGCCCTCACATCCTAACCAGTGCTCAAACGCCTCTGTCAGACTCACAGGAGTGACACCCTGCTCCCCCATCCCTGCTGCAGGTGAGCAGAACCAAATTCAGATTTTGGTCACAAGAACTTTTGACCAAACCAAAAAAACCACCACTCCTAAAGGTAAAGTCCAAGCACCACCAGCACTGCCAGTTTTGGGTAAGCAGTCTAAGGCAATGAAATAGGACAGTCTCAGGTGGGCCTAAAAACCCAGTCTTTACTGTTTGGTTGGGGTTTTCTGGGTTTTGCTAATTTTTCTTCTTATCCCCCATATTTCCTCCCTCTCTTTACCCACTTTTTGGACATTTACTTTACTGGAGGTAGACAACAGTGCCTGAGACCCCGTGAATTTGGCTATTTCCATAAACAAAACAACTAGCTAGGCATAAGAACTCATAGGGAGCAGGGAGGATATGGCAGCTGCTGCCCTCCAGATCAGAGGAACAAGTGGGAAGCAGCTTTTTGAGCTTTCAACTCATGAATTATTCTCAGACCTCTTTCAAAAAAAACTTTAAAATTTCAAATACAATTCTGAGCCTCCACATTTCCAGCAAAAGAGACAAAAGCAGAATTAAACATGATGCTATGAATGAGACCTCACTGTTTATCAGAAGGAAACCCCTTCCTCATGAATGCCTCCTTTACCCAGTGACTGGGAGCAGTCAGTATCTGTAATCAGGCTTGCCCTGGATTAAGTCTTTTCTTGGAAACTCTAAATGTCTTTATATATGGGGACAACCAGACAAGAAAAAACCCAAGAGCCATCTTTGATCTTCCTGTTCTGTAAGCCTACACATCCTCAACAGAGGAAAGAGAAGTAAATTGTTTCCAACATTTCCCATTTCCCTCGGAAAGCAGTAGCTGTACAAACATCTGAGTTCTTCATTTCTCATCTCTGAGACCTTGTTAGCAACACGCTCAGCCACCAGCACAGATCTGAAACAAACTCTGGATTTGTGCTCATGCCCACCATCCCTGCTCAACCCTGCTTTAACTGGCCAAGCATGACACCCTTGCATGTGGATACAAACTGGGATGTAAGTCAGTAAAAGCCCTACAGTTTCTTCTCTTTCCATCCCTGGCTCTGTCATAGGAAATAAAAGGCAATTTCTAACGTCCTTTTCACCCCTGCAAGAAATTCCTCCAGGCCTCCCCAGCACACCTTGGCACTCTCCCTGCTCTCTGGTTACAAATACAAAGATTCCCTGGGTTGCTGCAGCACAGCTCACATCCACGCTCATAACTGGTATCACAATAAACAACAGGGAAATCAAAACCATCACACTATAAAATACAGTTACCAAAAAAAAAGCTGCCCAGATACTTTTTTGGGGCAGCTGTCACACTAAAAACTTGCAAGTTTCCTGTGCGAAGTGAGCCTGGGAAACAGAAATGCTCGTGAAATAGATGGGAACCATTACGGAATAAAAATCATCCAGATGTTTTAAACATGTTCTATTTTAAACATGCTCCACTTTCTCCTCAGCTCGCCCTTCAAGAGGCACCCAGGTGAAAAGCACGAGTGACAAAAACAATCTGTCTGAAGGACAACTTGAGGGAAATAAAGCAGAGCGAGCACGAACCGGCTCCCCAGGTCTGAGATCAGAGCAGAGGGCACACACAGCTCCAGCCGTCACCAACAGCCCCTTCCAGATTTCCCCCATCACTCAGGAAATCTCAGGCACACCACAGCATGTGGCCCCTGAAGAATCCAAACGTCTGCACTGCTCTGGAACTGATGGCAGGAACACAGACCAGAGTCCAGCTCTGAGTGGACACAAGCCAAAGTAACTCCCTTACCTTCTGTGAAGCTTCCTGTAAGAGTTATGACAACAAACACTTTGCCTTCTGGCTCCAAATCCACCTGAAAGAAACGAAAGGAAATGTTAGACTGGGTTTTTTCGAGGCAGAAATTCTTCTCAGGATTTTGTCTGACTAATCCTGCCAACATTTGATAATATTTGAACCTGTCTATATTCTCATGCACACCTTTAATTGGAAAAAAAAAAATAAATCAAGCATCCAGTGCCCAAATTGTTCAGCATTCAGGGCTCCATAAAAAATAAGGAACTCGATTCCTTCTTTTTCCTAGAAGTGCTGAACAATCTCAACCTTGCTAGAGGAAAGAGAAGTTTAAAAAAAAAAAATACGGTTAATAGTGTTCCAATTTGTGAGATAAATGAAGCAGGACTAACACTAAATTCTCCGAAAAGATCAATGTGCATCTGTTTCGAGAATGATATGGATATTTCCTCCCTATTATATTTTATCTCAGTGAAATTGTTTCAGTCTCTCAAAATACCATCAGTGCTGAGGCAAATGCTGATTTCTTACATAAATCACCTTTTGGCCTTAAACCATAGGAAATAGAAAACTCTTAGTGCTGTTACCTAAGGACTTCTTGTCGTTTAATCTAAATTAGATAGAGATAGAAATACAGAACATAATTTTAGGGATCAGAGATTCAATCCCAGTGTCAGTCAGCCTGTCCTTGAAAGAAAGCATTTATTTTTTGGTGAGTAGATTTTTGGAGATACATTTTTAATAAAGGTCTTGCTTTTAGTGTTTTTCTTTTTTTTTTTTCTTTATTTACAAGCTAAAATCAGAGCTAAGGATTCCTGAAGTTTGAATCAGGCTGTCACACAGAAACCTCAGTTAAAAAACGAAAAGAAAGAAATAACAAGGCACCCCCCCAACATTTCCTACAGATTGCAAGGCTAAAATTAGCAAAGAGGAGCCTCACACCTCATGGGTATCGATCACCTGTGCAGAACAGGAATTTTGAGAATGGAGCTCTATGGGGGAATGAATAAAGATTGCTCACCCAAACCCTTTCTGCTCCTCCTGTACAACCACAGGACGATGAGCTCAGGCTGCCTCCTTTTTCAGGGGTAACACACGGTGTACCCTGTCAGCTCTTTGGTTCCTCTCCAGGGTAAACACACAGCACATCACTGAAACAAACCTCCATAATAAACCATCAACCTGAAATAAACCATCACTGAAATAAACCAACAACCTGAGCTCCCAGAGCAGGGGCTATGGACCACCCGTGACCCTGACATTTGCTCGTGGTGTCCAAAAAACGCTGCTGCCACAAACCAAACTGTCCTTTCAAGGCAGTAACATTAAGACACTGGAAAAATAGAAAGGTGAACCCTAAAGAGGAGCCAAACAGCCAAGTTCCACATAGAAGGGAAGCACCTGCACAGCTGGAGCTGGGAGGAGGTGTCTGAGCTGGGCTGACTCTGCAGGGTTAAGGTATAGCAGCACTTTCTGCTGGCACCTCCACTCCCAGGAATGCTGACACAGCCCAGAAAAAACAGCCTTCTGGGCTAAGTGAAGGGGAAGCATAGCCAGCCATGCATTTCCCTAGCCCACGGTTTGCTGCAGAATTAGAGAAATTGTTATCTAAATGGCTGGGAATTTGTAAGGATGAGCAGAAGAAATACTTTCAGGGAAAAGAACGAGCAAACATCTCATTCACACAGCTCCAGCTACAGCTCCATGGTGCCACGCACACACTTTCATCAGTGGGACACAAAACAGGGAAGCTACAACTGCTTGGGAAAATCCTACCAAAATGCTGATTTTATGGACACTATACTCTCCACTAAAAACATAAAAATTTAAAAAAATTAAAATCAGTCTCACAGGGAAAATTTAAAGCAAATATTTAGCTTTGACTCAATATTAATTTTTGTGCTTGTTTGCACTGCATATTACACTGGTTTTAGGAAGCTGTGTTTGAACAGCCCTCTGTCTCCATTAATATTGAAGACATTCCCCAAATAGATTTCAACTCCAGCAATATCATGCATCATTTTTGCCTAAATTTCAGTTCCCTGGAGAGATGCGCAACTTTGTAAAGAGATGGTTCTTTCCAAAACATATAATAATGTATAATAATAATATCTAATTACACAAATTGATTTATGGGATACCAAGAATTCAGGTTTTACGGAAAAATCCTTACTTACTTAGGTTTCCAAAATCATTCTCCAGTGCTTATCATTTTCCTGCCAGTCTCCATACAGGGATACGTCAGACTCCTGCTTCCACACTGACAAAGAGGATCCTTCCTCCCTTCTTCTGACACACAGTATCTCTGGTGGGATGTGGAATAAATCCTGTACTCCTTGTCCAGTCTTAAAAGCAAAGGCTTGTCAGGACTCAAGCAGCTGGGCTGCGGCCAGGGGATCCAACAAAAGCATCACCCACCTTCGACACAGGGCACAGACAAAGGGTGGCCCAAAGTCCTGACACACCTTGCTCCCCATCTCTGCAAACAGGATTCCTCTGCCCTTAGCACAGCACAGCCCTCTGCCCCTAGCAGTCTTACAAAACAGACACAAAATAATTCAGACAGCAATAGCAGGAGATTTATGAGAGTTATAAAACAATCTCTCTCCCCTCCAGACTCCCAAGATTAAAGACCAGTCAAATCCCCTACACCTACTAAGCAGCTGTGTTCGTGCTGTACCACAGTCCAAGAGCACTTAGCCAAGAGGACTTGAGCTACACTCAAGATCTCACAGAACATGTAAGGAGGATCTAATTAAAAATTACAGCTGAAAGGCTCCAAAATGAGGCTGAAGCCCCAGCATGCCAGGAGCTGCTGAAACTTTGGCACACCAGCACTGCTGGATGCAGGACCAATGGGGAATTCTTGTCCTAGACAGGAGTTTAAATCAGACAGTCTTAAGCGTCTTTCTAGTCTTAAGCTGATAGCAACAGCAACAACAAATGATAAGATACAATGAAATTAAATAATAACAGACCACAGGAAAAAAAGTTTGGCTTTTGGACTTGCTGTGATCTCCTTTAAGGATGAATTCGACCAGCTACGCAGCAGCCAACACAGCACCTGAGATAACTCTTAGACACGTGGAACGTGCCTGAAACAGAAAACAACGCCTGACCTAAAAAACTGAGAGGAAAATGTCTGACCACAGACCTGAGCCGGCCTGAGAAACACCAGCAGCTCCCTGCGAGCAGCAGCTGCCTGAAGGGACGTGCTTCCCCCCATCACACAGACACCCTGAGCCACGGCCACAGCGCCCGAGCGGCCTCGTGCTGGCAGCAGCTGACGCCTGGGAGCCGCTCACACTCGCTGGACCCACGGCGCCGGGGCAGCCCCACGTGCTGAGCTGGGTGTGAACAGCAAGCACCTCGCTGGGGCCCCGGGGGTGACCTCAGCCAGCCCTGCAGCACAGCCCTTCGTGCTCCTGTCCCTGCTTCACACCCTCAGCACCGCCTTCACACCTTCAGTGCTGCCTGCTGCCCTGAGTTTTGCAGTTCTTCGATGTTTTCATTTTCTGTAAGAGTTTCTCACGCACTTTCTGTAAACACAGCCATGTTTTGCTAACCGTGCTTTATTGTTTGCATTCCATTTCTCCTAGGCAAAAACGTTTGATAGATTTTCCCTTTGACCAGTGTGATTGAAGAGTGGTAATTTCTCCCTCCAATCCACGGTGATTTCTAAGAACATATACAATAAAAGCTCGGGGTCATTGGACGCCCTCTTTTCTACTTCTCTCTTAAAGAGGTGTCTGCATGTTCTTTTCGTGTCCAAGTGTGACAACTGCCTTCATCCTCGTGGTGCAGCCTCAGAAATAGCACACAGCCTTGGGACAGCTCCACCAACCCAGCAACTGCAGCCAGAGCTGGGCAAGCAGAAATTGCCCAGAACCATCCAAAACCAGACACCCACAGATCAGGAGTCTGGTACCCCACTGCACCCCCAAAAGAAGGAGCTCTTGATGTAAGCCCTCCTTCAATCCTTCCAGGCATCAAAGCACTTCCATCACCAGCTCCTGCTTTCACAGACGGAGAGGGTTCCTCACCGTGTTCTGTTACTTAGTAAGACCTGAGCACTTCAAAAGGAAGCAGCTGCCAAAGGACTGGCCCTCCAGCCATGGAAGGGATAACCCTACCTGGGCTGGCAGCCCAGGCCCTGACTCCACGCTGGCACAGCTCCAGTGGTGCCAGTACCTCCCAGCACCAGCAAACACCCTCGGGATCCAGCCTCCCAGCTGCAGTGTGGGTGTAACACAAGTAACCATGCAGACGCCAAGTTTTGCTCCTCACTGCTTTTCTGTTTTTTATTTCCCAGCCTTGATTGTGGCTGCTTAAAGGCAAAACCCCTACATTTTTACAGAGAAACATGGTTTTGCAGTATTAATCTTGACAGAGTTATTAAAGCCCAAAATAGACCATGAAATCACTTTGGGTCAACAATGCAGCTGATGCTCTTTCTTAAAAGAAAGCAGGAGAGGCTCAGAGAAACTCAACAGCCTGAAGGCAGCACAGATGATGCTCAGGGGGAACTCCAACACCATAATATAGGAGATAAGTGATACAGGAACGTAACTATCCATATGTATTTGACACAATCATAAAAGAGTAATACATGCAGAGAAAAGCTTCCTACTGCCAAGATCTATCTGGCATGGGATAACTTATTTTAGGGAATCACAGGCTTATGCCTGGAAGGTTTAGTATCAAAGCCAAAGGAAAGTCCTGTTGTATTGGGAGAAGCAAAGGAGAAGTATGAAATTCTATGCATGCCTGATATTGTGGATGCTGTGTGGGGCAGCGATCTCAGAATAAATCAAACTAAACTGGTGGCGTGCAGCATCACACCACTGTAAACAATCATCACCCTCCCCTCTCTCCAGCGCTTTCATCCTCAGCTTGGTCCCCCAGGGAAGAACCAGGAGGAAAAACATAGACTTTCTGGCTGGTTTAGAGGTAACCTGGCCAAGTTTTAGCTCACTGGGAGAGGAAAGTGTGCTTATCAGTGTAGTAAATCCTTTAGTCGCCCTCAAGGAAATGAAGGCAGCACGTTTGTCCACAGCACAAGGGGTGGAAAAGATCAACTGCTGGAGCTCAGCTGTACCTGTGAGAACAGCACAGGATTTTGGCCCAGAGCTAAGCACACACTTTAACTTCTGTTGAACTCCCCAGCCATACCCGGGAAAACAAGTGCTGGAGGATTTTGGCAAGCGAGCTGGAAGCGAGCAGGTAAGGATGATGAGTTCAGCCACAGCTTCACTCCACTTGCACTGCAAGGCACAAGCCCTTGCCAGGACGGTGTCCTGGGAGTTAGGAACTCCATGGACTGCTCACCCAAACCACTCACATGGTGCCCCATGCCTGAACTTGCCGGGATCGTGCTGCTCCACATGACTTCAAAGGCAGCTGCCAGGGACTGGTTTCCCACAAGGAGGGGCCCCAGTCAACCACCTCACACACCTTCCCCAGAAAAGGGCTGTCCTGACATCGTTCCCAACAACAGGGCAAGTGTTATTTACCCCCACTTCTCTGCATTACAAAAAAATAAGCCAGTTCAGGAGCAGAACACATGCAGAGAGACCAAACCAGGGCTCCTTAACCACATGCCTTCGCACATATAATAAAAACTGGTCGTGCATGATTCATCAATGGAAGAGGTTTGGAAAACAAATTCAGAAGGAGGGTAATCTCTCAGGCAACATATCAACACCCAGCTGAAGCATCCACTGAACTTGAAGAGCAGGTAGAGTGAGTTGGCCTCCGGGAGAGCCCGGCCTGCCCCTGGGAAAGGATGGGAAGAGGCAGATCCAAAGGGTGCCTGCCTGCGAGTCGCTCGCGCTCCAAAATGGAGATGAGGTAGATAAGGCGGGCCTCCAGGATGAAAAGGCATCTTCAACACCGCCCCTGGCAAGAGTGCAAATCTCGCAAACACAAGTTTACAAGATTTTTTTTCTTTTTTTTTTCCCCTCCCATCCCCACAACAGATAATCCAGTCTGGGAAGTCTGATCCGAGGTACATCAGAATCAGTGGGAATCTTTTTATTGTGTTTGGATCAGACACAAAAGATGACTGTGTTTACCCTGGAGCCTAGAACATCCTTTCTCCCATTGCTGCCCCATCCTTCCTTCCCCATAGGCACAACCCACAAGCATCCTACAAGTACAGCCTTTTTCTAAGGCATGTCAACCCTGACATGGCTTCAAAAACAGAACAGGCCAGACACTTGCAGTGAGTAAAGCAAATATAAAAGCTACCTAGGGACTTCATTAGCTTAATTAAACAAGTAGCTATATCTTTTGACTTCCTACATAATTTTTAATTTTAATTAACAGAGCTGCATATGTAATCAGTCATTTGTAGAGGCAATTCCCAAGGCTCTGTTCAGTCGAAAGAGCTGAAAGTCCGGGTTAGGCTAAAGCTGGTTTTTCACATGCCTCTAGTTATTTCTTGTCATCTTTCTTGTTTAAGCTCTTACCAGATCATGCTTATGGAATGTCAGATCTTTCTGTATTTTAATAAGGTAGCACCTCCTTGGACAGGTCAAATGGCAATTTTCTCAGCCAAACACACGGTGTCTGGATTAATCAGTCCCTCTCATACTTTTCGAGGCTGACAGACACCTGTCTATCAAGTCAGACACCTTTGAAAATCCTCAGGGCTGTCTAGTACAAAGGGGACTTTGCATTTCCAGACCAACAGATTAAAGTGTTTTTCCTACAAATGCACAGCATGCACTTCTTAAGATTCAAATTAGGGTGCCTAAAAAAAAAAAAAGCAAACACACACACAACACTGAGTATCTTTTTATTCCCACAAAGGCTGGCAAGTGCTCAGGGCAGTAATCCCCACTGCAGGTGCCAGGGGCAGACATGGACAGCACAGGGAAAAGGCTGCCAATCCCACCTGCAATCAGCAGCTCCATGTACCCTGAGTGTTGAAGCCCTCTCAGCTCACCTGAACACAAGTTTAATACTCTACAGCTAAACTCACACATGGGTGGAAAATCAGTCTCTCTCAAAACTCCTATAACCAGTTATTCCAGCTGTTACTGTAATATTGTCATTCTAATTTTTTGTTTCAGGACAGCTGCTTAAAATATTACTTTTGTTTTCGTTCAAGCTGCCTAATTATAAACTGTGCACCAGCCATGAACAAGCATGCTTAACTAATGAATCTTAGCCAATCCCGGACTCTTTAATCAATTTTAGTCTGGTTTCATCCAAGAGATTACCCACCTCTACAGGAGATTGGCTCAGGTAGGAACAGGATTTATTTATCCTGTGAAAATTCCTGCCAAGAAAACTTGCTTGAAGAGCTACAAATAAAATATAGATAAAAAAAGGAGGTTTCAAGTCTTCAAAAAAAATTAAACTTTCAAATGCACGAGCCAGAGCCTGCTCCTAATGGTGTTACACCAATTTATATCACTTCTGAGAAATCTCACCTCTAAAGTAATGAATGATTTAAAAGTAATGGTTTCAGGCAGATGCTCTTTAGTATATTTGAAAAAAAAAAAATAGTGTTATAAAGCTAAAAAAAGAGAAACACCAACACGACTGGTTCAGGGACTATTATGTTTTTGTTCTTATATTTTCAAAGAAAAACAACAACAAGTCTCCAGAGGGATTTTTTACCATTTTTCCCAAGCTATGTGGCAGGGGGAGGGGATCCAATTGCCTGTTTATAAATCCCATGGTACTCAAGTTCCTTGAAGACAAGGCACTGATCCCAACAGCACCAGCACTGAGTAAGAACCCACTCCTTTAGAAATTTAAGTGAAATTCAAAACAAAATGGGGGGGATGTGGGAGAGTCTAAGAACGCCATGCACACTCTGGAGTCTGCAACAGAGGAGAGCTTCCATCCACAACCTCACACACGTGTGGGGCTAGAAATGACTGCGCTGGTGAATGGGCTGGGAAGGAAACGTAAAGGATGACCAGACCCCACCAGTGAGGGTCCATTTTCTGGGGGCACAGAACACGCCAAGTGTGGGATGACTCTGCACAGAGCCACAAACAGCAAAGCTGCTGGAACCACCCCAGTGATGGCACGTGGTGGCCAGGGGAGATGCCAGGCAGAGAGAAGAGGCTGCTCTGAGCCTCCCTGAGCAGCCCCTGCAGAGAGAAGGGGCAGGACACCACATCTGCCCCCACAGTTCTCTCCCACAGCCCGTGTGAAACCAGAACCACGTGGGCAGGACGGATGCTGCCTTCCCCTACCCACAAGCACGTACAAGCAGAGTTTTAGCTCTGCTGAGCACAATTAAACCTTAATTATTCACCATACATCTTTGTAACGCCATGCAAAGTACCACCATGTCCAGTCCATCACTGTATTTTCCTTCCACCTCCTCTTCCCTTCCTCCTACAGCTCGTTTTTTTTTTTAAGGGATGGGAAGGAAAATCACAGATTACTTTAATTTACCAAAGGCAAATATTCACATCAATGCAGGACCACTAAATTAAAGGATGGCAAATGCAGGGCTTCATTTTCAGCTGTCTGAACACTTGATTACAGCAAATACACCCATGCTCACATTCAGTAGCTGCTATCAGGCTATCAGCTTTGCATATGCAATGTATGGAAACCTGCCTGCAAACACCTGTGTGTGCAACTGCAGGCAAAAGAGGCTGAAAGTGGGACAGGGTCTCTGCTCTTGAGGGGACTTCGGAGTTTTGACCAACAAACAAACGACAACAATCTTCTATTTCCACGCAATGCACAGTAACAACACATCACTAAATCTCAATAACCAGTTAGTATCAGCAAAACAAAAACCTTTCAATAGCTGTAGGGCTGGAGTTGCAAAGGGATCATGCTGACAGCTCACGTTTTAAGGTCTATCACTGAGCACACAATGCAGGGGTTGCCCTCTTCTATCTCCAAAATCCCGATATTATCAACAAGCATATTTTCTATCTCCTACACAAACTCAAAATAACTTGGCAGAAAACCCAGGAAACTGTGCCACTTTTTCTGTCTGCAGTAACAAAGAAATAAATTCATTGACTGGTGCCAAGTAGGCAAGTTGGTGGCACTTCCCATGTGGGAACATTCCAAGGGCCACCACAACGAGGAGCTGAGCAGAGCTTTCTCAAAGCAGAGCAGTCACACAGCTGAGCTCAGCACTGAGGCAGTGCCCCCCAGGAGGAAAAGGGCAGTGAAAAAGCAAGCCCAGGTAGCTCACGCACCAGCCAGTGCACACCAGAGACCTGGGTCTGGCACAGAGAGGAACAGAACAGGCACCAGGCAGAAATACAGGAGAAACAAAAAGATTGGGCAGAGAAGCAACAACAGTTCTCTCAGCCTTGAGAAGTCTTCCAAGGTACAGCATTCACCTTCAGTTTTAATTAACCTCCCTAACGAATCTAGGCAGACTTTATGAATCATTTATGACTTTACATGAAGCAGCACAGCCTGCACAGGGTCTGAGGTTCTGTGTCCAGGGCTCTTGTTGGTCGCCCAGGGACCATCACTGCACAGCTGCAGCAGGACAGCACTTAGGGGTAACTTAGGGGGAATCCACTGGGTTGTACAGCGTCAGGCAGAGCCCCCAATACCCTGTTCATGGATCCAACCCAAGGAACAGGGACCCCTAAACCAGCTGCCACACTATGCAAAGACCCCCTCTGCAGCTGTCTCCCCACTACCTTGCTCACTCACTTACTTGTGTTGTTCTCCACTATTCAGTGCTGGGAAATATTTTCTTGTTATTCATCGGTTTTATTGCATAATTCTAAGCTTCTGAGAAATTATTCTCATTTGAGCCTCCATTAGGTGTGTCACTATTTTTAAAATATCTTCCTACTACATATAATTCATTTGGTGTACTGCTGCTTTTCCATTTTTGTCCAATAGCTCTCTCTTCTTTCTAAAACCAGGCCACAGCGGATGAGATCATGAACCATTAAAATCCATTAGTCCTCCAGATACAATCCATCAAATTTCTCAACACCTCAGGTAGAAAGGGGAAAGGTCACAACTTTCTCCTACTCCAACCATTTCTGTCAGATACTGAGGAGCCAAATACCATCCTTTTAACAACAGTTAAAAGTTAAGTCCTGGTGGTACAGCAAAAGGCAATCTGATGGAAAAGTTCAGTTATTTATGATACTTTATCACTAATAATGAGCACTGTGAAGCTAAAAAAGAAGGATTCTGGAGGGAGATGTGATCAGCACCTTGATGCCTGCAGCTCGATGGCAGGAAGATGGGGTTCCACAACACAGAGGCACAGATGCAAACCAACAGCTCTGCAGATGGCTTGATTTACAGGAACCTTCCTTCCCTTCGACACCAAGTGTTGAAAAGATATTTAGTGATTTTTACTACACTGGGGGCAGCTGGAACCCTAAAAAGTGGACGGCAGAAGTTTCAGGAAGGCCCACAGGGCTGGCTGTCACCCAGGCTGCCGTCCTGGTGTCACATTCCTGCAGCGGTGTTGCCGTGTCTCTCCTGAAGCCCATGTGATGGAGGGAAGGAGCTGCACACGAGATTGTACACTCCAAACACATCACACACATCAAACACTTCCCACACATCTCCACCTTTCCAACCAGAGACAGCAAAGCCCCTCTGGGTGCCGAGGAAATCTTACACCATCAGTTTTATAGACAAGGAAAGCAACGTATGGGGACGGCAGGAGCAGAGGTAGAAACAGGGTTTGGGGTCTTCAAAAAGCAGCCCTAGCCCACTGCACGGCAGGCACGCTGCTCGGGAAAGTGCAAAGGAGACTCTGCAAAACCCACAAAAGCAACAGGTGCCTGGACTCCACAGAAGTCCAGACATCAAGAAGAGTCACCTGCTCCAAAGCACCAGAACTCTCAGTCTTTTCAGTGACTTTAAAGCCTTGAGCTAAGTGCATTGAGGGGCACACAACACCACCCCTGTCAGCACCACAATGAATTAATTTATGTGCAGGATCAAGTTATCAGCAGTATTTCTGGCAAAACCTAAGATTTCAAATGGCATGTCTCAGGGGCATGCCAGTCTTTGGAAGTACAGCTCCCAACACAGCTCACATTCCCATTGAAAGTGTTAATCCCATTACTCATCCTTAGTGAGGATACAAAAATGAGAGATTAAATCCAGCAACTTTCAATCCTGGCATGGGCTGTAACACCACGGGGAAGCCTAAGCACCTCTGCTCTGATAATTCTTCCCAGACCTGCAATTAATCACAGTGACTTCCTTCTTCCCCCTCTCACTTCCTCACCTGGCAGTTTCTTAGCACTGAAACCATTAACGACTGACATTGACACCCAGCCAGTATTAATCCACCACATCCCCTCTCTGTGTTGCAAGATGATTTGCACGACGATTTGAGACAGAAGGATGAAAAGCAAACTACCAAATATGAGTGGCACCTCACAGGAGAGAACCTGCTTGGGACACAGGGAAAGATGAAAAGAGAGGTTTAAAAGTACTTTAGCCCATATACTTCCTCTCCCATTCCCTGCCAACCACTTATGGGATTGCTCCACATCCCTGGTACACACATCCCAGAACATCACGTAAAAGCTGAAGCAGTTTCTGGCTGCATAGCCAATTAGACACTTCCAAAGGTACAGAAGAAAAAAAGGAGTGCCAAGGCATGCACTCCCCCAGCATTCCTGAAGGTATGATGCTTGCTCCTGGTGTCCAGATGTTCCTGCTCATGTCTCTGCTCCAATCCCACGAGGTCCAGTGCTGGGAGCCACAAGCAAGTCTTCAGGCAGCAAAAAGAATGTAGGTTGCAGCTGACAACACCCAGAAAGGACACGCCATTGCCAACATTTGCTTTGCCAAGTTAGATCATATCCTATTTGTAGAGTGGGGTTTTTTTATGGGTTTGGTTTTCTGTTTGGGGTTTTTTTTTGCTGGGGACGAAGGAAGAGTACAATCAAAATATTTCTGTGAAACAGCAGTTAGAACAAAGGGTGCAAGGGTGAGGTTTTTCACGAGGAAGGACAGTGGGTTGGATATCAGTACCAAAAACAATTAGGAAAAAAAAAAAAGTCCTGAAATCCTGAGGCAAGCATTACAGTAAGAGCCAGACTGTCCAAGACCAAGCAATTTTTAGTCCCATCAAGTCTGTGATTACAGTTTTCCTCATCTACCTCATGAGAGAGATGATCTCACTACCCACTTGTGACCATGAAGTCACAGCTGTGACTCCAGCAATTAAGCTGAGCCAGGAAGGGGCTGAACAGCATCGGCCTGCAGCCCTCCCAAGCCACCGGATGGTGACAGGGTGCTGTGTCACTGGGATGTGCTCTTCAGCTGACCCAGCCACCTGCCTCCCTCCCAAGGACAGGAGGCTCTCCCGGGCTTTGTGTGCAACTGCAAGCTGACAGGCAGCTTGCTGGCACCTTCCAGCAGCACACTGTCACATATTTCCCCTTTTTAGTATCTCTTTTTCCCTTTCCGAAGTGTGGTTTTAAGATGAGGAACCAACGTGACCAAGATTTACCTTGGATTAAAAAAAACAAACAGAGGGTGGAGACTCCCAGAAAGGGTATGTAGAGAA
This sequence comes from Pachycephala philippinensis, assembly GCA_013397055.1. Taxonomy (NCBI): domain Eukaryota; kingdom Metazoa; phylum Chordata; class Aves; order Passeriformes; genus Pachycephala; species Pachycephala philippinensis. The sequence continues at coordinate 268,736 of VWZT01004641.1, forward strand.
AAAGGTCAGAACATGGTTGGAGTGGTTTTGCTCGCAGGTCGATGGAGAACATAACTCGGTGCTGACCACATTTCCCATTCAGAGCTCAACATCACCCACAAAGCTGCAGATAAACCTTCTTCTCTTCAAACACAGCTTTGCTGAGGATTGCCACAAGCCCCAGCACACAGCAGTCCTGGGTAAGCCAAGAGCAGGGCAGGCTCACTCACAAAGCCAGCGATATTTAGGACAACTGTTGTCATGTTTCCTCCTTGACAAATGTTTAGTGTCTTTGTGAATGGAAGGCCTGGCATTTTATCTGTGTCAGAGCGTTGCATGTGTTTTATATACAAACACACATGCTTTTAACTCCAGCACACTAATGTGTTTAAAGTATAAATTCCCTCCTGGAGAAAAGCACATCCCCACCTGGGTGGCACTGCTAATGCGGACCTTATGCTCCTCTTCCTGCTGACAAACAGCCCTTGCTAAGGGGGCACACATTCCCTTAATTCCCAAAGCAAGATTTTATTCACTCTGGGAAAAGTCACATCAATTTTAGTCTTAATACCTTAACTCTCACTAGCTGAAGACAGAAATCCCTTGGACAGCATTTATCTCCTCTGAAAAGAAAATCAAATCACTTGCCTTCTTTAAGATTTACCAAGCCTTGTAATATAAAGGCAAGAAGCCACTCAGCTCCTGTCCTCTCAGCAAGCACCTTGGGGGGAAGCAAATGAAAGAGATCCAGTCCCTCTAATGACTGACCCACATTCAGTGAAGGGAAATACTACAAACACAATTCCCTAAGAAAGGTAATAAAACACCTAACACTGTTCAACTCCTAATATACACTACATTGAAAGAGCCCGAGATAAGATTACAGTAGCAAGGAGTTTGACGGAACCATAAAATAAATCATAAAATGGTTTTATTTGCAAGGGACCTTAAAGATCATCCAGTTCCAACCCCTTGCCATGGGCAGGGACACCTTCCACTATCCCAGGTCGCTCAGAGCCCTGTCCAGCCTGGCCTTGAACAATTGATCCTGGCCTGGAGCTGCTGACTAGATCCTGGCTGCACCACGAATTGCAACTTTTCGTGATTCTAGAAAACTCCTCTCGCAGCCCAGCAGAGTTTGAAAGGCTTCTGGGGCATTACCACACAGAGCAACATGAAACAGGGGGGTGGTTTCGGATACTGAGATAGAAAGTCTGAACGAGTACTGACCCACTGGAAAATTCACAGCGAGAGATGGAAAGATCTGGTACTCTTCAAACACCTACATGTTCTGGCTGTGGCTTTGAAGCAAGCCACAACACTGTCTATTGTAAAGAGCACTGTTCCTGTGGAAACACTTGCTTAATATTGTCAGAGATGGAGTAAGAAGAAATGCTATAGGTGTACAGAATTTTTCAACTATTTACTGGCTAAAATATATATATTCAAAAGAAAAAATATTCCTTTTAATTGTTGACAGTGAAAAACATTATCAGGCACTGAAACAGCGTATTTTTGTGCAGCTGAAGTAATTAAAAAAAACCCCAAAAACAACAAACCCAAATTTCATAGAATCATAGAATGGTTTGGGTTGGAAGGGACCTTAAAGATCATCTCATTCCTACCCCCCTGGCACACGCAGGGATACTTCACCTAGTCCAGGCTGCTCCAAGCCCCATCCGACCTGGCCATGACCACTTCCAGAGATGAGAGATCTGCAAATTTTTCTGCAAATGAACTTTCTTATGACCAGGACTATTAACATGAAGAGACACTTTAGTGAACCTAGAAATGAACCACAAAACTTATACTGAGAAAATGTTGATGAGCTTTTTTGAGGTCACAAAGATGTTTTCAGAGCAATCTTTCAGAAACCAAGCACAGGGACACCAAGGGCTGTTTAAAACCAGCAAGCTCAGTTACTCTTTTCTCACCTAATGTTCATGTTCAAAACAGGAACAGGCGCTTCAAAAATGTTACTAAAATAAGAAGTGCATTGCTTAAAAACAATGAGTACTGCATATGCATTGCTGAGGCAAGTCTCTTTGCACTAAGCTTATTTATATATAGAAATAACACCAGTGACCTCTTATTAATCACAGACACAGCTTTCTCCATGACAAAGGGAAATGACAAACTTGCAAGGGCACACCAGGAACCTTCTGATATCACATCCAAGTAAGCCAAAACATGTGACAACTTGAATGATCTTTGCTCCTCTTGGAAGAAACCCACTCAGATCCTGCAATATTATTCTTGAGAAAATCAGAACCGTGCAATTCTAAAATGAACCAAGTGACGATTTTAGATACAGCTTCGATTCTCAGTTCTAAGCGTCTTCTCAAAATTTCTGAAGCTTTTGATTCTAAGAATTCTAACCAAGATAGTGCTAACCAGAAAGAACATAACCAGCCAAAAGGGTTTCTCCTTGCTCCACACAGCGCCAAGCGAGACCCGAAACGAGGGTGTGTCGTGTCCTGCCTGTGCCACAGCACGCAGGCGTTCCCAGGCAGCTCCACACCACAGCACGAACATCCTGCTCTCCTGCAGATGTGCAGCCACACGCAGCAGCAACTCTCACCCGAGAGAGGGAGGAGAGCAGCCAGGGCTCCCAACACCCCGGCAGCAGAGCACAGGTAACCTCAGAGCGGGGCATGCTACATGTCCGACAGTGGTCATCAAAAACTGCTGGGAAAGCACAGGGCTCATGATGGTTTAAGCTGAAGGAGGGTAAATATTAGAGATTAGGAAGAAGCTCTTCCGTGTGAGGGTGTGAGGCACTGGCACAGCTTGCCCAGAGAAGCTGTGGCACATCCCTGGAAGTGTTCCAGGTCAGGTTGGATGGGGCTTGGAGATACCTGGGATAGTGAAAAGTGTCCCTGCCCATGGCAGGGGGTGGAACTTTGAGCAGCTTTAAGGTCCGTTCCAACCGAAACCATTCAGTGACTCTATGAAATGATAAATCATTAACCAAAATACAGGGCAAAACCATCCTGGCATCAAGCTTTGACCAAAAGCAGATTAAGGGCCCCAGCTGCCCCGAAATTCCGCCCCCGCCTCCTCTTCCGGCCGCCACCACTCCTCTGCACAGGCAGCACAATGGACGGGTGCTTTCGCACGACTCCAAAACCACAGCACGCAGCCCCCCACACTGACTCGCCTGGCGTTTGACTGATGGTTTCTTCAGCAAGCTGAGCTGTGAAATGGGGTAGGCGAGAAGCAGAGACGCAAGCAGGAAGCTCTCCACCTCTCCTGCTGCACAGCGACTGCCCCTGGGGCAGAGGGGGGCAAAAACCTGCTGGGTGCCCTCCCAGATCTGCCCAGAGCCCACAAGTCACAGGCCTGCTGAAAAAGTGCCCATCACATTTAAACACAAAACTCATTCCTAGTCTGGATGACTTTGCAAGTATTGCAAGATGTAATAGCCCAGATGGAAAGGTTCATACTAGCACATGAACCTATTTTGTCTACAAGAGGCTGAAAAACACTCTGCGAGGATGTGCAGCACAGCCTGAATTTTTGATGCTTTATTCCTGAGCCTCCAGAACCCAGGGGTCTGCTCTTCGTTTCAACACTGTCACTGCAAGAGGATGACAAGCCCTAAGAATGTGGATACAGTGAGTCTTGGCCTGCAGAGACAGCTCCTTTACAGTAAATACGGGGGGATTCCACTGTCCTTCAGGTAGAACTGGAGATCCCAGCCTCAACCTGTGGGAATGCACCAAAGAAACTTTTATCTATTCCTGTACCATTTATTTTGCCTACATCATACCCCTTTTGTCCCTCAAAGGGAAAGAATAAAGCCCCACTGTCTGAGCTCACTAGCACAGCTCTAGATCTTGCTCCGTTCTGGGACATGAGCAGAACTAATTTGAAGATCTAGATTTTGGTAAACCATTCAGCAAGAGGAAAGTGGAACATGTTCCTTTCTAGAATCAAGGAAACGGGAAAAATATCATCTTTATTGGCAAGACAGGCTAGATGTTACTCAAGCCAATTATTTGAAAGCGTGGTCAAAATGAGTTACTATCATTAGGTACTGACAGGATTATTGTAACAGCGACTGATTTTTGAGAGGAAGATGGCTTATCCTAGCACCCCTGGGTTTCCACCCAGTTCTGCTCCACTCTAAGCCGAGAACAGCTTAGCTGCTTGTAGAGCAGCTACTAAATAACCACAGTTACATCCCATTACGTACAAGAAGACTAAATAACCCAGCAATTCTTCTTGGCTGCCACGTCACAAGTCCCTTGCAGAAACAAGGGACAGAAACTTCTAAAAAAGGAAACTGATTGCAGGGTCATTTTCAACAATCTCCAGTAAATCGCCCTCCCTCACAAGCCAGTGGGCGAAGGACCCAAAGCTGGACTTTTTACTGCTCCTGAGTAAACAGATAATGAAGTGATAAGTGTGGGGCTCCGAGCAGAAAACTGATTACCAGAAGCAATACTCCCACCAAGCCCTATTAGGAGATGGAGGTTCCCCCTACACATTCAACACCATTGGAGCTTTTGCATTAGCAGTGTGTTCCAATGAGCAGCTTTGACAAGAAATCCCACCATGGATTTGGGCTGCACGGGAGCACTTTCCTCACACGGTTGTATTTCCTTCCAGGCTCAGGAGCAAACTGCCTTAGAGAATAAATTTTCATTGAATATATTAATGTGAGATGCCTCGGTCTGTGGATGACCTAGATAATAAACTCATTGACGGAAGCCAATTCCTCCCTTTCTCAGAGCACCATGGGCACTTGCTGTGCCCGATAAATAATGTACAACCCAGCCATCATTATCAACTCCTGCTGCATGCAAGAAGGGGCAGGGAAACGTGTCCAGTTCCTCTCCCAATTAGCCAGTGCAAAGCTGGCAGCTTAACTCCATGGAAGCCATGGGGAATCCACTGACATAAACCTCACAAGCAACAGCAGAGGCAAGCACCAGGCTTCTGTTCTGCTGGAACCCCACAGAAGACACAGGCAAACTTTTTAAAAACAAGTGAGACAGGAAGAAGGCAACTTTCACACTGATATTATTAAAAATTGATGCCGGAAAGAAGTGAGGTGTGGAGAGCTCCATGTGTGTGCCAGTTTACATGTGAGGGGAGGATAACATTTAAAGCATGTAAAATAAAAGAACTGAAGGATATGAGATAGAAGAAAACATGCAGTAAATCAATCCCAAATTTCACTACTTGGAACGCTATTTTTCCTTTGCTCTTCAGTGCTGGGGAAAAGGCCAACAAGCTATACGTCCTTGTTTACCGAGAAAACAAATGCAGGACAAAGCAGGAATTCAAACAGGATAAGCTAGTCTTCCATTAGTCATTCCTGATTTAGACAACCTTTGTTATTCTGAAGGAGCACAGCCCAGAACTGAATACATTTAGCATGGGATGAGCACACTGACCAGTCTAGGTGGAGAGAACCCCTCTAGGAACTAACTCACACATTGACAAGCCAGCTCCAACGCTATCAGAGACACCACTGACTTGCAACTATTTTGTCAGATGAAAGCACTTTGGAGCACAGACATCCCAAGCTGACTTTTACTGTCATAGTTAAACTCTCATCCCCCTTCCTATCCTGACTGTGGAGCCAGCCAGCTCCAGAGAACTGCCACAACCCTAAATGATCCCTCTGACAGTGCACTTCTCTCTCTGACTCACACCCACAGCACTCAGCACCACTGCAACTGGTCCTGCTTGAACCTACTACAGCATCTATGAAACTGTGAATGATGGCAAAGATTTTTCTATCCAAAAATGATAAAAGGATTCCCAAACTAAGACCCCTCTGCTATCACAGGAGGTTTAAAGATACTAAATGAGGCAAGCAGACACGTACAGACTTTAATTTACAAGGGATGTCTTGCTTACATGACAGAGCAAAATTAAATTTACTCATAAGAAAAAATGCAAAAGACCACGTTATGCTAAAATGCAGACTAATGACAAGGAATTAAAAAAAAAAAAAAAAAGAAACAAGCAAAGGCAAAACAGAAACCACAGAGCAGGCCAGAGAGCGAGAGAGGGCTAGAACCCAGAGCTGCTGTAGAGAGGTGTGAGCTGCTTTTTCACACCAAATGAGACCAGCTGGCAAGTCAAAAACCTGCCTCTGAGAATGGTTGGCATTGAATATATGAGAGAAAGGCAGGAAAAACACCAGTGTCAGATATGGAGCTACCACCACAAACCTCTCCTCAGCCCCTGGATGCACAGCATCAGACAATCTGTCACTGTGATTCTTACTATTAGATGTAAAGTCCTGGGACAGCAGAGACACACAGCCTGTTTCTCACATCCTGTCCCTCAGTCCCCTCATTCTGAGAGATTACTGGGCTCTACTGATCTGTTAAGTGACTTCACACTGCAAATGATTTTCTAATCTTTTTTAAACATACAGCAGACATGCAATACTCATACAACAAATCACATAGAAATGACACATTAGAAATGTGTCTTGCACTGATGTATTTTCCTCCTCTCCTCCTTTTGATAGAAAGATCTGTATTGCAGTAAAAAGTAAAAAAAAAAAAAAAAAAGAAAGAAATACCACTAAGTCCTAAATAGCATTCTCATGTTGGTTAAAAAAATAGATTATTTGTTCTATATCCCATCTCACAAACTGAAGTCAAGCTACCAAAGCTGCCCAACTTGTGTTTCTGCACCAATACTTCAATTCCTGCCTGTTCCACAGAAAGATCTCTCCTGGAAGGAGTCTGGAGAGCTGCCACTGTATCACTGATACAAATACAACCAACTCACTCACAAAACTCAATAGTTACGAAACTGAGCAGGTGAACGCCACGAAAAAGTCCTTATGTAATGTAATCTAACAGATTCATACCTCCCTCCCTCCTTCCTCCCCTGCCAACATTTTTCTGTCCTGGCAAAGCTCCTGGGTGAGCACAGTCACAGCAGCTGGGTTTCAGTGCAGTGGGAGCCGCGCTGACCCCAAGGACAGGTCCACACCACACAATGGAGCACAGAAATTCCCATCCAGAGCCACAGAGGTCCAGGAGTCAAGCGGAAATCTCATCCCAGACCTGACATCCCTAACACCCTGTGGCTTTGCAGCCCAGGATTGCCATCTTCCCCAGGCTGGGCTTCATTGCTTTGCAACATGGCACTCAGAGGAGACAGCCCAGGGTGTGACATCCATCTGTCAGACAGGACACAGCCATCCCCTGTCTCTGTCTTGAGGGCTGCATCTCTCCATCAGGACACAGATCACTGGTGGGCCAGAGAGCACAAGGCTTTCTGGAGATGCAGTGCGTCTCACAAGGAAGTCAAGAGCCAAAAAAAACCCTGGCAGCCGCCAGAACAACTCTTCTGCCTGCAACCTGCCCCACGCTGGAGGAGCCCCAGGACAGAGCAGGGGAGGGAGAGGGGCCATCAGCCGGTCAGACTGCTCTGGCAGCCTGCGGGATAGATCTGGACATCGATTAGATGCCTCTGGTCTAGCACAACAAGGGCACAAAAGGTCTTGCAGGGGCAGTGAAAAAGCAATTTTTTCCATCACCTTGGGCCCAGGACAGACACTGAATATCAAGAGTACAAGAGTTGCTGAGGGCTGCTTGTTCCCACACGGCAAAAGCTGGCTGACATCTGCTCATGGTGCTGGCTTTAAATTAAAGCAGGATGATTTCCTCAGCAATTGACCTCCCTAAGTGATGAGAACATCTCATGATAGCAAAGCATATAAAAGTATCATTGGCACTGCAGAAATACAGTTGTTGGTCTGGCTTACCCTAAGTGGCTTAGCAACGTTAATTAGATGCTTCAGGATGTGCTTTGTTTCAGAGACACAGTTGTTAAATCTCTGATATCATTATTATAAAGCAGGTCTTTCCCTCACAACCAGCCAGGGATCTTGTACCAGCACAAGGGCATGGCTTGGGAGAGGAACAACCACGTGGTGATCTCCAGCAGGACACGGCACCAGGTTAGGCACCCAGAGCTCCAGCCTGGGTCACTGCACGGCCCCACAAATAGCACAGGGGGGGAGCAAGCAATCAGAGCAAAGATTGCTCATTGCCTCCAGAAGAAATTAAATTTGCAGCATGGTCTGACATGTCCTAACTGCACGCCTAAATAGGATGAAATTTGGGGGAGCAAGAAGGTGTGATGGCTGATCCAGAATCCTTATAAAAGCCGCCAGTAACTCATTTCACGTGGTAACTCTTCTGTTCATCTTTTTCTCCATGGTTACACAAAAGGTCCCCAGTTTCCTGGTTGTATTAGCAAAGCACAATAGCTAAAGCCTAAAACTTCAAAGGAGCTTTGATAGTTTGTGAAGAAAGGGTGGGAGTCTTATTCACTTCAGTAAGGGATACGTTTTTCATATTGAATTACCCTGTAAATCAGTAGACTTTCTAATGGCATTTCAATAGCTTAAATGGCCCCCTTGACGATCCATTCTGCAGAGTTTATTGCCTATAAGCTCAAAATGGCCAGAAACCAAATCATTACTCAGAAAATACTCCAAACAGAAAGCCTCTGACAGCCCAGCTGCAATGTGCTTTACTGAAAGACCTGTGAAAAAAGCTAAATATAAACCACCAGAAGGGTGAGGCGAGGCCTGCAGGGTGCAGGTCTGGGGACAGAGCTTCCTGGGGTGCTGGGCTCACTTGTGCTGCAGTCACCCTGCTGCCCCCTCCTCCTCCTCACAGCCTCTCTGCAAAGAGCAGCCCCAGGGCTGTGGGTGAAGGTCTGCAAACACCCTCTCATGGGCTTCTAACATGACCAACGCTGCCAAAGGCAACGTGGGCATCACCCCTTGGCCGCCCCTTCTCCCTCCAACCAGGGCTTTCAACTGATTCAGCAGCAACACCATCAGCAGGAATGTAAAGGTACCCCGGCATCAAAGTCAGCCCCCTACTCCAGCCAGCCACATCAACAAGGGCTCGACAGAATCACAGAATAGTATGGGTTAGAAGGGACCTTAAAGGCTCATTCCACACCCTCTGCCATGCACAGGGACACCTTCCACCAGACCAGGTTGCTCCAAGCCCAATCCAGCCTGGTCTTGAACACTGCCCAGGATGGGGCAGCCACAGCTTCTCTGGGCAACCTGTGCCACCCTCATCGTAAAAAACTTCTTCCTCATATCCAATCTAAATCTCTATCAGTTTAAAGCCATTACCCTTTCGCTGTATCTCCGTGCCTTTGTCAAAAATCCTTCTCCAGTTTTCTTTTAGCCCCTTTAGGCACTGGAAGGTGCTGTAGGGCCTCCTCCAAGCCAAAAAACCCCAACTCTCTCAGCCTATTCTCATAGCAGAGGTGCTCCAGCCCTTTGAGCATCTTCGTGGCCTCCTCTGGACTCCTTCCAAAAAGTCCATGTTCTTCTTTTATTGGGGGCCCCAGGGATGGATGCAGTACTCCAGTATATCATTCCAGTCACCTCGAGGTGACTGCCACTGCAGTTGGTGACAAGGTCACTGCAGCCCCTGATTGCCTGGACTCTGTCCTGCCTTGTCCTGCACTCCCAGAATTCGGGCTCTGCCCCTGATGAGTTCATTACCACTTTCTCGTGTGCAGGAAGAGATTAAGAGAGATGAATGCACAGATGCACAGAATTCCCCCCTCAGCCCCAGCCCCAGATGAATGTAGTGACAATGTCTTTGAAGAGGACGGGAGCACTGTCACTTCACTGCCCATTTGGCTGCCCCATCACAGCTCCAGAAAACCCTGAGAGCCAAATCCACGTCGTGCTGCATTCAGTTCAAAGCCACGACATAAACTCCAGTCCCACACACCCCTACTGACCCCGGGCACTGGAAACTGGCTCTTCTCATGCTTTGGTCAAATCTTCCCAGCCAAACACGCTCTCAAGTAAAATGCCCATGTTCTCCAAGGATCCTCACAGTTACCAGACAGGCCATTTATTGGGCAGGAGCAAGAAACAGGACTCCAAATAGCTCCACTTCTGATGGTGAAACAGGGCAGTACGTGTGCAGCTCTTCATGACAGTCAGCTGCCTCATCTGCCTTGATCAGAACAACTGTTTTTAGCACCACACCCCCACAGACTATTAAACACCTGACAAATAGCAACAATTTTTCCCTTAGTTATTACAGCCTTTGTTTTGGGCTGCAGGGCACTCTCAGGTAGCCGTGGTGCATGGGACTCTGTTGGCATTTTGAAGGGTCTGTTCAGAGAGCCAAAGGACAACTGTATACTAAAGGAAAGAAAGAAAAGCTGAAATTCCAGTAGCTTTCAAACCCATCTTACCTCCTGCAGTGGGTGTTTCTCTCCACAAGTCCTATTCAACATAATAACTGCATATCAGTAATAACAATTACTGAAACAACTTAAAGCTTCCAAAAAATTAGGGAAGGAAGGAGCTCGTTTTTCTCAAGCCTAATTAACATGCAGTGAGACCTTCACGCAGATCAGAGATCTGCACTATGTACATCACTGCCAAGTGCATGGAAACAGAAGTCAAATGGACAGATTATTATTGCTCCTCACCCCAGCCTGCTCCCGCCCTGTGGAAGGAGACACCACTTATTCCAGCTCTGCAAGCTGCAATCCATCTCTGTAGTTGGACAGACACAAAATACTGCACCACAAAATCCTCTGTGAAGAGCCATAAAGTATTTTGGCTTCCTGAAGCAACTTTTGCCCACCTGAAGAACTCAGCAGCCAAGCAGGAGTCAAAAGAAGCCGGAACCATATCATCCTTGACCTGCAGCACCCTGGCTCTCTGCCATGGTCATGATGCTCTGGAGAGAAGATGACTTACCTTTTAACTCTTCAACTTAACATTCAACAAATACAGTTGTATAAAAACATGGGTAAAATACAATTATTTCTGCCTTAAGAAAGAAAAAAATCATAGGGAAGGATACAGGCAAAAGAGCTGAAGTGAAGGAACACACAAGAATTATTTGTCTTAAGCTCTTCCTGCACACAAGCAAATGGTAACAAACTCATCAGGAAGTTGCAACTGGCTCATTAATCTTATAGCCCATCTGTTATGTGATTTCCTTCAGTGTACTCTGATGATTTGCTATTCAAGATCAAAGTTTAAATTTCAACTCCTTGTTAAAGTCTTAGAAATTATGGCATCTCCACCCAGAGACTAACAATTTTTACAAGTGTGATTAAATAATTCCTTTGTAACAATGCCATTCAGTATCTGTAAAGAGTGTTTCCCCAAGGTTAAAAATTGCTTCAGCTCCTACATAAAACTCATAGGAATAATCCTATGTATTGTAAACATCTCCCATTTCAGCTACATCGAGCGCTCCATTTGTTTCACTGATAGATGACAGCTTTCTGTACTGCACTCAGAGACAGTTAAACAGGAGATAATACCTTTTAAATGTGCAGATGCCAAGTAAAAAGATCCTAGCACAGGCTAGTGCAAAATTAAACGCTTTTAAGAGGCAAGTTTCAGCCCTGATGTAAATCACAGCAAACAGCTTCAGAGAGCAGCCAGCTCAGCTCCCTCCTGCCCTGCACCTGGTCATGCGCACCTGTGTAAAATGCTACAATTCAGGTTTGCACAATCTCACACCCACACAGGCAAATGCCTCCCAGAGACAGAACATGGCACCGGGGAGATCACTCTCAGCTGTGACTGCATTAAAGAGTGGTGAAGGCAGGATGGCATTTAATTGACAATGTTAATAAAAACTACTGTGCTGAAACCTGACAAGTAAATATAAGGAAGGGGAAACAGCGAGAATTATCTTGAAGTTAATAAGCTCTTACAAATTTGATCTGTGGAAAATTAGTCAAATGTGTTTAACAGCTAATATGCAAATTAGAAGATATCCAGACCATGCTAATGTGTTTACTAGAAAGACTTCGGAAAACAACCAAAAGGGTTAGAAGGAGAAGGATCAGTTTTGAAGTCTCTGAAACATGAATTTTAAAGCAAACCACAAACAGAGAACTCTGTCCCAGCACCCAGTGGGATGACTCAGGTGTATAAGCATTACTGAGGAGACAGCTCACGTCCATACACTTACTCATCTGCATAAGTGTTCGGGGTCATAATTGCAGTGATGTACCTGCAAGTCATCGGGGAAGCACCAACTCTTACACACCAACTGCTCCTCCTTGCCTCTCGTTGAAACTTCCTACAGTTCTCACAAGAGGTGCTGACCAATGTTACAACTAATCACTTCTTTCTTTTTTCTCCAGCAGGAGAAAATCCATGTTTATAAACAGAGCAGCATGAGCCTGAGAGCTGACGCCAAGACTGTGACAGGTAATTCCTGAGGCAGCCAACTGCCCTGCCATTTTTGCCTGTTATCATTCATTTGGAGGTTACCAAAATACTGTTTTCTCTGTCTCTGAAAAGTGAACATAAAAGTTCTATTTCAAATCAAAATGAAAAATTGTGCACAGGTTAAACTTGGGAGGATTCACAATCTTCCTCTCACTCAATTCATTCCTTACTTGCCTATCTGTGCTTTTGTTTTGGGGATGGAAAAAGGAGAGAAATGAAGGATTTTGGAGTGGAGGTGTTGCAAATCATCTACATTTCCTTGTGGTGTTTTGCATTGTGCCAGCAGCTCATAGAGCTTGGGTTAGTACAAACCAGCATTTCCTATCCTTCTGATTACACAAACTCCCGTGACAGCCTTGCTGGATTTATCAAGACATATTAAATTATCAGGGCAAGATGCTGTTCCCTGTCATCATGTGATCCAGGCTGCACGCTATGTGAGATGCTAACAAAGCAAATCAGAAGGGAGGGGAGAGAGAAAGGCAATGGAAGACAAACATTTGCTCATTCCCCACTAAATCCACCCCAGCTGTAAGTTTTAGACATTAATTTCAAGGGGGAGCAGCAGCTCTTAGCCTCTGTCTATGTGCCCAGATATAACATCAATTTACATCAGTCTCATTAAAAGAATTCAGTGATTTCCCACCCCATTGCACCCAGCAGCTCACAGGTACAGGAATTCATAAAACACACGTCTATCCTGCAAGGATTAGACACTTCTCCCTCACCAAAGACCAGATGAGTATTTCAGGCCACAGACTGCATCTGCCCTAAAAATCAGCACTACAGGATGGACTAAATGAAAGAAATGTACGTGCATCCACACCAGAGGCAGTATTATGACAGGTATTTTAGTCACATAAATAAGGCCACCACCTTTGCAGCAGAGCAGTCCCACCCCACATGTAGCCAGGTCCAGTGTGACCAGGACTCCAGCCTCCCGAGAGGATAGGGCCTCTCTCAACAGCAAACATCCCCAGCAATTCAAACATCAAGAAAACCCTCAAAAAAACCACAGCGCTCCATCCCAAGCTCACTCCTTTGCCTTGCCTGTAGGGGTCTGTTCTGTATTTGAAACTGGTTTAGCACAAATCCCAGGAGCAGGTTCTTTCCAGGGGCACAGGTGGCCTGGGAAGCTGGGCATACATCCACCAGGCAAACCCCGGGACCTCAGCTCTGGCTGGGCTGTCAGGAGCAACTCCTCCGCCAAGCCACTGGAGACTCGCTGGGACCCTTCTGTCCCACACAAAAATCGCATCAGGGACTGCCTGAGAGAGAACACCTTCAGTGCATGACCCTCACGCCTATCCATAAGTTACCTAAGTAAATTGCCCCAATATACACCTATTAATCATTCCCACAATCACCCAAAGGTGTAGCATCACACCTCAGCCACAGACAGTGGCTGAGAGCAGAAAGCCCAGCATTCTCCCCAGCGATAGGATCGAGATGTCTATCTGTTCTCTACACTGTCAGCTCTCCTTCCTCAACATCTGGTTTGATTGTGGTGGTTATCTGACCGCATATCCTGAACTTCTTGGCCTCAAAAAGTTCATACCCATCACAGCCTTGAACATTCTCAGCTCTTCTGCACGTTCTCTCGTCAGAATAAGTGCCTTGTTTTATTAACCTAACTCTTACCAGCAAACTACTGTCTGGATCAATGCAATCACCTCCTCCTTTACAAGACTGGAAACAAAGACACAACTTTAGAGCCTGTACTGTTTCTCTCACCATTGGGACTAAGTCATAAATGAGGTTCTCTGGGCCGCATACCAGTGACATTTACCTGGAAATAATCTAGAATTAGCTCAGAGTGAAACTGCGCTGACCCAGGGCAGCGGTGTATGTAACAGACACAAGACTAGTCCTGCCATTCTGCTAAGAAGTCAAAGAAATCCGCATGCACGCATCAAACTATTGTGCAAGCATGTGTAGAGCGGGGCAGAAATACATCCAACCCGGTTCACCAAGTCTCCAAGTGCACCTCTGTGTGCTGAGCAAAAGGAGGAAGGGGCGCCTTTGCGTGAATTTGCTGGTGTAGTTTGCAAGTTATGTATTACAGGTCTTCTCTCTGCTCGTCTACAAAGAGGAGGAGAGACTTCACAGCCTTCCACTACAGCGTGAGGCTTTTTGTCCTTAGGCTCCCTAAGGAACAGCAGCACGAGCAGATGTGAGGCAGAGGGGCACAAAGAGATGCGCGAAGGAACACACCTGTGTCCCGGCAGACACACACCGGGCTGCGCGTCTGCGGCACAGACATGCAAGGGCAAGCCCCGGCTCCGCGAGTGCCCTTCATTCATTCCCAGAGGAGCTCCGCTCCGGCTTCTCCTCCGCACGGATACTCACCCAGCCCTCGAAGGTGTCGCTGGGGGCGGCGGAGCGCAGCAGGTCCTGGAAGTGCAAGGTGCAGTTGGCCACGAAGTCATCGTAGCCGATGGGGGTGTCGTGGAAGACGGAGAGCTCGATCTGATGGCCGTCGGTGACCGTGGCCGAGAACTCCTCGTTGTAGGTGGGCTTGTTGGTCTTCTGCTTGGTGCTGGTCTGCCCCACGCGCACCTGGTCCACGCTGACGGTGACATAGGGATCCAGGAGCTGGTAGCCCTTGCGGAAGAGCGAGTGCCGGAGGGACCAGCGGGTGGGCTGCAGCCCCACCGCCTCCCCGATCCGCACCTTCAGGTACCCGCTGAACTTCATGGCTC